>CAJNDT010000779.1:1441480-1466480 GCA_905221615.1 Symbiodinium sp. CCMP2592
CAAGGGCTTGGGGTTTAGGGTACTTAAAGGATCATGGGAGCTTGAGGTAACTAACATGAACCGATAACTCCCACTAATTAGGATGCTCCTTAAGGTACTTATAACATTTCTTACTACCCTAAGGCTCCTGGACCCTCGTAGTCAGATCCCAAACCTTAGCCCCCAAAGCCCGAACTCCTTCCCCAGAAAGCCCATGACCCTTTCGGAGCCTTAGGGTAGTTAACATCCCGTGAGGAATGCGAACAAGCAGTGCGGCGTTATCCGAGTTGTGCCCTAAACTCTTGACCACGAGACGTAAACCTTTGACAGCAAGCCACAAGCCTTCAAATCCGCGTCCCAGAGCCCAACCCTAAACCAATAAGCCCGAGATTCCTGTAACCAAAGCCCTTGTAATACCCTCAACGGAAGAAACCCCAGAATGAACCCTTAACACCCAAGCTACATCTCAGAACTCTGCGGATGAGCTGCATTGGTACGTCGCACCCAACGGAGATGGATTACCCCCCGTTCGCTGGGCCGCTGGGCTGCAGAACTGGCCCGAAAGAATTGCCAATACTGTTCCTTATTCTTCCTTGTAGAGTCCAGGTGTTCTACAACATACCTCAACACCACGGCCATGGTCTAATGATCGAGGCCTTCAACTACTGGTACAGTGTTTAGGTTTTTTGGTTTAGAGACCAGACGAAGTTCCTGAACCATTAGAGTGTAGTTTTAGGGTGTGCGTAGCCATCAACATGTTTTAGCATCGTTTGTCCTCATGCCCTTAACAATGCTCGGCGCACATATGGGAACCCGGGTATTACCCAGACCGCCCAGGGGTTCGAACAAACAATACCCGGTTCAATACCGGTTACAAAAAGCGTTTAGCCATCATTAGCCATCAGTAAGCTGTATATACAGATACAGAGTAGGATACCTTCTGAAGGCTCTAGGTTTGGATCCTTTTAGGGCTCTGCCAATTTTTGCATCACATGCCAGTTGGACATTGGGCTCAGGCTTGGAAAATAGAAAAACAGCTTCAAGTACAAACAGAATCCCGCTGCCCTCCCTGGGGCTGCCTATCACCCATGTTATATAGGGGCCAAAATAACCACCAATACTATTTTGGGGTGTTCTTTTAAAGGGGTCTATACGGATTACGATAAGGGGTATTATGGCGGTTTGCCAATATTTTTTGGGGGGGTCCTTATTATACCTATAGTATAGTATGACCCAAAACCCTTTTCTAATTAAGTATTAAGCCCACTATAGTAAGTCCAACTGCGCAGAGGCTGGTAGAGAAAGCTGCAAAGCTTTGCAACACCGATTGAGTTCAACTCTTACGAGCGCATACGTTGTTAATCTCTAACGTTTACACCCTGAGTCCGAAGCCCTACAAACCTGATCACCCCAAAGAACCTAATATAGGGGCCTAGATATTTACCAATACCGGGTTCCTTGGGGATTCCGTATTATACTTATAGTAAATTTGGGCCCAAACCCCTAGTCTAATATAAGCGATCCCAGAAGGCTTAGCTAGAGCCCAATCCCGACCAAATTGCAGCTTGTCTCTAGTTCTCTACGTTAGCGTTCTTTCTTGGGAACGCAACAAGGGGGTGGCACACTTATGAAAAGGACCGTAAAAGAGAGCCTAGATTAGAGAACTACCCCCGGGTAGCAGTTTTTTTGCAACCACCTCGGAGCAGCCGAGATCCTGAAGAAGCCCTCCGCACTTCAGCGGGTGCTCTTGGAAGGAGGCGCTTGTTGTGTCTCATGTTGGGTTAAGGGCCTTGGTTTAGGGTTTAGGGTTTTGTAATATTGTTCCCTCTTCTCTGCTTTTATCCAAAGATGCTACTGTTTGTTTGCCTAATTCTGCAGGACCTCACATCTTTTGCCAAGTACCTCTCTTCCGAGGATAGCGAGATACTGGCCTAAACCCAAAACCCTAAACCCCTAAACCCTAAACCCCTAAACCCCTAAACCCTAAACCCCTAAACCCCTAAACCCCTAAACGCTAAACCCCTAGACCTTATAAACCCTAAGCTCGAGACTTTGCCCCCTCGTTGTGCTCGAAATTAAGGGAGGCTACCTAGAGTCTCCATGGTATTTTTTAGGGTTAACCAGGGTTATCGGGACTATGATTAAAGGGTTGTATAATAAGCGGTCTGTAGGGGGGTTAGGGTAGTCTCCATTGTAGTTCCTTTTTTGGTTGACCAAGTTTTTGATTAGGATCCTTTTATATAGTTTTGGGTTGTGGGCTAACCAAAGAAAGGAACTACAATGGAGACTATAGGTAATGTTCGACAGATCATGGCAGCTGGTCTTGTTGACGGCATCCAAGCCGCCGACAAGGAAAAGTTTGCCGTGGTGCAGGAGCGGGAGGCTCATCAAGATCCAGGTGAAACGGCTAATACAGGGGCCTTAACAATTACCGGCACTTTTTGGGGGGTTCCTTCTTAC
Organism: Symbiodinium sp. CCMP2592; assembly: GCA_905221615.1. Classification (NCBI taxonomy): domain Eukaryota; class Dinophyceae; order Suessiales; family Symbiodiniaceae; genus Symbiodinium; species Symbiodinium sp. CCMP2592. Next base: position 1,443,920 of record CAJNDT010000779.1, read on the forward strand.
AATTATAGTAGATGGGGCCCCGAAACCCTATTCTAATCATTAAGGCCCCTGTAGTACCAAAAGCGGCGATCTACTTGGTCAAGTACCTGACCGATCAGCGACACCGGAGGCCCTCTTTTGCGTCGGGGGTACGACCACGCAGACCCTCCTCCTGCAGTTTAGGGTTTGGGGTTTAGCAGCTGCATCGCAGAATTGCATGTATATTTAGTAACTTAGTAGCCTTCCGTGCCTGGTTTTGGATGTTAAACGCTTTCTAACAGGAATGCTCTAGTTATAGGCCTTCACAGGCATTGCAGGATTCTTGGATCTAGGATTGCTGCGGGTAAGCTCGATGCAGACCAATAGAGAACCCCATACTGGGGGGATCGTGGAACTTGGTAAGTAACGTTATAAGTAATTACCCTCTTTGGGAGTGAGAAGAGCTGAAATATTTTCTAGATACTTGACTAACTAATTAGTCTTTTTCTGTTGAAGTGATAAAATATGACGAAAGTGACCCTATCTATACCGTTAGTTACTAGATATGTCCCACGTTCAACTGAAGACTGTAAACCCCAACTCCGCGCTTTCATCCCTCGGAATCCTTCCCAAGAGTTCTGAAGCAACAGCTCGCAGAACCCCGAGGGCCAGTTCGACCTTCGGACCTAAAGCTATCGTCTCCTTATATCTGAAGTATTCCTTGTTCATATAAAACCCAAGAGAATATTGAAATCTCTGAATTATATTTGTTCATATAGAACCCAAGAGACCCAAGATAATATTGAACTATTATTTTTTGTTTAGGTTCTAATGAAATTGTAGAAAAGTTCTAGGGTTTGCGGTAAAGCCCCCGCCCTGAAGCCTTCAACCCAAGGCCCACATATTCAACTCTATGTCCAGGATCCCTGTTCCAGCTTCATCTGGGTAGTTGTCAAATTATCAAAATTAACGTCCCTTTTGGGGTACCCTAAATAATACGTGCCGTACTATATGAGGGACCCAAAAGGGGACCATAATTTTGACAACCACCCATCTAACTAGAGCTAAAAGCAAGGACCATGGGTCCAGTACTTCATAATCGCGCGCCCCCCCCACCAATACTAACACCTGCGTTGCAAGTAACATGTACCATAAACCCAATTGCGGGGTCCTTCTTGACCCTTCCGATGATAGCACATCGGGGGCACCCGCCTTTGGAGATGAGTTTGAAGGTTTACAACACATTGGCAGAAGCCTGTGTGGGGTGGGACAAACGCGTGGCAGACCCCGCGACGGTCTTGTTCGTTGAGAAAGGAGAAACCTGGGTCCTTGACTACTGTGGGGCTGAGGCCAGGAATTCGTTCGGAGCCGCTGCAGGGACCCTCTCGATCCCGGAAGCCAACCCCCGCCTCCCCGGACCCTTTGTCAAAGTTGAGCAGTATTTTAAATGTTTATGGGTACTTAAACCCAATAAGGACTAACATGTAATTTTTTAATCCTATCCCAACCCCTGAACTAGTACCCATGAAGAGAAACATTAAAGCTACTCCCCGCCCCATGGCGTAAGGACTATAGAACAGAGGCAAGACTTCCTGATCCCTTCGATCTTGATCTTTGGAGCCTGAGAACATCCACCCCTGGAACCCTGCACCATGTCGACAGACTCTATTGTAGTTCCCTTTCTTCGGCCACCATTGATTTTATTTCAGGATCCTAACCATGAACCATCATAAAGCTACAGTAGACCTAAGATCATAAACCCTAAGCCCGAGTGTCACAGGCTCGCCTAACTCGAGATTTGGGAGGGGACCCTGATATAGTACCTTAAATAGTAGGATCCTTAGTATAAGGACCCCAAAATACTGTAAATACTCCGAGTTTTCGGAAACTCCCATTCCTGTCCACTGTAACAGCAGGCCCTTACACCTAAACCTGAAGCCTAAGTCCCAAGAACCCTAAACTGTAATATCCTAAACTCTCACCTCTAAACCCTAAGCCCCCAAACCCCTAAACCCTTGAGCCCCTAACCCCAAAACCCCTACCGTAAACCCACGAATATAGGGGCTTAACTAATAACCAGTACTATTTCGAGGGTTCTTTATTATCAGTAGAGCATAATGTACTCCCAAGACCTTATCAGCAATTACGAAGGCCCCGATAGTAAACCCTAAGCCCTAAAGATTGGTTCAACTGCGCAATGCAGGGACACACTAAAGTCAGGAGCCGACTTGGGCAGGCGAACAAAGAAGGCCGTCAACTTAACTTAACCCTAAACCCAAAACCCTGAACCCTAAAGCCCAAACCCCAAACCCTAAACCCTCAACCTTAAACCCTACCTTACTAAACCCTAACTTACTAAACCCTAAACCCCGAACCCTACCTTGCTAAACCCTAGCTTACTAAACCCTAAAACCCAGAAACCCTACTTGGAGGGTCGGGAGACTTAGTAACTGGTTATTTTCGGGACTTATAAGTACCATAACCCTAATTAGGGTCCCTTTTAGGGTACTTATAAGTCTACTTACTACCTACTTACTAAGTCCCCCGACCCTCCAAGTAATCCCCAAAAAAGCGTTGATATCAGGCCTCGGCTTTGCTGAGTCCTACATAGCCCTTCGACTCCAAAGGGGGCTGAGAAGTGGGCTTCCTGAGTCTGGTTTTACTTGGAGGGTCGGGGGACTTAGTAAGTAGGTAGTAAGTAGACTTATAAGTACCCTAAAAGGGACCCTAATTGGGGTTATGGTACTTATAAGTCCCTAAAAATAACCAGTTACTAAGTCCCCCGACCCTCCAAGTAGTAGGGACCCAAAACAAGCACATAAGCCTAAGCATTTTATAGGGATATCCCTACCTTATTGGGCTTCATTAAAAAGCGGGTCTATATGGGATATCCCTATCCTTATTTTTGCTTATGTGGCTTTTTGGGGCCCTATGTAGGATTCCTTATAGGGAGCTTCCGAAAATTAAGGGGTACCTAGGGGTTCCTTTCAAGGGTTACTATAAGGATACTATAATGGGTTCCTTTAGAGGGATCTATAAGGGTTTAGAGTTTCCGAGATTCGGGGTATATGCTTATATACATTATTTTGGAGTCCGTGTATATAATAAGGATCCTACTACTTAGGATGCAAAATGAGGTCCCTTATTTTCGGAAACTCCCATATGTGTAGTCGTCAAAATCAAGGCCCCTTTTTGGGTACCCTAAATGACAGGTGCCGTATTACAATAGGGACCCAAAAAGGGGCCCTAAATTTCGACAGCCACCCATATCTTCAACAATATGTCATAAACCCTAAACCTAAACCCTTAAACTCAATATGTCACTATGTTGGGTTGCGAGTTTCGTGTTATGGTGCTGTCCACGTCGGCTTCAGACGTAGCTTTGCTCGAGATATCCGGTTTAGGGTATAGGGTTTACGAACTTGTAAGTACCTTGTCTCTTGGTTACCGCATTTGTAGGTTCTTTCTCGTTCTGGATCATGACCCTTTTGCCGTGATCTCCAAGAATTCGTGCGGTTTAATCAGGTTGTAGTGCAACCAATACATCCCATCAGCCTGTAAAACACAGAACCGTTAAAGGATCTGACAGGCAGAACTCCCAAGCAATGTATGTTGTTGTATGAAAGGGGTCTGGGAAGTATCTCACACTTTGGTGTTTGGTTTTTGGTGTCAGGAAAGCAACAAACTTATACAGCCCAAGCCAGAACGGAGACAGCATGCCCTTAACCCCCCCCCCCCCCCCCAAATAAAAAAACTTAGAACCCGAAACCGTGAACTATATGCTAAATCCTGTAGCCAAGAAGCCGTACCCTTCTGCCCTTGTTATCTTAAGGTCCCCTCTTTAAAGCTGAATACCAGCAAAAAGGGTACCCTGATTATTAAGGGGTCACAGGGGTACTTAGCCAATGCCCAGGATGCAGACCGGGACTTAGTAAGCAGGGGTTTCAGTCGAACCTTAAAGAGAGCTTCAAACACCTTATAACTATAGTCACCTCCTTGACCCCCCAGCTACCTTCTAATATACCACAGCTACGCACGATTCAGGGCCATAAGGGCTCTATTAAAGGGTTCTTGACGGCGTCCTGGCTGACTTATCGCCTTAGATACTAAGTCTCAGGATCATCCATGTACTCTAAACCCTAAACCCTTGTAGCACCCCTTTCTAGATCCCTTTGCTAGTAGTACAATAGGTAACCTTTAACCTTTTTTGGGTAGCGTAGTCCCTATATAATCCCTACATAGCCCAAAAAGGTTAACCTTTAGTTCCCCATGATACCCGACAAGTAGGCTCAAAGTGGAAAACGAGGGACCCTTAATAAGGACCCCTAGTTATATACCCTTAAAAAAGCGAGTATATACCCATTGTATAGCCCATTATAGGGTAGGGGTCCCCATTAAAGGTCCCTCCCCTTTGAGAGGCTCTAAAGGAACCCCCCCTCACCCTAAGTCCCATGATCATCCAATCAGGATGGAGACTGGGATACCGATGACCTCGAACGACTGGTCTTTGAAATGTCTCGGGGCCCGTCTCGGTTCAGGGTTTAGGGTGTAGGGTTTAGGGTATCTTAGGGTGCTGAGTATAGGTATACTAGGATGCCCAGTAGTACCCTTCTTCCCTTTTTTGTAGTCCCAGGTTCCTTATAAAGTTACCCAATACCAAAGAGGGGGCCCTTTTTATTCCTAGGTTACTGGGCATCCTCGTATAATATAACCTTTAAGCCTTTGGGGTTTAGGGTTTAGGAGTAGTAGAGTAGGTAACCTTCAACCTGGCGGGGCTTGTGAAATCCTACTATACTCCAAATTCAAGAGGTTAACCTCTTCTACTCGGATTGAGGGCTGGGGGGATGGAGGTTTTACGGCTGTCGGCCCTGTGAGTTTAGGGTAAACAGGATTTACAGTTTAGAGTTTTGAGGATTTTAGGGCTTAGGGTTTAGATGGGGTTTAGGGCTTTAGGAGTTTCGGTCAATTGGGTGTCGGGGATGGGTGCAGGGTTTAGAGTTTAGGGGTGGTAGAACCTACAGTTGAAGCTTTACTGCGAGAGTCTAACTGCAGTCTGACGTTTAGGGCCCAAGAGTTTTTGCCAGGTGCCCGGGGGTCCCTTTCAAGGGTTTCACAAGGGTCCCAATAATTAAGGGTCTCTTTAAGCTTATACGTACGTACAGTACACGGGGTTACACGTAAATATGTAACTATACAGTACCTTCAATAAATGGAGTTATGAGTCATGATGACCAAAGGTTGCCTTGTTTATAACGCTAGCTTCAAAAACGCATTATCCCCCAAGTTTCTCAGGGTCTTCTCTTGTCTCGGTTCTTTGAGTCCGAACTTGGCATGACGAAGAATGAACCCCTGCGCCGTAAACCCTAACTGTGGTTCAGCTTTTGCGACTGAAGGGGTGGGACCTGAAAGCTGCAAGGTGTAGGCCTTATAGGCTTTACTTAGGGATACTTAGAAATAGTTTTTAATTTTTGGTCATAATAATCCCTAAGAAACCAGCTCAAATTGTAATTTTTGCTAGGGTTCTAAGTTCAGTATAGTTTATACGGTGGTGGCCCAAATAGTCGGCCCCCCCTCCCCCCTCGACCAAAACTTTTGGCTTGTCTAGTCTGGTGTCCGTGACCCCCTGGACCGGTTCGGCTGGCTTGGGGTGGGTGGCTTTGATGAAGTTAGAAAGGAATTGGGGGGTCCCGGGGTTGGGTGGAGGGACTGCTGTTCTGCGCGAATGCCGCGGTCGGGGGGTTTGAGGATCACCAAAAGCTCGAAACCAAGCCCCGATCACTCCAAGATAACTACCAAGGCTAAAAACCTTTCATTTTGAAGACTTTTGCCTCCAACCTAAACTCACCCTCTACAATCGACCACGTCTGAGGCATCGTACGGGTACAGTAGTCGCACAGTAGTCGCAAATTTGTTTGTATCAGCAGTACAGTACGAGAGTTTAGAAGTACCTGGAGCTGTTTAGTGGGGTTTGGGGGTCACCAAAAGCTGGAAACCAAAGCCAAGGTCACCCCAAGATAATCACCAACACTAAAAACCCTTCATGTTGAAGACGTTTGCCTCCAACCTGCACTCCGTCCCCTCAACAATCGACCACGTCTGAGGCCTGGTACGTCACAGTAGTAGTACAGTACAGTAGTAGTACAATAGTAGTACAGTAGTGCAATAATCGTTGATAGTACAGTAGTAGCACAGTAGTACAATAGTAGTACAATACTCGTACAGTAGTACGGTAGTAGTACAGTAATATCGCAGTGGTACAATAGTAGTACAGTAGTACACTAGTAGTACACTAGTATTACATCAGAAGTACAGTACGAGGGTTTTGGGGTCACCAACAGCTGGACACTAAAGCCAAGGCCACTCCAAGATAATTACCAGCACTAAAAACCCCTGCATTTTGAAGACTGTTGCCTCCAGCCTACACTCCCCTCCACAATCTGCCAAATCTGAGGCCTGGTACTGTACAGTAGCACACTAGCAGTACAGTAGTAGGAAAGTAGTTGGACAGTGGTAGAACAGAAATTAGGCCGCCAATCTTTTGGTACCGGCTCGAATAAAAAAAAGAAAAGCGCATGATAGAGACCACGTTTGTTTAGAGGGGCCTTCACGTTAGGGTTGTTTTCTGTGGACTGTGGAGGTTCTGAAGTCCGTGTATACGTTGCTGGCCTTCTAACGGGATGAGAGGGTCGGGTGGAGCGATCAATGCGAGCAGTCCTGTGCTCCATGTGCCCCGTCACCTTGCACATTACCCTAAACCCTAGACCCTTCCTGTGCAGCCCTGAAAGGAGGTTTTGGTAGAACCCAACCTAAAGGGTCCAAACACCTCATAATCATATACTCTCCCGAATGCTAACCTACTTGACACAACTACTGTCCCAAACTCAAGCACCTAATTATCCTTACACCCGTATGAAACCCTTGTCAGAACCCTTGTCATAACACTAAACCCTAAACCCTAAACCCTAAACCCTAAACCCTGAACCCTAAACCCTAAACCCTAAACCCTAAACCCTAAACCCTAAACCCTAAACTCCGAGACCCTAAGCCTTCTAGAGCCCTTGGAAGGGCCATTCGGTGCTTGGAATCCTGAGGGCACATGCCGGCTAGCCTTCACGGGCCGAAAGAGTTTGTGAGCAGGGGACGTTTAAATGGTTTAGGGTTTAGGGTTATTCAACAAATATAGAGTTTGTCTTAACACCACCATTTGTTTCATGCCTTTATGGGGGCTCAACCAGAACCACTATTTTACTAAAAGAGGGTTTGCAGTTGGCAAGATCGTGCGTGCGGATGCTGTGATCCAATCATGTCGTCATGTCACTGAGAAGGTTCGGATTTGGCGTTGTTTTGGGCGTGGCGCATGAGAGCTGTTTTCAGGTCGGTCATGCTTCAACACGACACGCATCTGTCAACCAACTGCACTCAGTAAAGCAGGGTTGTTTGTCGTGCAGTTGAGTTCACTAGACAGAACGCCCACAAGCAACGCGGACGTGAAAATAAGGCCCACGTCCCCATGCTTTACGTTGCGAGTTGTCGCCGTGAGTAGAAACGATGCTAATTGGTTCCGCAGCATCCACCTGAGTCCGACTGAGTCATAATGCAGATTGTAACAAAGAATGAAGATTTAAGGATGACAACAAGAAAGGGAGCACAACCTTGCACCCCAACAAGCCCAAACGCCAATTTCCAACCTTCCAGCACCATTAGATACACCAACCGTGATACCCGGGACCTGAATCCGAAGATGCCCATGCAGCATGTGCTTGGAGCTCACATAGGGCGCAAGGTTTAGGGCCTAGGGTTTATGACCTACCTAAACACGCACCCTAAGGGCTATGTTGACACTTCGAAACTCTTGAGCATGACCCTCCGTAAGGAGGTCAGGTCAGAGCAGCCGAAGACTAATGTTCAAGAAGGAGCGCATACTTCAAGGATGAGGGGTTTTGTAAGCAGGATTATCTCAACGAGGTTTCGTTAACTATAGCAGAATAAACCTGCTAATTACGTGTCCATATTCTTGAAGTAAGCCCGCCACTACATCAAGGTTGAAGCTCGAAAACGTCCGCAGCGAGCTGGGGTGGCGCGTGTCGCTTCGAGCTTGTTTCAAGGGTTGCAGCTGTGGAGTTCATAGCATGGTTCAGTGGGATATTTGGGGTAGTGGGATATCAAGGGGGTCTGGATAGCTGGTCCGCTTCGGACCCTGCTTGATTTGCTTTCTGGTACGTGCCTTTGCCTGAAGTTAGATGTCAAATGAGTTTTTGCACAGTTTAGGGAGGCTACCAAACCAAGTACAAGGGTCATGCCGGAACACCCCAATTTGGTGTCATGGTGTCAACAACAGTTCGCTTGCATAAAACTTATACAAATAAAGGCATGTACAAGTTTAAGTACATGACATGACAATGACATGCCCTTGTACACATACTGCTACCCTACCTATAGTCTCCATTGTGCTTCCTTTTTGGGGTTGCTTTGTGGCATCCTGGTTATAAAACTGGTTAAACCAAAACAGAAACTACCCTAAATCCTAAAGTTTTAAACACCCTAACCTGCAGGTATTTCCGATTGAAGAGCCTAGCTCTGGGCTTCGACTCTAGGGGAAACCAAGCCTGGATACGTAGACCCGGAGCATTCCAAAGATGGGCCAGAGTGTAGGGATTTTAGGGTAGCTTAGGGTTCGGGATTTCGGAATTGGGACCAGAGTTAAGGGAATTTACGGTTTCGGGTTTCGGATTTCGCGTTTCATTCGCCCTCCACCCTGAAGGGTAAGTCCTGTCAAACCCTAAACACTGACCAGTACTACTACTACTACTACTACTACTACTACTACTACTACTACTACTACTACTACTACTAGTAAACCCCAAGACCCAAACTCGGATCTCAAGGATGCCGCTCCTGAGTATGATCTTCTGGGGCGCGCTGAAGTGGCATCTTGGAAGAGGCTTCAGGGTTAAGAGTTGGGGAGTTTCCGAAAGGTTACCTGGACCCTCCAACTACCCTCTATTAGACCCTAAATGCCCCTTATTTGGGACCATATACCCCTATTTGAGGGTACAAGGAGGGTCCTGGTAAGAGTTGTGGATTTCCGAAAAAAAGGGGTCGTATTTGTGGGTCCTTATAGTAAGGTTCGTGGTATTTGGGAGTTTCCGAAAATTGGGGGGGGGGGGTACCTTAATTATTCGGAGGTCCTTGTAATGGGCTACTTTCGGAAGCCCAAATTTGGTGTACTATATTTGGGTCTCCTATATTAGGAAACCCCCAAATTTAGGGTTAAGGGTTGAGGGCTTAGGGGTTCGGGGATAGTCGGCTAGTGCGGTCTAGCATTTCAACCTGAGGGCGGGTGGTGTGGTAACGGCGTCACGGTTCGGGGCCTGGGAGAACTAAGGCTTTGACTCAAGAAGCTCACCCTCAGGGTTCGAGTACCTATAGTTATCATATAATTACTTTCCAAAATAGCAACCTACATAACTACTATCCCAAACCCGAGTACCTGTTTATTGGGTTATTTGAACCCGTAGGGTCAGCTTCAGTTTGAGGTTTTTGGGTCCGAGGCTCAGGCTCGAACGGTGCGGTTTAGGTTTGAAAATTCAAGGTTTTGAGTTCAGGGTTTAGGGTGCACAGTGACGGCTTTGTCTTCAGTTTTGGCAGTAAGTTATGGAAGCTGCGGAAGGGGGAGGGGAGGTTCTCCGCAACCCATTGTTTAGGGTTTAAGGTTTCTGAGCCCTCAATTACTAGACCAAGCAGGTCTTACTTGCCTCTCCACACATGAGTTGTTCGGCCTTGTCCCGAACTCCCAAGCCCAAATCAGAGTGTAGGGCCCGGGTGTAATGTCTACAATAGGCGTCGATCGTTGATGGCTGGAGGTGTTCGGCTTGAGCGCTTCATGTCTTTTTTGCTGACACACTCGGTTTGAGCACTTCATGTCTTTATGCTGACACACTGCCAAGAGTTCGTCACTAAACCCTAAACCCACTGACATTATGTTTTTGGAGGCCCAACTCCATAGTGGTAGTATACCGTATGGTTTGGGCTTTCGGGGTTCCCCGTCTCTGTAGAATCTGTAGGGTCCCAACGGGTCCAATGTACCGGTATAGTAGAATGTAGGAATTACTATTATGACTTAGGGAAGTATCCCCCATAACAGTACATAGGACCCTTTGGGGGTGTTCGAATCATCCTGTAGGATTGAATAGGGTTTCCGAGAGCTCTTTACACGGTTATGTGTGGCTCCCTTTCAGAATTTAGTAAGTCTGGATAGGGCTCCGGTTGAATAGGGGCATACCAGCAATAAAAGCACAGAGTCTATTTCCTGCAGATGTAGCACGATAAGGATCCATGTGTCCATTCAAAGCGCAGTATCTGGGAATCGGACCTTCTAGGTACTTCCCATAGCTTCTAGCCCATTGCGCAGAATCGCTTACGAGCCTAAACGCACCGTAAACCCTGAGGCCCAAAGCCTAGTTTAACCTTATGTAAAGTCGAGGTCCCTTCGTATGTTTTGTCATTGTGGGTGGGGGGGGGGGGTGTTAGGGCTGCATCCGCCAAGGAAGATTCTGCCCGGCAATTCCCTGAAAGGCGCGCAGAGCAACATTGCCAGCCCCCCAGTAAATTTCATCAGGCTTCCCCCTAAACCCTAAACCGACTGGTAGTCTCATTCAACCTAAAGCCTGCATCCTAGCCTAAGACCTAAGCTTTACAGATCCCGTACACAATCTAAACGGGCTTCTTTGGTGCGGTCGTAGGGTTCTCTGGGGCTGAATTGGTTCAATGTGGGCATATCGGGATTCAGGAGTAAGGTGTGGAGTCATGGGTCTCAAAGACAGAGCACCAAAACAAGGCCTAGCGGAAGCCATTTAATCGCACATAGGATACCTTTCTGGGGGGTTCTATGCAGGTAGGGCTGCGGAAAGACGGCTGAGTACAGCAGGCTCGCATTGTCGATATCCCGCTGTGCAAGCTCTTGCTTGGTCGTCCCTTTCTTCGTCTGGTCGGGAAGATGGGTCCTGGACCAGTACCAGTTCCCAGGCCAGATGCAGGTGACAAGAAGGTTTTGACCCTAGCTCTTAACCACGGCTAGGGCTGCACTAAAAAGAGACCGGAGGAGATTACCCGAGACGACCAACATGGCCCCGCGTCATCTCATATACACTGGATCCTTCGGGCTTCGGCTGTGGTGTGCTCATAGGAGGCCAAAGGGGTTTTAGCCCATGGGGGTTTAGTAGGGATAGGGTTTCCAGAATAGGATTCATATTAAGGAATCCCTACCCCAAGAATCTTAAACCCCCCTTTTGGCATCCCATCATGTGCTGCATAGTTTTTGCTTGTGTCTTGCTCTTTACAGCCAGTCGGTTCGGCGGTGTGCTGCGGAGAGCCCGATTCATACAATACGTGGGCGATTTCGTGGCTATCAAAAGCGCAGTACTTGGGGGCAGGGTGTGTTTGATGTAGGTTTTCGGCATGAGGTTCGCTACACTGTACTTAAAGGATCATGGGACTTGGAAACTAAGGTTATTATCAGGGTAACTATACTTATAACTACTTATAACCCCAATTAAGGTACTTATAACCATCTTCGTAAGTCCCATGATCCTCCAAGTAGTTCCATAGTTTTGGATTGGCGACTTGTTGCTGAAGGAAGAGGAACGAGGATATAGTCCCAAATGCCAAAGTTTTGCAAACAACCCATACCGGAGGTTCCGGGTTCCCATTGTCCGGAACTATATCTCCGACGGCATCTGCTTAAGAATGACCCCGCGCCGCCCCGCACCCCAGCCACTTGCACATCAACAAGCTCTGCGGGACGATCTCAGGCGAATACCTACGATGTCCTCAACTCACCCAAGCTCTACGAGATCATGCTGCTCGGAGTTGCTTTTCGGGGGAGATCGAGGGGTTTTGTATTGAGCATATATGGGTGGTTGTCAAAATTATGGTCCCTTTTTTGGTCCTTATTATCATACGGCACCTACTATTTAGGGTAATTACCCAAAAAGGGGCCAGATTTTTGACACGTATTGGCTTAGTTAATTAAGCAAAAGGATGTACCCGGACCTGACCCTTAAATGTAGTACTTGTTTTGGATGGCCCAGTTAGTTAATGGTTAGGATCCCACTGTCAGAAAAGGGAGCCAACAGAAGGTGCCACATTATTTAGAGGGTCTGGGTAAGGCCCACACCTCAAAATGCTGTTCGCTCATATTTTGGGGGGATGTCACAGCGTGTGCTCGATCTGAGCAGCGCCGAGGGCTCGATCAGATATGCCGCAAAGATGAAACAGCTAACCCTAACACAGAAAACCCTACCCTAAACCCTAAACCCTAACACAGAAAACCCTCAACCCTAAACCCTAGCACAGAAAACCCTAAACCCTAACACAGAAAACCCTAAACCCTGAAGCCCTTGACCTTAACACCTTCAGGGAGCCCCCCAAAAGGCGAAGTCTAAGCCTAAACCCTACCTGGACCCCAACAACTTAGTAGCTGAGTGGATACACTTTACTTATAAAACTGAAAGTGTACACTCTTTGGGGCTTATGAACTCAGCAACTCAGAAAAGTATCTAGAATTTTCGCCGTGTGTGGGTGTTGAGCCATTGCTTGACCTACACATTGGTCGGTTTAGGAAACCCTCATAGGGCCCAGACCTTCCAAAATCCCTTAATTAAGGCATATTCCCTAAATTGAATCCCTAATATGATTTAAGGTATATTCCTTAGTCAAGGGATTTTGGAGGGTCATAGGGTTCAGTGTTTCTACAGTCGCCTACGTTTTCGGCCCGCAGGGCGTATCTTATATGGGTGGTTGTCAAAATTAGGGTCCCTTTTTGGGTCCTTATCATAATATGGCACCTAATATTTAGGGTACCCAAAAAAAGGGACCCTAATTTTGACAACCACCCATATGGGTAGTTTTCTAAATTCGTGTCCCGCTGAAGGTCCCAAAACAGTACGGCGCCCTTGTAAGAAGGACCCACAAATAAACCCTAGTTTAGAGAACTACCCGCATGACTGGTGAGTTCCCAGAGTTTCGAGCCAAGAAGCCCTCAAAGTTGCAGCCCTGGCCCCGATCTGCTTAGGGTTCCTTGAGGGGTTGCCTTTTCTAGGATGCCCAGTAGTACCCTTATTCCCTTTTTGTAGTCCTAGGTTCCTTATAAAGTTACCCAATACCAAAAAGAGTGGCCTTTTTATTCTTAGGTTACTGGGTATCCTAGTTTTAGGGATTTAAAGGCGCACAATAAGGGTTCAGGGCTTAGGCTAAGGGTTCCTTGAAGGGTACCTTTTAGGGACCTACAGGGACACTATAGGGGTTCAGTGTTCTTGGCTCCTTTTAGGTACCGGGGCACTATATATAGTGGTTTTGGGTTTAGGGCCACTTGGCGATCATGGGACTCTTAAAGTAGGTTTCTCAGTAGTTTAGCTGCCTTATCATTATAACCCTTGCTTCTTGCTAAGTCCCATGATCCTCCAAGTACCCTTTGCGACGATCGCCTTCTTGCCAAAGAACGATCCCAGACACTTCAAACAAGGTGCTCTGTGACAGTGACACAGTTCCTCGGTCAGCTAGGATGCCCCCAGAAACGAGCCAACTAAAGCCTTAGCCTTATCCCCGTTTCAAGGACAGAGAATTCAAGATCGGAGCGATAGTCTTAGTTGAAGTATTCAGTCCGTACCAGCGTACGGCATCTTCGGAGGTGGGTTAAGACAGGCTTGTAGGCTCTGGCACAGAGCCCACAAACACCCCTGTCCATTCGAGTAAGCTCGCATACTGAAGACTCCAGAAGTAAACCCTAAACCTCGTACTAAACCCCAAACCCGTAAACCTTAAGCCCCTAAACCCCAAACCCCTAAACCCTAAGCCATCCGCGGAGAAAGCCTGCGAAGGCTTGGGCCCACAATGCAGCACCTTGGAAACACGTTCGGATGTTTTCTTGAGAGCAATCGGGAACCCTTTGTCTATCCCTTGCTACGCCTCGGAACATACTCGGACCGTACTGGGAACCCTATACCCTGAACCCTGTCCGTTTCTGTTGGAGTTCTGGGGTTTGTTAGGGTTCAGGGGTTTAGGGATCGTGCGAGATGTTCGAGCAGTAGTTTACACTCACCCTTTGCAGAAGCAGAAACAAGTCTGCCATTAGCTCCGATATGGCATTTGCCCACCACAGCGTCGGTCCCCCCACTCAAGTCTTGGTTGCTTGAGTTCATAAGGCATTAGGGTTTGTTTCAAGAACTGGGAACTTGGTAAATAGTCTTGAAGGGGAGTGAGGCATTTTGGGTCGGGTCATCCTCGTTGCGGCCCTACTTACCGTCACAACCGACGTATTGAGTCTCCTCCTCCTACCCCCTTCCAAACCCCCAGACACCTTAAACCCTAATAAACTCCTTCTGCAGTTGTGTTTGGTACAGTGCCAAGCCCTTGCAGTTCGTACTAAATTCTATACCTACGTGTACTGCAGCCCACAAGTACTCTGCCCTTATGAGGGAATTATATGACAATATATAGCAATCATACGCAGACGAGCCCTAAGAACTTAGGTTTCGTGGGTGTCATGTATACTCGCTAAACCGAAACCCCGAGTCCTACACCTTACAGTAGAAGCCAGAAAGTTGGAATATCATTATCGTAACCCCTTTATGGTAAATTATAGGGTATCCTACCATGAATCCATATTCCAACTTTCTGGCTTCTATTGTAAGCCATACCAAACCCAAGCTCCGGTCAATTCTGTACCGCCTGCAGGCCGGAGGCAAACAGGTAATAGGTTTTTCGGTCTTTAGTTTACTATAGTCTCCTTATGTTTTTTTTATTTTTGTTCATATAAAACCCAAGAGAGTATTAAAACTAGCATTTCTATTATGATTCTAAGGGGGGTATAGATGTTTAGGCATGAAAAGGCGACACCATTGACTTGCTTTGCAAGGTCATGTGGAGGTGAGCTTCATGGCCTGACCACACCTTAGATCTTGTTCCTGTTATTGCGAAGGTTTCCGCGTTCGCCGTACTAAGGCGACACCTTAGTTGACAGACATCGCAACAGGTGTTCATTTCTTGGGGTTTGGGGATTTCAAGGCCGAGCAGGCTTGCTTCGTGTAGGGGCCTGAAGACATGCTAGCAATTTCCTTCGGATTCCTTCTTGTTGTTTTAATACAACATACACATATTCGATATTTTTGGGTGTTCGGTCCCGGAGAGGGGTTCTGAGAGTTTTCCTAAACCTCAAACCCTGAACCCTACACCCCCTAAACCCTGCTTGAAGGATCATGGAACTTAGTAACTAGACGGTTATATTAGGGTACTTATAACCTTACTTACTAAGTCCCATGATCCTCCAAGTATAGGCCGTGTCGCCGCGCACCAGGAGCCTGGCTCAAGGGATGTAGATCACAAGCCCCTGGCGTGGTCGCAATGGCCGCATCAGGCCGACACTTCGGGTTTTCTTAGGGGTACTTAGAAATATTTTTGATTTTTGGTTATTATAATCCCTGGGGTTGCGGTGAGGGCTTAGGGTTTCAGGGTTTAGGGTTGCAGGGTTTAGAATCGAGCCCTAAACCCTAAACCCCTACACCCTAAACCCTGGTTTAGGATTTCAGGGATTAGGGTTTCAGGGGGGCCACTTGCCCATGAGGTGCTTGGGTGGCCAAACCGTTTTCAGCCGTTGGCTCCACTTCTACAGGGGTCCTGTACTTGGAGGAGGGGACTTAGTAACTAAGGTTATAAGTACCCTGATTGGGGTTATAAGTAATTATAACCATAGTTACCCTATTTATGACCCTAGTTACTAAGTCCCATGACCCTTTAAGTACAGGGTCCTGTACGTAGAACGGTTAAGGAGGTTAGGGCTGTTACTGCCAAGGTCCTTAGTAGCTAACTAGGTAACCTTTGACCTTTCGGGGTTTTTTGAATCCTATACCAGCATAATTGAAGAGGTTCACCTGTTGTGGGGCTAGGGTACTCAGCCCGTATGGGTGTAGGGTTTAGAGATGTCGAAATTCCTTGATTGCGGATCCCAGTCAGGGAACTCTACCAAGAAAATGCAGCAAGAATGGTTCACTATAGACTATAGTGTTGAGGGTGTAGGGGTTTAGGGCATATGATTAATTAATGAACGGATGTTGGAGTCCAAAGCAAGACGGCAGACACTAAGTTCCAAGAGTAAAAGGAGGGAACCTTAATAAGGACCCCTTGGTATATACCCTTAATCTTGCTATTATATACCCATTATGTAGCCCATTAGAGGGTAGGGGTCCCCATTAAGGGTCCCTCCTTTTCCCCTTTCATAAGTCACTATGTCCAGCCATGGTAACCTGAAAGCCGATAACCCTCGAACCCCAAGCCCGCAATCTACATGGGGGATTTCCGAAACTATGGGGTGCCTTATTTGGGTGGTCCTTACAATAAGGATCCTACTATTTAGGGGTACTATATTAGGGTCCCCCTAGTTTCGGAGACTCCCACATGAGTCATGAGCGAGGCTGAGTTACACGGGCCTGGGGGTTTCTAAACCCTGAACTCTAAACCCACACAGTGCTTCTCAGCCCTTCGTGAGTGGTTGTCAAAATTATGGTCCCTTTTGGGGTACCCTAAATATTAGGTGCCGTACTATATTAGGGACCCAAAAAGGTACCATAATTTTGACAGCCACCCACGTGGATTCGACCCGAACTGAAGCACTGAAATGACACCGGAGCTTGCAGGTTCGAACGGAGCTCCGTCCTCCTCAGGACAGTGTCGCGCAGGGCTTTAGGACTTACTGAGGGTTTAGGGGGTTTAGGGGTTTGGGGGTTTAGGGTTTAGGGCTTAGGGGTTAGGGGTTTAGGGTTTAGGGCTTGGGGGTTTAGGTTTTGGGGTGTAGGGTTTAGGATACTGTTTTGGGGGATAGGGCTTCGTTCGTTTGGGTGTGACTTCAAGCGCTAGTATTTGTGCTTGATTGGACAATCTAGTTTTCGCCATCACAAGTCCGGCATTGGTGCAAGGCAACTGTAACGGCAGTTCCATTTGCACACAATCCCGTAAGGCCATTCATTTCGGCATGTACTGTAGACCTGCCTATAGTAACCTTGAAACCCTAAGCCCTAAACCCTACTCTAACACTCCTGGTTCCTTTTTGGGGCTGGTATATAGAATCCTATAAGGTAATCCCAAAAAGGAACTATGGAGCCTTGGGGTATGTATTAGGCCCAAAAGTAACCTCCCTTGGGTTGCGAGCCTGATGCATCTTCCTTAATGAGCGCGCTCTGGGGGTTCAGGGTTTTAGGGCTTGAGGGTTTTGGGGTTTGGGGTTTGGGGTTCTAGGGCTTGATGGTTTAAGATTTAGGGCTTCTAGCCAGGATTTGCTTATGCTAGAGCTTCAGGAACCCGCTTAGCTCCAGACTGTCCTCTATCCCTATGCCAAAAAGGGATCCAAAGACCCGCGCTTTCAAGGGTTATACTTCGTAAGTTAGGGCTCGCAATCTACAGTTTTTTGGACTCTGGGCCTACCCCTAAGGGTCCATGTACCCATATAGAGATACATGAGCCCCAAAGTACCTATGTATACTATATGAGTACATGGATCCTTAGGGTACCACAAGTAGATCCTTAGACGTAAACCCTCCGAAGAAACGCTCGCCACAAGGAGCCTTCCACCTCAACACAATCCGGAGCTTTGAAAGCAAGGAAGCATCGGAAGAAATGCCAAACCCGAAGCTCAGAAAAGAAGTCCTCAAAAGAGTTGGAATTATAAACAAAAGCAGTTCAGCAGTGAATACAACTGTGGCACTTAGCAGTTAGTATGTAACTACTCAGTAAGTACG
This sequence comes from Symbiodinium sp. CCMP2592, assembly GCA_905221615.1. Lineage (NCBI taxonomy): Eukaryota > Dinophyceae > Suessiales > Symbiodiniaceae > Symbiodinium > Symbiodinium sp. CCMP2592. The sequence continues at coordinate 1,461,664 of CAJNDT010000779.1, forward strand.
TCTATTTATATCATATAAGTACTTTAAGTGGACGTTTAAGTAGATACAAGTAATCACAACTATAGTTACCTTATTCATAACCCGAGTAGCTGAGTCTCACTGATCGTCTAAGTCTCGCTTCACCTCAGGAGGCTATAACTCCACACAGACGGCCACTGAGGTCGGGCATGATGTAGATGAATGACCCCTCCCCTTGTTTTCACGACCGTCATCCAAGGATCCATAACCTAAACCCTGGTCGGGGGACTTAGTAAGTAGGTAGTAAGTAGACTTATAAGTACCCTAAAAGGGACCCTAATTGGGGTTATGGTACCTATAAGTCCCGAAAATAACCAGTTACTAAGTCCCCCGACCCTCCAAGTAATTTTCAGTTCACCACGTCTGGCTTTGGGGTGAGTAGGAGGTAGGCCTTAGTAGCTAAGGTTCACGGGTCCCCTTGATGGATCCATAGGGGTACTGCTAAGGGTTCAGGATGGTTTAGGGTTCAGGATACTTCATGGGGGATCATGGGACTTAGTAAGTAAAGTTGTCAGTACCTAAACTGATTGAAGCTTGAAAGAAGTATAGCTGTAGTCACCTCATGTATAACCCCAGTAACTGCGTCCCATGATCCTGCCAGTATTTGAGTGTGTGCGCTCATGCTGTTGATGGGCAAAGTCCTGCAATACTTCATTTGCGATCACAGGCCCCCTCCGCATCGTGGCGCAAGCCGAAACCCTAAACCCTAAACCCATGTAGTACCCCTCTAGATCCCTGCAATGGGCCGTTGCTACGCAGTCCAAGTCCTATGATCCTCATCAGTAGGGGCATGATGCTGCAAGTGTTTGTTTGTGATGTAGGATTCAAGTCCATTTTATGTGGGTGGTTGTCAAAAATATGGTCCTTGTTGGGGTACCCTAAATATTAGGTGCCGTATTATAATAAGGACCCAAACAGGGACCCTAACTTTGATAACTACCCATGTAGGTTTTAGGATCTTCAGTCTCGGAGTTGCTTTTTGAGCTAGAGCCCACCTTAAGCCGGAATAACCTACCTTTTAGGGCTCTTTATTATGATTTCCTCATATAAGTCCATAAAAAGGTAGGTTATTCCGGCTTACGGCATGGTAAACCCCAAAAAGTTGGAAGCCGGAGTAAGGAGAATCAGTGCTGGGATTCCCTCTACATTACTCATAAGGGTTGAGGCTGTTGGGTTTCCAACTTTTGGGCATTCACTCTATTTACATAGTCTGATCATCCCTTCAGCCTGCAGAGTGGAGAACCCTAAACCCTAATCCCTAAAATCCCTAAACGCTAGATCCCTAAACCGGGGATTTGCGCTTCAGGGCCGCGCTTGGCAGCGTCCTCCGTTCATTCCTCTTGGGGCTTCCCAGAGAGCCCAATACCCCGTAATTAAGGAATATAGCTTAAATCGTAATATGAAGCCCTATATAATTTAAGTCCTAGGGTTTAGGGTTTAGGGTTAAACCCTAAACCCTAAACCCTAAACCCTAAACTTAATTAAGGGGTATTGGGCTCTTTGGGTTCGAGCCTGGCCTTGTGAAACTTGAGCTCTCGATCCTCCCCGAAATACCCTAAGGCTCCATAGTAGTTCCTTTTTGGGATTACCTTATAGGGTTCCTTTAAGGGGTCTATAGGGGTGCCATAAGGGTTCAGGGTTTAGAGTACTTGGAGGATCATGGGACTTAGGAATTGGGGTTATTAATAGGGTAACTATAGTTAAAGTTACTTGTAACCCCAATTAAGGTACTTATAACCCTGCTTACTAAGTCCCCTGATCCTTCAAGTAGGTAGTAGTTCCTTTTTGGGATTACCTTGTAGGGTTCTATATATGAACCCCCAACAGGAACTACTATGGAGCCTTGGGGCACACTAGGTTCCCCCAGTCCCTTCGGCCGCTTTCTTTTGGTTGGGGTTCCCTAGAAGTAGTAGAGTAGGAAAAAGGGTTTAGGGTTTAGGGTTTAGGGGTTAGGGTTTAGGGTTTAGGGTTTAGGGTTTAGGATTTAGGGTTTAGGGTTTAGGGTTTAGGGAGGAAAAAGGGTACCTTTATTATTACGGGGCTACTGGCGAACCCAGTATAGAATGCTTTCGTTCGACTGTCTGCAAAATCTCCGGGCACTACCTGCAAACCTTTTCAGGACCGCTGCGCAACTTACGCACAACAACTTGTACCAGCTAAGCCCTAAACCCTAAACCATTGACCCCAAACTCCTAAACCCTATACCCCAAACTAAACCCCCTACACCCTAAACCATTACACCCCAAACTCCTAAACCCTCAATCCTTCGACATAGAAGCTCTGAGATGCCACGTGTCCGGAATCCCGACAGCTTTCGCATAGCGGCCAAATAATTACCTTCCTTAGTGTAATTATAGTATAATGGGCCCCAACACCCTATTGTAATTATTATGGCCCCTGTGTCAGGGTTTGGGCTTTTGAAGTGTGGTGGTTTAGCCCAACCACTGTCCTTAACCTGCAGCCTTATGAGAACAAAGCTTATAATCGCAAAGGGTCCTAGGTACTGTTATGGGGGCTACTTCCCCAAGTCACAATGGTAATTCCTAATATAGAAATCCTACATTCTACTATACAGGTACTTTGGACCCTTTGGGAATCGCAAAGCCCTCGAAACCGGGAGGTCGAATCACAGCCGAGCTCCTCATCAAACGGCCCATTGCATTTAGTCCTGGAGCCGCGCCCGCAACACAATGCGGCTGGGTTGCAAGTCGCTTCAGAGCATTTCAACCTACATGGGAACCCTAATCCCTAAACCCTAACCCTGTGTTCAAGTGCCTAGGGTTTCAATTGCAAGAGTATTCAACGGCGAAGGAGATCATCCTCAGTGTTTTCGTATGTCTTCGTGCCCAGGAAGTTTACCTGACATGCGCACTTGGAGATGGAAGAGATAACGATCGAGTGGTAAGCCTGTCCGAGTGATACATGCTTACATGCTTTGAGCTCTGTAGGAGTTCCGCTTGATGTGACCGCCTCTGCCTATACTGATACTATAGTAGGTACCTGCGATGTTAAGTGCAGACGGCTGCGTTGCGTTTAGCCATGCCAAGGCATCAGGCGGACGAAAGGGTAGTTCTCTAGATTGGGACCCCGTTTTGAGTCCCGGAAATGTTACGGCACCAGTAAAAAAGAAGGACCCCTAAAACGGACGCCAGAGAAGTTCCCAAAAGGTACACGTGGAGCCTAGTCTCCCTGCAGTCTTCTCTGAGGGTTCGCATCCTATCACCAGAGCGTCTATGGTAATGTAGGGAACCTGATTAAGAAACCTTGGGCGTTTATTAGGGCTCCCTATCTGAATCCGACTTTTTTGGGGGGTTATAGGCCCAGGGTTTCTTAATTCCTACATTCCCTAAGGCTCCATGTACCCATATAGTATATACTTAGGCCTTAAAGTACCTATATAGGGACTACTTTAAGGCCAAAGTATAGTATATATGGGTACATGGAGCCTTTGGGATTGAAGCCTGTGCAGCAGCGTGCTTCGGCTGACTGTTCAACGGAGCCGCTCCCACCTCTGAACCCTGACTCCTAAGCGTAACCAAGGGTCCACGTACCCATATGGGGGTTTCCAAAAATAGGGGTACCTTGTTTTGGGGCTCCTTATAATAAGGATCCTACTATTTAGGGTGCTATATTAGGGTCCCCGATTTTCGGAAACTCCCATATAGAGATACGTGAGTGGGTTCGGAGCCTGAAACCATGAATTATAAGCCTATAACCCAAAGCCCCAAAAGTAGGCAAAATAATGGCCCAAAACCTATAAAGGGCTATTATTCTACATACTTTTGGGGTCCAGGAAGCGGTTTAGGGTTTAGGTTGAACTCCGAGTTGAGACACGTAGAGTTCGTAATCGGAGGGTCCAATGTACCGATATAGTAGAATGTAGGGTTTCCATATTAGGAATTACTATTATGACTTGGGGAAGTATCCCCCATAACAGTACATAGGACCCTTAAAGGAGACCTAAACCCCAAAAGGAGCCCTAAACCCTTAAAGGAACCCTTAAAGGTCCCTTTGGGGGGCTAATGCGAGGGTCAAAGTGGAAAAGGATGGACCCTTAATGGGGACCCCTACCATATAATGGGCTATATCATGGGTATATAATAGCTGTATTAAGGGGATATACCTAGAATTCCTTATTAAGGGTCCCTCCTTTTACCCTTAGAGAGGGAGGCCCGGTGAGCTTCGCCCCACACAGGTCCGAGGGAGTTCCTCGTACAGAGAACTAATCCCTGAGGGTCCATGTACCTATATAGCATATACTTTGGGCCCAGGGAGTACTTTAAGGCCAATGTATATGCTATATGAGTACATGGACCCTTAGGGAATTGGGGTTGAGGTTTAGGGTTTAGGGATCCTCTTATAAAGGCCTAGACTAATTAGCCAGACCAGCCATAAGGGTCCAAAGGGCTACATAAGATATAGGCTCTAAAACCGAATCCAAAAACTCTAAACCAGCCTTCACCCTAAAGCTAAAATTAGTCCTTTAGGGCTTAGAGGTTTAGGATTTTAACTCTCCCCGCTCTTTTGGACGAGCTCAGGTGACCTGGGACGCCAGCGTAGCCGCCAGACCTGATTACCAGCTGTGCTTGACGGTTTCGGCTATTCGAGGAATACGGATAAAGCAACCTAAACCCTGACCCCAACCCTAAACCACAAGCACAAAATCCCGACACAGCCATAAACTCAAGCCCCTAAATGCTAAACCCTAACCCTAATGGTAAAGCCTAGGCCCAGGCCTCTTGAGGGATCAAGGTCTAAAGTTTAGGGCTTGTCCTCTTCATCCTTTTTCAGGTCCAAAT
>CAJNDT010000779.1:1471480-1541480 GCA_905221615.1 Symbiodinium sp. CCMP2592
CTCGAAACCCCAAACCCTATAAAACCGTATAACTTTGTCATAGTTGGGTTGCGTTTTACATTTTTATGGGTACTTAAACCCAATAAGGAACAAAGATGTACATTTTTAATCCCATCCCCACAATGAACTAGATAATATTCCCTTCTTAAGGGGTTTTGGAGTCCCTAAACCCTAAACCCTAAACCCTAAAACCCTTAAGCCCTAAACCCTAAACCGTCTTGGAGTCTCTGCTGAGCAAAGGACGCCGATGATGGCGCGCGGCCCACGCGCCCCAAAGGATCTCGAAAGCATGGTTCCCAGTTACCAGAGCCTGGCGTCCTTTAAGGGCTCGTTTAAGATGGGGGCCTAAAGAATTACCTATACCATTTTCGGGGGGGGTCCTTATTGTAAATATAGTCTAATGGGCCCCCAAACCCTTTTCTAATTATTAAGGCCCCTATATACTGGGTTCCTTAAAGGTGATCTTCTTGAAGAATTCCTTTGCTCCTCTAAGGCTTCCTTACAGGGTTCCTTGAAGGTACTGTAGGGGTTTACGCGTCGCAAGATTCAGGGTTTTAGGAGGGGTGTAGTGTCAAGGTTTGGTGTGTAGTGGGGTCCTTACGTACAGCCTGACACTTCTGATGCGCGTACGGGGTTGCCTGATCCTTGGACTCACCTTGAGCTGGTAATGCCGACCCCTGATTACCAAGCCCCTCTCTGAGAATGATGACAACGGAGATCATAATACTTATTGATTACAGCCTTTATTGAGGACACGGACCTTGTTTGGAGCCAGGAGTCTACATGAGCAGCACACAAGCCTACTGGAACACCTCTTAGCATTGCTTACAAAAAACTGAACTTTGCTTCAGGTACTTGGAGGATCATGGGACTTAGTAACTTGGGTTATAAGTAAGGTAACTATAGTTATACTAACTAATAACCCCAATTAGGGTACTTATAACCTTACTTGCTAAGTCCCATGATCCTCCAAGTGGTGACCAGCTAGGGCTGCTGCAGCTTGTTTCTTTTCGTGATGGTTGGAACCAGAGGGAAGGGGGCCGCGTCGTCGTCCTCGAAACCTTTAGGTAATGTTTCATAGTAGGTGGCGATGAGGCTAGATTCGGTTGGATGGAAGCATATGCAACAGTCATCCTCCTTTTCGTGTTCAAGACGGTTACCCGCATCTCAGCAATCGCTGTCCCCGCTTCTGGTCTCTCGCCCGAAATCGCTTGCTGCCGGGATGTCCAGCAGGGCATGTCCAACTGTTTTAGGGTATGGGATTTAGGAGTTTAGGCTGTAGATCCGTCATATTAAGACTGAATATCAGGAGAAGGGTATTCTTACTATTAAGGGGACACTGGGGAACCTTAAAACCTATTGCTGTAAGTCTTATAAACCCTAAACCCTACTTAAGGGGACGCTGGGAACCTTAGATCAGAGTTCAAGGACCCCTCAGCCCTATACCGTGGCACTTAGTAAGTAAGGGGTTAAGTAGCTTAAAGGGAGTTGAAAGATGACGTATGACTGTAGTTACCTGACTTAACACTTACCCCAAGGGTCCAAGTATCCAATACGCATATACTCTCCAAAATCGTAACCTACATAACTACTATCCTAAAACCGAGTATTTGATTATTGGGTTGTTTGGACCCTTGGGGTTATAACCCTATACCGCGATCATAACCCCTAAAGCCCTAAACCCAATCCCTAAACCCTACTCCCCTAAGCCCTGTAGTGACCTGACTTAAAGCTTATAACCCTAAACCCTGTATATACATATATCATATATATATATATATATATACATAATTTTACCATATATATATATATGTACATGTATGTATATGTATGTGTGTATATATATATATACACACACATTTTTCATTATACTATATATATATATATATATACCGCTCCGGAGGTTCTGCCCGTACGGCAACCAGCCAGCCGGCAGTGGCCCCAACAACCCCCAGGGCCCAGAGGGAAGTGGCCCAGGCTGGATTGCGGGTTTATAGATTTCTTGAGGGTTTAGATTTATTTAGATTTATTTAGGGTTTAGATTTTTTTAGGGTTTAGATTTTTTTAGGGTTTAGATTTTTTAGGGTTTAGATTTGTCTAGGGTTTAGAGTTTATACGGGTTTCGGGTTCATAATTAAGGGTTTAGGGTTCAGGGTTTCGGGCGTAGGTTTTGCATTGATGCCGGTTTGGGTGTGTTGTGTGGGGTTTATACAGGGCTCTTAAGATTGATACCTTAGAAGCTGCCCCCACCCTGTAATAGCGACAAAAAAGGATTATATTCTTGCTCTATTATATTCCTCATATAGCACTATTACAGGGTGGGGGCCCCTTCTAAACAGTGCCCTATAAGACATAAACCTTGCACCCGAAGCCCCGAAACCCAAAACCCCCAAACCTTACCCGGTCATCACTCCAACTCGGTGGGGGCCCCTTCTAATTGATGCCCGGCGTTCTTCTGTACTTTGAATGTCCCATGCGCCCGGTGACAGCGACATGAAAGGCCAACCCACAAGACCGACCAGACCCTACCTGGACCCTAAGGAACCTACCTTTTTAGGGCCCCCTAATATGATTTCTTTATCTAAGGCCCTAAAAAGGAGGTTATTTGGGGTTAAGGTAAACCCTAAACCCCCTAAACCCTAAACCCCTAAACCCCCTAAACCCTAAACCTCCCCAGGGGTTGTGACATCAAGGTCAAGGTTTAAGAGGCTAGAAGTGTTGGTTCTGAACCCAAGGGTCCAAGTACCCAATAACCATATACCATATACTCTCCAAAATCCTAGTCTACTTAACTACTATGCTCAAACCGAGTACCTGATCATTAGGTTGTTTGGACCCTTGGGGTTACCTTAGGGCTCAGGATGTAAAGGTTTCATGCTCTTGGGTACCGTCTTTGGTGTCTGGTCTCTTTGGATCATGGTTTTGTTACATGAAGTTTCCAAAGTTTGTTTATGCTTACTGTGAAAAGGGGAGTACCTGGAACCCCCCCCAACTACCTTAACCTACCAAAGTCCCCAAAAATTCTATAGTAGAGTTGTTAATAAGAACCTACAAAAATTAGGGTTCGGTTGTTTAAGATACCTTGTAATCTGCCCCAAAAGTACCCACGATTGAGGACCCTAGGGGCTCCTTGTGGCTAGAAAAAGACGATGTATGGTTTGTGTAACTCTTGATCTTGTGGTACATAGAAGACAGTTTAGAGGTTTACGGGGGGGGTATGTTCGGCTTAGAAGGTCTAGCTATGCCCTGCTTACAAGTCTGCAGGTGCTTGCAAATCTGCACAGTGTCATCCTCTTCGCTTTTCCCATGGACTTGGCTTCTGTGGTTAGCATCGTTTTTCTAGACAACATATATACCTCAGAACATGGTTATAGTAACACAATTTTGGCCAACGCGATAGACCACGAAGACGCAAGCCAATCCTGAGCCTTAAGATCAGACCCTATCCCTTATGTAATGCTAAACCCTCAGATGCAGAAGACTTGTTTCAAGATACACTTAATCATTTTAATTACCATGATCAAGGAAGGCTTTCAGAGTCATGAGGGCAAACTCTAGACCTTACACAACTGGTTGAAAAATTGTGGCAGATTTGGTTTGTGTTGTAAGTTTTCGAGTTTAGCCGTGTTGGAAAGTTAATGCTTGAAATCTTCTGAACATGGTGTCTTGCGTGCTGTACCCTGAACCCAGCCCCCCCCGCCCCACCCCCACCTCCGAAGCACTTCTTGTGCCTGCAGGTGCCGGAACGACTGCTTGAGCGCACACGTCGCCACAAAGGTCCGGGGTTTTGGCAGGCACACCGACACCGCGATGAGTACAGACACCCATCCATACTTGTGCATCCTATGGTGCTTCATTCCGCCACATAAGTACAGGTGTTTCAGATCTGTGGACCCTCGACCTCTGCCATAGTGGCACAATGATCGTATAAGAGAGAGCTTACAAGGCAGGATCCTTGGACATTTTGGAGCATCCTTGGGGTTCACATGCTGTGCAGTCGTCCATGCAAAGATTCTTTAATCTCGAACCTCGACGCCCAATCCTGCCCTGTCCTTCACCTCGACCGTAAGGGAGGGACCTACCGTTTCAAGGGCTGGAATGGGGAAATCTTAGATGGGAGCCTTCTAAGCAGGGAGTATATGTAGGGTTTGGCGAAGCCGTACCGAAAACGCGTGCCGCCAAATCTTGGGCTTTCCACTCCATGCCCAGATCCCGGGGAGGATCTAGCAAATGGAATCCAAAACTTGGTACCCTGGTCCACTGAAGGGTACCTTATAAGAAACCCCTCCAGGGATCTACATTCTAGATTCTTTCCGGGCCCGGGTGCTTGTTTGCATCAGCCTGTGGCGGCCGGCCTTCTTTTTCGGAACCTGCAACAGGTTCACGAGCAGCCCTCATGCCACCCAGACAAGCCTCCGCCGCTCGTAGGCTACCTTAACCCCAGATAGCCTACCTTTCAGAGGACTTATGTAAGGAAACCTTGGTAAGGATCCGTAAAAAGGGAGGTTTCTTACGGTCCAAGGGGTAGGGCTTCGGGTTAAGGGGACTTCTAACAATGGTTGACAACTATGCTTGCTATACTACTGGTAGGGTTGCTGGCTCTAAAAACCTGATACTGTTGTTTCAAACACAATTCCTTGGTGTTCCTTGTTGTGGTTATGGTGAAAAATCACTGCAAAATGTGCAAGCACTACTGAAATCATAGAGGCCCATACATCAGTGTGCTACGGCCTTAGTTGACTTGACCCTGGGTTGGATCCACTCCGGTGATATATAGTGACCATTAGGAGCTTAAGGATAGTCGGAACAGGCGTTTGGGTATACTATTTTGCACCCTAGTAGGCAAACCTAACGGCAACTCATTGTGTATATTTCAGGCTCCTATATTATATGCGGACGCTGCGAGCTTGTTTGCAGCCTCAACCTCAACCCAAAAGCCTTCAATTCCAAGCCCTAAACCCTAAACCTCTAAACCTTAAGCCCCTATAGACCCTAAACCCTAAACCTCAACCTTAACCCCCAAACCCTAAACCCTAAACCTCAACTCTTAACCCGCAAAACCTTCAATTCCAAGCCCGAAGCCGAAAAAGATGAACCAGAGTCATTCGGGCATCGGAGCAATATTACTAGGATGCCCGGTAGTACCCTTATTCCCTTTTTGTAGTCCTAGGCTCCTTATAAAGTTACCCAATACCAAAGAGAGAGGCCTTTTTATTCTTAGGTTACTGGGTATCCTAGTCGGGCATCGGGGCAATATTTTTGTTTATGGAAGTTTAGGGCTTAGGGTTTAGGGTTTAGGGCTTGGGGTTTAGGGCTTAGGGTTTAGGGATAAGGTTTAGGGTTTGGGGGTTGGAACCCTCATAGTGGCTTGCAAGTCCCTATCAAATGATTTGGATGGAAAGCTCTGGTATCGTAGAGTTCGGGTTGCGCTTCAGCGTGAAGAGTCTTTCGGGTGTCTACGGCGTTTAATATATAGCTCCTTCAGCATCCTTGTGTAGAAGCCATACTTGGAGGATCATGGGATTTACTAAGTATGGTTATAAGAACCTTAATTGGGGTTATCAGTAGTTATACTACTTATAAGTATACTAATAATGATAATCTTAGTTACTAAGTCCCGTGATCCTTCAAGCAGAACAAGAGGAGTTCGGGTCCCCACGGTATGACGTAATTCTTGAGCCCACTCCCAAAAACAAGCAAAGGTAGCCTGAATTTCTACACCCCTAGACGCAGAATCCGAATCCCCAATCCCCTGCTTGGAAGATCTTGGGTAGCTGATTGCGATGCCTGCAATGCCGGCAAAGTTTGTGTGCACAGCGTTGGAGCCCTCCGGAACAAGCCCCAAAGCTCTAAAGCGACCTGCCAACCCCCCCTCCCCGAAATTGGAGTTTCGGAAAATTAGGGGTACCTTATTTTGGGGTCCTTGTACTAAGGATCCTACTATTTAGAGTACTCTAATACTAGGGTCCCCTATTTTGGAAACTCCCAAATCGCTAGAGCCTAAACCGCAAAGCGAACCCCCGTCGGCCAACCAGAATGCTTTTGGAACATGGTTCATGCCTCGAAGTAATTAGTGTAGGAAATCCCAAAATCAATGATGGTAAATCCAACTTTCTGGGGTTCACTACAATCAGACATCAAACCCTAATCCCTGAACCATCCTGCGCCCCATTCCAGGTCTTTCTTTAAACTGTGGAGTTAAAGCGTCAGTCCATCGGAAATCTGGATCGGACCTTATAAGCCCCACTTAGAGGATCATGGGACCTTGTAACTTCTTAAGGGGATCAGTATGCATTCCAGAAGAGGGGGGTTTCACACTTAGAGGATCATGGGACCTAGTAACTTAAAGGGCTCCATTAAGGGTTCCGTAAAGGGGTCTTCTATAAGAGGGGTTTTACGACATGCTTAGAGGGTCATGGGACTTAGTCACTAGGGTTATACATAACCTGGCTACAGGTATACTATAATTGACTATAGCACTTCTAGCTCCAAGAAAGTAAGGTACTTATAACCTCACTTACTAAGTCCCATGATCCTGCAACCCAAAACCCAAAACCCTAAACCCTAAACCCTAAACCCAAGACCCTAAACCATAAACCCCAACCCTTGATGCTATGAGCCCTATGCGACCGGTATAGCTCTAAATCCCTGCTTGGACGATCCTGGGACTTAGTAAGGCTTCTTAAAGGGCTCCTTAAAGGGATCCATAGGGTTAGGGCTCCTTAAAAGGAATCTATAGGGTTTAGTTTAGGGTTTAGGGTCTACTTGGAGGATCAGGGGACTTAGTAAGTGAGGTTAGAAGTACCCCAATTGGGCTTATAAGTAATTGTAACCATAGTCGCCCTATCTATAACCCTAATTACTAAGTCCCATGATCCTTCAAGTGTTATGAAACGTATATTTCCGGGTCAGTTCTGGTTCCACTTCAGGGTTTCCATTTGTAAAGAGTACCTATATCCCCAAACCCTACGATATAGTCGGTTATGGAGTATGTATGGGCCCACGTATATGGTAAAGCGGCACATGGTCTCTATCCTCACAAGCCACATGGCAAAGCCGAGTCAACTAACCACGCAGGGAAGCAGGTCCCAGAGCAAACCTGAACTCCATACACGAAGCCTCATGAGACCCTAGACTACACACACACACACACACACTCACTGACCACAAGACCCCATAAGAAGGCCCTTGCCAAAACCTTATGACTGCCCTAAATCCCAATGTTGGGCCTTCCAGTGCTCCAGATACGACTTGCCGCGGTCCAGACCAGGAAATCAGCACAGCCGAGGGGTGTGAAGACAACACGCAAGAGCAAATAATTCTCGGGAGTTGGGCGGGTAGGGTATATAAGGTTGGGGGTTCACGGCAAATGATGGAGCTTTACGACATTATCCTAAGCTGGAAATCCGACGTTCCCCACTTGAAATTCATGTGCCCCATGTTATGGAAACTCCTGTAATTATCTGATCGTCCCAGGCTCCCCACTCGTACCCTCTTGCCCTTTTCAGTGTCCCATTAGTAAAGCTGGATACCATTTCAAATGGTACTCTCGTTATGAACGGGACACTGGCAAACCTAGCCAAAAAGATTCTGAGACCCTAAACCCCTAAACCCTCAACCCCTGAACCCTAAACCCTGGACGCCTAAACCCCTAAAACCCTAAACCTAGGCAACTAAAACGAAACCCCAAAACCTAAACCCTGAACCCTAAACCCCAAAACCCTAAACCCTCAACTCCTGAACCCTAAACTCCTAAAGGGAACTCCAGAAAGTTGGAATATGGTTTCATGTAGGACCCCCTATAATTTACCATAAAGGGTTTAGGATAATCATATTCCAACTTTCTGGCTTTCACTTTAAACCCTTTAAACACTTCAAAGGATCATGGGACTTAGCAACTAAGGTTATTATTTGGGTAACTGTACTTATAGCTACTTATAACCCCAATTAATGTACTTATAACCTTGCTTGCTAAGTCCCTTGATCCTCCAAGTAAACCCTTTAAACAATCTCCTTCCGAGCTTCAACCCCCGAAGCGCAGTGAGCACGGGCGCGTTCGCCTCAAAAAGAAGTCCGGATGTCTTTGATTGCGGTTAGGCCGCCTCTTCGCCGCCCTGGTATAGAAGCCCTGAAAATTCGTAGAGACTATACGTTCTTTAGAGTTGCTCATTTAAATATATAGAGATGCAACGAAACTCTGTATATTTTGCAAGAAAATATTGCTGAGAGTTTCTCGATAGATATACCCCAAAACCCCGTATTTTTGGCGAGACTATGTTCCTTGGAGTTTGTCATTTAGACACAGTATACCTCGGAGCCCAAGTCTAAATCAGGCCCCAATATTCGCCTGGATGCTTGTCGACTTGGAGCATCATGGTGTTTCGGGTTAGAAATATGGTAACTGTAATTGGTTATATCTAGGTATAGCTGCAGTTAGCGTACTCATAACCTTACCTGCTAGCTCCCATGATCCAGGGTACTTCAATTGCGAACTAGTAGGCTTTGGGACTTCTACTTGCGACGTCGGTTAACCTAAGTTGTTGCCGCAAAAACCAGGCATGTAGCTTCGAGTTCAGATTTTGGTTCAAGTGCAATGTTGTCCCCGATTGAGAACTCCTCTTCCGTAAGCAGAAAAACCTCGTTAAGCAAGGGTTTGCATCACCCTGAACTTTCGTGTTTTGGATATGACGGACTCATGCGAGGTTAAGACACTAGGGAACTACGAGGGTTTTCGTTTAGGGCAATTGCGATTAGGCTACCATCATCGGGAAGGAACCAGTTAGGGCTCGCGTTTAGGGTATATATCTGTTTAATGCGTGGGTCAACCCCAAACCCTACTTGGAGGATCATTTGACTTAGCCAGTAAGGTTATAAGTACCCTAATTGGGGTTATAAGTTAGTATAACTATAGTTACCTTACTTATAACCCTAGTTACTAAGTCCCATGATCCTCCAAGTAACCCCTATAAACCCTAAACCCATACCCTGAAGACCGGACAGATGACCTTTACGCCACAGACCTGCACACCCGAAGTCCGAATTCCCTGTCCCTTGTTAGGGTTCAGGGTTTAATTAGGGTTTAGGGTTTGGAGTTTACGGTTTAGGTTTGAAATTCCAAAGCCCGTGTTAAAATCTTACAAAACCTGATCAAATCCTCCTCGTAGGCGCCCAAAATCAGGTATACCTGTGCCTATTATCCGCGCCCAGACATGTCACTAGACGAAGCACAGGAGGCGAGGATTTTTTTTTCCGGGGATCTTGGTTTTTTCTTGCAGGAGTTTAGGAGTTGGGACTTGAACTTATGTTGGCGCTTCGGTTTGGGATTTAGCCCTAAACCGTAAACCCTAAACCCTAAACCCTAAACCCTTAAACCGTGCTTAGCATTTCGGGTGGAGAGGTTTCGTGGCTTGAGATGCAGAGCCCCGAAAAGCATGCCAATGTTTGCCCTATATAGCATTCCTGAATATGATTATGCTCTAACATACCCCCCCCCCCCCCCCCCGCCGCCAAAGCCTATTCTAACCATTATGAGGGCCCCTAGAACATGGAAACCCCACTGGCCCTTTCAATGAATTCTTAAATGGTACCCCATTCCAAATGTTGAGGTAGGCAGGCTATGCTGTCGATGTTCTGGGTTTGAGCCTCTGTTCGCGGTAGCTTTCCATTGTTTGGAGCTTGGGGTATGAGTCGGCACTTCCGGAGCTGGGGATTTGCATGTATTTGTGTTTCCATTTGTCTTAGTAAATGTGAGTTCAGGTTCAGGGTATTGTTGAACTAGGTTTTAGTGTGCATTTGGGCTTCAACTGCCACAGTAGATTTTGAGTTTAGGTTTAGTGTATTTTTTGACTAGGTTTTAGGATTGGCCCACCTCTCTAACCGGTCACTTCAGAACACAGGTCCTATATGGAGTTTAAGACTTGGGAATTGAGTAACTTTCGATTCTATTAGCTTATAGGGATGTTCCTATGAGGCTTCCTTTGAGGGTTCCTTTTGTATTTCCTTTGAAGCTTACTTGTAGGCCTCGTCTTGGGGCCCGGAAGTAGTTCTCCAACACGCAGCCGTTAAACTTTTTGGGGCCTCTTACAGCTTAAAAGCTATCTGAAAGTTGCGTTTGTTTTTCAATGTCTGTGGTGTATTGAAAAAGTATGTCTAGCTCCTGCAGCACAAGGCTACTTTGAGCCACACAAGAAAATCCGATGCCTCGTCGCGGGGTGTGTTTTTGTTTCTCTATGGGGCTCTGTAATTGGGTCCCCTTTTAAGGGCTACGGGCTCTGACTGTCAGGCGAAGATGGATCTCATTGCAACTTGGCTTTGAAGAGCTCAGAGAGGGCTAGGTATGTGGTAGCTACTAGGCTTCATCCCGAATACGTTTGAATGTTACGGTCCAGGGTTAAGGTCAAGGTCTGGGCTTTTGAGCTTCGGGTTTAGAGTTCTGGAATGTAGCTTGGGTACGGCCCCCACTCAGTAATAGTTGAATAATATTCATAATATAGATATAGTAAGACCACAATTAATAGCAGCCCCTAAACCCTAAACCCTAAACCCTAAACTCTAAACCGTGTAGCCCTATTATAGACTCTTGCTGTATGGTTGTCGTACCCAACTTATCAGACCCAAGTGTGGAGGACTAAGGGATGCAGATACCATGGAGTTTACCCAAAGGGTCCAAAGTCCAAAGTAGCTTTAAGGGCTTAGGGTTTAGGGTTCCTTTAAGGGTTTAGGGTTCCTTTAAGGGTTCCGAAGTACCGATATAGCAGAATGTAGGGTTTCTATATGAGGAATTACTATTATGATTTGGGGAAGTATCCTCGATAACAGTACATCGGAGCCTTTGGGTTGGCGATGGGAGTAGACTCCCGTGCTGGCGGTCGCGGCGGTCCTCTGCACAAACGGCGGCCATCATCACAAACCCTGGACCCTATACACTAAACCCCTAATCCCCGGACCTTAATCCTAAGTCCCCAGACCTTCCAAAACCCATTAATTAAGGAATCTACCTTAAATCACATTAGGGATCCTATACTATAATCTAAGGTATATTCCTTAATTAAGGGATTTTGGAAGGTCTGGGTCTTAGCATTGGAAAGAGATTTGATGAGGGGAGCTTGGTTGCGGCTCTGCGCTTTCGAAGGTTTTTACGTCAGTCGGGCTTTGGGGAATCAGCAGGTTTCGGGGTAGTAGATTTTTCCGACTTAAAGATCGGGATGCTTGGCCGTCCTTCTTCTCCCACCTGCTCTGTGTACCGCAGGACCGGAAAGCCATGACCAAACCCTAAAAACCCAAACTTTTTCAGCATTTTAAAGCCATACCTGGACCTACACCCCCCGAAGGAACCCAATTAACTGGATCCTTTAAATTACAAGAGCCTTGACAGAAAGACTATTACCCTAAGGTGCCTTGTCTTGGATCGAAGCCCCAAACGGAGCCCAAGAGCCCTGAAACCCCATAAGGCCCCCTCACATAGAGCCCAAGTAGTAGGAACCTTATTCTTAGGACCTCCAAAAAGGGAACCCTAGTTTAGACAAAGCTCCAGGTAACTAAACCCCCAAGAGAGACCCCTAAACCCTAAACCCTAAAGCCTAAACCCCTAAAGAGCCCTGAAGCCCCATAATGCCCCCCCCCCCCCCCCCGAGCTGCCACGGAGCCAAGGCCAAGAAGCTGGATCTGAAGCCAGGCATGTCACTCGGCATCAACTCAAGGGGATCATGGGAATCACGGGGACTTCGTAGCTAGGGTTCTTTAAAGGGTTCGTTCAAGGGTTCTACAAGGGATCTGTAGAGGTATTTCTTGTTTAAAGGATCATGGTACCTATAGTATAGAGACTAGAGTTTCGAATGCGGCAGCTGCACTATACTAATTTCTGTTCACCCCACGTAAGGTATGTAAATCCTTAGTAAGTCCCATGATCCTCCAAGAAGTCTTTAGCAGGATCTTGCCTTTTTGGGCGTCATGAACTATTTTCAGGGTGTCTTGGTGTGTTATGGCTCGTTTGGTGCTTAGGATGGCCTGTTCAGTGGTTCCAAAGGAGTTGGGTTTAAGCTTCGGGCCCCGAAACCGGGCCGCCCCTTTACGATGACCGATAATCGTTACATTTATTTTAAACAACAGTGGCATTACTGGTGCCAGTAAGAAGAATTGATACAAGCATGCGATAATCCGATAAACGATGTCACCACTCTTAACCAAAACCATACAGATCCGACTATCACATTTTTTACTAGCAACAGAGAGAAGAGTGACAAACATGATCAGAGCCGAAAGCAGCATACATATCAGAGGAAAACTTACCTTTGGTTACTAGGGAATGGAAGAATGGTAGTTATTATTATACCCCATTCCTCCATTCCCTACCAACCAAAGGTAAGAAAAGGCACCAAAAAGTCGTCCTTGCCGAGGCGATGCTTGGAGTTCGGCTTTGGCTTCGGCGCCCAGGTTCTGGCTTCAAACGTTCAAAAAGACTCGGGCAGTTTTCTTTAGATTTCCGATACGTACCTATATATGGACTATTTACTACATGGGCCCGTGGACCGTCAGGGTTTCATATAATTTGTCCGGTTGAATGATTGTAGTTGTTGCTTAGTGGTTTCTTCATTGTGTGTTGTGTGTATGCGTGTATGTGTGTTGTTTTGGTGTTGTTGGGGGGTACGACTTTTAGTTTCTGGCGTCTGGCTTTTGCAGAGTTAAGGCCTTGTGGTTTAGAGCTGTGGGATTTAGTTGTTCATTTCGTTTCTTGGATATGTGTGCGCTTGTGTGTGTTGTGTGAAGGCGGTGGTTTGCATGTGCTTTCATTTAGGATTCAGCGTGTTTGTGGCATGGGGGAGTGGGCTGGTGATTTTGGAGCTTTTGGGGTGTGGGGGCGCTCTGGGGTTGTACTGTTTCAGCTTTATGTAAATATTGATTTGTTGTATTTTCATTTGGTGAGGGGAGATTGGACGCTGGGGTTTAGGGCTTTGGGCGTTTGGGGCGGCGGGTGCACTCTTTGGGGCTTTCACGGTTTCAAGTCTTGCGCTTTTTGGCTGTGGAATTGAGTCTTAAGGAACAAAAATTTATTGAGATACAGGCTTGGGACGGTGTCTACCCTAGTAAGCAGCCGAACACCTCAGCGCGCTACACTAAGTACCACCTGAAGCTGAGCCCTGAAGCTTTAGGGGTTACTTCGAAACAACTATTCATTTTTGGTTATTATAATCCCTAAGAAACAGCAGCTAAGATCTTAAGTTTTGCTAGGGTTCTAAGTTCAGTATAGAAGCCCTGTAAGCCTAAAGGTCACAGTTCCCAAAACACCCCATAACCTCACTCGGTCCTAGTCTCAATCTACATCCCCGAAGTCATGCTTCAGCATTGCTTTCACCTCGTCACACCCTGAGCTCCATACCTATCCGTAAGGTTCCATGTAAATGTACTCATATAGCATATACTTGGGCCCCAAAGTACTTAAATAGGGACTACATTAAGGCCAATGTATATACTATAGGAGCACATGGACCCTTAGGGTATTATACTCTAATTGAATGAGCCTTTGGGTGCCAGGCCCAATATCTCGCATCCAAGTACGGCGTGCATGTGCCTTGGCCTGCGAGAATGAGCCGACTGAGGGAGATTCCAAGAAAGAAGATCCCAAAGGGTCCTATGTACTGTTATGGGGGATACTTCCCTGAGTCATAATAGTAACTCCTAATATGGAAACCCTACATTCTACCATATCGGTACATTGGACCCTTCGGGGATTAGTAGCGCGTCTGAACGTAGGAAAACTTCATTCTCAACTACCCACAACCCTTGTAACATCCGGGTAGTTCTTGCAAACAGAGTAACCTCTCTAGCAAACAGAATGACTGTAGGCAGGGTTTTGGTCCTTTGATTATGATTGGTTGAGGGTTTACTGTAAAGGCTCAAAAGCGCAGTCTGGTCCTTTGGGTTCCTGATCACACACAAACTATAAAGTTGCAGGCTCCACATGCCGCATGCTAGTATACACCAACCCCAGCCCAATAAATGATCGTCCCCGGAGACGTCTCTGCTGACGAGATCAGGTTCGCCTGTTATCATGCACGCAATACTGGTAATCCTCGAGGAAAGCCACCGTTCGTCAATCCTGCAGCGGGCGCGCGCCAGTGGTGATTGCTGGACTGTTCTTGGTCAACGGCCCAGCTCCGGTGGGTATCGCAACAGGGACCACATCCTTCAATCGCTGTGGGTGCGAGATGCAGGCACTTCCTGGTCTATGCTCTGCAGTTGAACAGCCATCTAGGCATTTCTCCGAACGGCCTCTTGGGTGAGAATTACGGAGCTCGGGCTCCGCCCCATCGGCGATCTCGGTCCATGAGCCGTTTGGCACGTGGCTGGTGCCCAACTCCTTTTCGGAGTACATCGCGTTGTGGCCAACATGGCTATCCAGAGGTGGCAGTGACACTGGATTACAAGCCCCTAGAATCAGACAAAGAGATTCACTTCCTCAACCGGAGTGCTCGTCCTGTTTTTTCGGTTTGAGAGCTTGCCAAACACGACATGGCGTAAGATATATAAGGTGATTTTCGGCATCACGGACCAGAGATCACCTCTCCTTCAAGTCATGCATTTGCCAAACCTGGTTCTAATTCGTAAGGTCGTTACTGGCCCCTACATTGCATGGCTTGAAGACAGGCCTCTCTCTCGGAGCCTGTTTTTGTTGGATCCTTTGTTGATCAGGCATTGGGTTTCTGAAGAGCAGGGTTAAGGTTCACGGTTTCGGGATTGGGATTCGGATGAAGTACCCTGTATGTCCACATGCCCCAAGGAAAAAGAGGGTTCTCGTTCCTGTAGCCAGAGCGGCCGAACCCTGAACCGGCTTATTCAACCGCTAACCTTCGCCCTAAACCCTACAAGCCTTAAACCTGCCATCAAACGGTAACGTAGTTATTTGGGGTCTAGGTGAACTTTGAAGGCAACACTGGAACCTGTTGATCATGTCACAAGGTCACCGGTGTGACGCTATCGCGGGAGCAGATGGCCTGGGCCACTTCGCGAGATAGGGAAACCCGGAAGCCCAGCTACCGATAGAATGCGCTTCTATGATAATATACCGTCATTAGGATATATGAAACATATACCAGACAATTAACTACGTGTGTAAACGTACATCTATCTATCTGTCCATCTATCTATCTGTCCACATATATACATACATGCGTACGTAGGTAGGTAGGGAGGTAGGTAGGTAGGTACGAAGTACGAAGATGAATGCATGTAGGTATGTATGTATGTATGTATGTGCGTATGTATACGTATTTGTGATTTGCTGATCAAACATCTATCTTGGGATCCGTCATCTATTTCACAAGCCCTAGACCCTAAGCCCGAAACCTTAATCAACCCCTAAGCCCACAAACTCCATGTTTGGGGTTGAAAGCATTAGGGCCACTTTGCCACTCCAAGGGAGTACAAGAGAGACCCAGACCTTCCAAAACCCATTAAATTAAGGAATATACCTTAAATTAGAGTAGGATCCTTAATATGATTTAAGGTATACTCCTTAATCGAGGGGTTTTGGAGAGTTTAACAGTCTGGGGTTTTGAGTGTGCGCTCGACATTCCACATTCCAAAGGCTGAACCTCTCGCTGGTGTCATTCCCGTACTATGCTCAGGCAGTCAATAACCGTAATAAAATTCAATATATGGGTGTCATGTAACTGATAGAAACACAATTACAACCGTCACTAGAACTAGAGCCTGCAAGCTGCAAGCTTTAGCTGTTGCTGGACTTTCAAGTAACTGGGGGTATAGTAAGCCCTAAACCCTCAGTGGCTTCCATTCATGCGCCTACCGAGGCACCGGAAATCTAGAGCCTAGCACAGAATGAACAGAACCCCAAGAGTGCTGGCACTCCTCATTTTGAGAGTTCGAACCCAATTCTGGGCACTTTGAGAGTTCGAGCTTTGTTTTGGGTACCTGAGGATTTTGAGTTCAATCTGTGCATTATTGTGGATTTGGAGTCAGGTTTTACGTATTTAAATCCATGCATAAGCACTGCCGGGCAGTTTGAAGCTGAATATCAAAATCCCGAGCCCAACGGGCCCTAAGTACTTACATCGTAGAAAGTCGGTAGGGACTGCTACTACGCCTTGCGCAGGTAACCCGCATATAGGTACTCAGAGCCCTTTGGGACATGCCTTCCCTTCGAGCACGAGGCAGTGGAGCACAATGCTCACCCCAACATCGAGTACCGCTTCCAAGACTACCGCGAGGTCGGAAGTTCAGGGTCCAGGGTTGAGGGTTTAGGGGTTAGGGGTTTAGGGGTTTGGGGTTTAGGGCTTTAGGGGTTTTAGGGCTTTAGGGGGTTTAGGGGTTTAGGGTTGAGGGTTTAGAGGTCAGGGGTTTGAGGTTGAGGGTTTAGGGTTGACCTGCAGCCCCAAAGCCTACGAAATAGCAGGTTATGCACCCGAAGGTACAAGGTAGAACACTGCAAAATGGTAGGGTTGTTGAATCCCGATGTAGGGTTGTTGTTTAAGGCTTGGGTTGAACTTCTTCCGAGACTACCACGAGGTTACTGGGAAGTTTGACCGCATCTACTCTGTGGGCATGTTCGCCGCCTGGCAGCACAAGTTCGGTTTAGGGTTGAGGCGGGCAGGTGGTAGGGGCGGGTGGCTCAGGGCTTAGAGCTACTTAGGGGTAAATTCTTGGCTCTTATTCCAATGCCAAAGATCTTAATAATTCCTAGGGTACTCGCGGTATGATAGCAAACATGGAGCACAAACCGCTTTGGTGAGTGATTTTGCTTTTATGCCCTAATGTTGGGTTGCATACGGTTTTTCGGGTTCTGTAAGAGTGTTACGGCATTTTCACATAACCCTTTTCTGCTATACATATGTCTATACTGCTGTGATGGCTTACATCTGCACTTCAGTGGGTCTACTAGTTACTAGATCGCACCGAATTGGCCACACGTACGCTTTGAACACTTGTTGCTATAATCTACACTGCCTTGAAGGTTTATATCCAGGCAGCCTACATGTAAGCTCTGAAAACTGAAGGTTACGAATCCGAAATCCCTGTGTCAGGGGTCTAGGCTTTCCCAGAGGGTCCATGAACCCAAATAGTGTGTGCTTTGGGCCCAATGTACCTATTTGGGGAGTACTTTAAGGCCAAAGTATATACTGTTTGGGTACATGGACCCTTAGGGTTTTGGATCAAGGATTGGAATTTCGGACTTGAGCTGTTTGGACGTCTGCATAACTTCTCACCAGAAGGCGAAAAGGTCAAAATCCAGGACCCCCTCGTGATACCCTGAACCCTATACCCTCAATTTGGAACCCTTCAGAATGTCAGGGTTTAGGGCGCAGGCTTAGGGCTCATAGGGCTTGAGGTTTAGAGTTTAGGGTGTAGAGTTTGGGGTTTTCAGGGTTATTAGAGTTCAGTTTTAGCAGGACTTGGTGCTTAGCATTTAGGGCGTTCGCTTTGAGGCTCGGGGATGAGGATCCCAGGCATTGAATTTAGGACCTACCCTAAGGCTCCATAGTAGTTCCTTTTTGGGGTTCATATATCCCAAAAGGAATTACTATGGAGCCGTAGGGTAACCTTCAACCTTTCTGGGGTAGTGTAGTCCCCAAAACATCCCACCAAAAAGGTTAACCTTTAGTTCCTCATGATTCCCGACAAGTAGCCGGAGTGAAGACGTTCTGAATGGTTAAAAAAGCGTCTTACATACCTTTTTTCTGTCAGGGTACTTGCTCTCCTGCCTAAAGACTCAATTCCTACACCCTACACCCCAAACCCGCAATTCCTGAGGCCTTGTATGTGAAAACTCCTATGTGGAGCAACCTTATGAACTCCACACACCCCCAACCTTGTAATTCCCAAACTCAAGAAACCCTGATCTTTAAAGATCCATCAACCCCTAAACCGTAAAACCCTATCAATCTTAAACCCTCAATCCTTGAAACCGTAGAAACCCCAAATCAGAATCCGTAAAACCCTATAAACCCGGAGCCTTAAGTTCCTGCCTAGACCCCCAAAAGTAGGGCGGTTTAGGGTTTAGGGCCCAAGACCAATAAAAGGCTTTTTTATTCTACATACGTTTGGGGTCCAGGCGCTCACCCTCAAACCTCCCAAAATCCCTTAATTAAGGAATATACTTAAATTATAGTAGGATCCCTAATATCACTTAAGGTATATTCCTTAATTAAGGGATTTTGGAAGGTCTGGGCCTGTCAAACCCTATCCCGAAGAGGCAGGGTTTGGGTAGGTTTCTCCCTGGACCCTGCCTTTAAACGGCCCCAAAACAGAGGAGCATGTTGGCCGAAATTCCTACGAGACCTTCTTTGACAAGTGCTACGAGCTACTCAAGGAAGCTTCTGGTTTTCGGGTTTAGGTTTAGGTTACGGGTTTCGGGGTTTAGGGTTCGGGGGGGTTCGCGGTAAGCTTGGGTTTAGGGGTTCGATTTGAGCGTTCGCTCTTGGGTTCTAGTAGGATTGCAGGTTGGTTCCAGGACTTGGGGCTAAACAACTTATAGGATCCTTAAGGGGGGGTGGTTCAAGGGGGGAGGGTACTAGGGAGCTTTGGGGAACCTTAGGGAAGCTTAGGGAGTATTGGGGAATGGAATGGGGATTGGGGACTAGGTTACCTACCCCCCTTGGACCACCCCCCCTTAAGGCCTTAAGGACATCCTAAAACAAGGCTTACATAGGGTCAGGATTATATGGTATTCCAGGGTCGCCTTTGTTTACGCGTCTTTCCGCTGGGCAGGCTCGTGCTGGATATATATATATATATATATGTATATATATATATATAATAATAATAATAATAATAATAATAATAATAATAATAATAATAATAATTGTGATATTTTCTTGAAATAGGTCTGCTGCTTTCAGACAGTCACCGGTTCCTCTAAACCCGTGACAAGTCTACTTTCAAGGAACTCCGGGAAGCCCGACAGAAATTCCAAGAGACTCACCCTAAACCCGAAACCCCAAACCCTAAACCCCAAACCGCCTTGCAGGACGACGGCATTATGCTGATACACACGATGGGCTGGGCGCGACGGGGGCCATGGAATCACAACGACGCCAAGTCGCAACAAGATTTAGGGTTGAGGGTTTAGGGTCGACGATTGCGGGTTTAGGTGTAAGTTGTAAGAGAAGTTTTTAGGGCTTTCTGAATGTCTCACCGGTAAATTTGGTCAGGTGCATAGTGACGACAGCACGACGACAACGACCTAAGGACGATGGTCATGTACGAAGTGTCATTAGTATTCGATTTTACGGATCTCGCCATCGTGGACAGTCTTTGTATGGCCACGGCTAGCTTTACTATCGAGCTGTTCATTGGCAATGGTGGAATCGCCAGTGCCCTTTGCTTAGGATGCTGGTAATATCGCAGGTGGACATGTCGTTGTTGTTGTTGCGATCCCAGCCACCATTAAAGTTACTATGCCCCCCTATGCTTACCGAGCCACACCAGGCTCCAAAAAACTTGAAGCTCTGAAACCCCAAAGCCCGCTTCAAGCGTCGACGCTGATGCTTAACTAGGACCTAGAGTAGGCCCTTATTCCCTTTTTTTGGGGGGTTCCGGTTCCCTTATAAGCCCCTTTAAACCAAAAAGGGCACCCTTTTTATTCCTAGGCTACTCTTGGGTCTTGTTAAAGATTGCAGCCCGAAGTCGAGCTCCACTGGCCTAAACCGCCGCCAAAGAAGCCACTAATGTCGGGGAATTTATGATTAGAATAGGGTTGGGGGGGGCCCATTATACACTATAGTTATGTTTAGGAACCCCGCCAAACTGGTATAGGCAATTATTCAGGCATAGGTTACTCTCAGTAATATCCGTTTGCATCTTAGGGTTCCCTTATTAAGACTGAATACCAGGAAAAAGGTTACTCTTTTAACTAAGGGGACCTAAACCCTAAAGGGAACTCCAGAAAGTTGGAATATGGTTTCAGGGTAGGATACCTTACAATGTACCATAAAGGGTTTAGGATAATCATATTCCAACTTTCTGGCTTTTACTTCAAACCCAAGACCCGCAAGCAGGACTTCGGCTCCGTAGCTGCGATCCCTCTAGCAAATCACCATGGCTCGGCCCTGCACCCGACCCTATAACTCCAAAGCTAGGGTAGGTGCACCCTTACGCCCTATAACTCCAAAGCTAAGCCGTAAGCCTCAGGCCCTGCACTCTAAACTCCTTATCCAAGAATTACGGAGCTACTATAGAAGCCTAAATAACTACCAATATCATTCCTGAGGGTTCCTTCTTATACTTGTAATGGGCCCCCAAACCCGCCTATTCTGATTATCAAGGCCACTATATATTGTAGGCTTCATGGTTGACAGTCGTGCCGCTGGACTCTGTCGGCGGCGAAGCCATGAAAGGGGCCATGCGCAGACTTCTAACTGTCGTGCATCCACGCAAACTTTCGGGCATGGCACAGGTGAACGTTTTGCATTCCAACACCTTTCATACTTGGAGGATCATGGGACTTAGCAATTGGGGTTAAATATGGTAACTATAGTGATAATTGCTTATAAGCCCAATTAAGATACTTATAACCTTACTTTACTAAGTCCCACGATCCTCCAAATGGGCGATAGAACTTGGCCGCCAAGGTCGGTCGGTCGTGGTAGCTTGCTGAATTCCCCAACCCTTAGGCTCTAAGGACTCATATTTTAAGCAAAGACCATACTATGTAAGGCTTTTGGGCTCTTTCGAGCCTTAGCGTAAGGGTCATCATGAGAATTGTGCCATAATATACAGCAAACTATACACCCTTCATCGACCTCTCCCCCAAACTCGAGGCCCTAAAGCCTTAAACCCGAAACCCTAAACCTTTTGGCCCCATAACAAAGGAAACCCTACCTAGATCACGGCCCCAACTTCCCTCTACTTGGAGGGTCGGGGGACTTAGTAACTAGGTAGTAAGTAGACTTATAAGTACCCTAAAAGGGACCCTAGTTGGGGTTATGGTATTTATAAGTCCTTAAGATAACCAGTTGCTAAGTCCCCCGACCCTCCAAGTAGTATACCCATTAAGAACCTAAAAGCCTCTATTTACGGGCGCTTGGAGGGTCGAAATCCCAGGCCGAAGCCCTAAAACTTAATCCCCGAAACCCAAAACCCTAAAGGGAACTCCAGAAAGTTGGAATATGGCTTCAGGGTAGGATACCTTATAATTTTCCATAAAGGGTTTAGGATAATCATATTCCAACTTTCTGGCTTTTACTTTAATGCATGCCTGCTTCCAGCCGGATGGTTCTGAAACGGTTCTGAATGTACAAGTACACAGTTGAAAGAAGGCCTCGAAACAACAAAACACTGAGCCCTAAAGCCCTAAACCCTTGATCTCAAAAGACGTAAGCCCGAATCCCCAAACCCTGAACCCTAAGCCCTACCCCAAGGCTCCATAGTGGTTCCTTTGTGGGATTACCTCATAGGATTCTATATATGGAGTTTTAGGGTACAGCCCTCAAGCCTGAACCCACTCACCTCAGCTCCCTGAGGCCTTCGTCAACAAGTACATCTTCCCGGGGGGTGAGCTGCTTCGAAGCACGGGGTCCGTTTTGGGGGTGTAGAGCTCTCGGCTCCCCCATACCGGTTTACGGCTTAGGGTTGCTTGAAGGGCCCCCCCAAGGTTCACCAGTAGTTCCCTTTTGCGCTTGAAGCCGTTCCTTCAAGGGTTCAGGCTTAGGGTTGGATCAAGGGTTCAAGGGTTCCTTGAAAGTTCCCCAGTAGTACCCTGTTGCCGACAGATTTTCGGCTTCCGTTGTTAAAGCTGAATACCATGACAAAGGGTACCTTCATTACTGTTGGGACACACTGCCAGGGTTCATGCGGTTTTAGGGATTAGGGCTTTAGGGTGTACGGTTTTAGGCCTTGGGGTGTGTGGGTTTTGGGGCTTTTCTCTTGGTGTCTTAAGGACGTTTAAGTACATGCTAAACCCAGACAGGAACCCTTTTGGGCTTAAGTGCATACTATACCCCGGTAGGCACCCTTTTCGACTTAAGCACATACCATACAGGTAGGTACATGTTCCCCCCAGGAGGCTTGGCCCACAGAAGATATGTGGGGCACACAGGAAGTCTGTGAGCTGAAAGGACCCAGACTTTCCAATATCCCTTAAAGTAAGGAATATACTCCAGAGGATAGTAGGATCCACAATATGACGTAAGGTCTTTTCCCTAATTCAAGGGTATTGGAAGGTCTGGGGACATAATTTTGGAATACCTCGACCCGTCATGTCATATTACATTTCAATCTACAGCTTTAGGCACTCAAGCCTTCAGCCAGCAGCTTAGCTGTTTGTTTCCACGAAATTCGTCAGCCGCAGGGTGGCCACGGCAAACACCGTTTGATTCGGATAAACCCTAAACCCCTAAACCCCCTAAACCCTAAACCCATGAAAACAGATGTCATCCAAAACAGCCCTCGTTTATACCCTGGGTCAGTGATGCGATGGGTAGACTTTGCAGGATTTAGAATCGATCTGCAGTTTGACCTAGTAGTAGAGCAGGTGACCTGTAGCCTTTCTTGGGTAGTATAGTCCCTATATAATCCATATAGAACCAGAAAGGTTAACCTTTAGTTCCCCATGATACCCGACAAGTAGGGTTCAATTAGACGCCGGGCCTAGTAATTTAGTTTTGCGGCCATGGAGCAACGACGTCCTTCCGTCGGGTTCGGCCACGGCTACCTCTAAACCCTAAACCCTGAACCCATCGCACCGTATCCATTTCCCAACTAGGGCTATCAAGGAGTCCGGTTTCCGAAAGTCACGTCATCCGAACAATCTGGAGCCAAAATGGCCCTTGGTAGAGCAACCCAATCCTTACAGCGCCAGAAATCGAAACCAAGGATGCCGACCATGTCGCACATGACCATGGAGTACTCAGACAGCTCCCTGCCAGCACCTCATGGGAAGTTTGATAAACTAAGTGGCTCGCCCCCATACTTGTAGCTTTTTGCTGAGCCATGATGCAACTTTTGGAATCCTGATAGCTGCTCTCTGGAAAATTTGGGTGGAACCCTAGAGCCTTTGATTAAACCTTACAGTTTTTGAAACCCTAAGGGCCCATCTACCCAAATAGTATATACTTTGGCTTTGAAGTACTCCCTATATAGGTACATTGGGCCCAAAGTATATGCTATTTGGGTACATGGATCCTTAGGGAGTCTTAGAACCCACCCCTTGACCCTCAACCCAAAACCCTAAACCTCACAGTTTCAAAACTCTTCAGCCCGACCATCTGGACCTTAGAACTCTAAAGCCCGACCCCTTCGAACTCTAAAGCCCGACCAACTAAACTCTTGAGCCCGACCATCTGGGCCTTAGAACTCTAAAGCCCGACCATCTCACCATGAATCTTTAAGCCTCTCACGCCCACTCGGTACTTCACACCTTGAGTCCGGATGCCTGACCCCGCTGCTACTGCTGTTACTGTTGCCGATATAGCTTCCCCGAGACGGCGATGCATAATTTACGGCTGCTATTACGGTTGGTAACGACTACGATTACCCGGCGAAGGGTCTGCAAGCAGGCGAGAAACTCAGTTACAGTATGCATGATCGGCGCATTTTGTGGGTGGTATATGTTTCCTGAGTGTATGTAATAACATGTACGACATATACGAACATACATAAAGACATAAACTTTGTGCGGGTGTACGTAAACATGAATGCACACACTATGCGCACACATACCCACGCATACACATATGTACTACATACATACAAATATACATACAAACATACATACATACATACATACAGGATGCCCAGTAGTACCCTTATTCCCTTTTTGTAGTCCTAGGTTCCTTATAAAGTTCCCCAACGCCAAAAAGAGAGGCCTTGTCATTCTTAGGTTACTGGGTATCCTAGAAAAGCCTGCATCCTTCGGGTTGGCAGTTTAGGGCTTTTCCACTGTAACATTCGTGGCACGGTGCTGACGTAAATGAGTTCCTTGACAAAACCCTAAGGGTCCTTTCCGAATAATTAGGTACTTAGGTTTTGGATGGTAGTTATGTAGGTTACTGTTTTGGAGAGTATATGATAAGTAGGTACTTGGACCCTTAGGGAAAGATCAGGATGGCACATGGAAGATTGGCACAGCTTTGGGAAGTGCCGTGGCCTTTTTCAGTAGTACGTTTAGGGTTTAGGGTTCAGTAGTACGCTGTTGGTTGTTGTGGTGCGAAAGTTTTGCGGTGCAAGCTTGGATTTCAAAGTGTTTGTGTGCAGGTATCTCGTCATCAAAGAGTCTGTGCTGCTTGAAATATCGAGTCGGCCAGTTGACCGTGTTGCAAGGGTTCAGAAGTCAGCCGAGGAGCTATGTGATGACTTTGAGGTGCTGGTTGGAAAGAATCAGAGACTGGAAGGCCGCAAAAATGATTGGGATCGAGTCGATTGCCCTAAGCCTAAACATGCAAAAAAATGAATCCTACACCGAAATCAGTTTACACCGACTCTAAACCTTGAACCCCAAGGAGTTGGTCATTAGTGTGGCATATCCAGGGAGAAAGACCTAAAAGTTCGGGCACATCCCAATGACAGCGGACTTACTGACTCGCCGGAAGAAGCATGAACAAGTTATGATACGCAAGAGCTTAAATACCGAGATGCTAAGCTCTTTCCAGGATTAGGGCTTGTAGACTTGGGAGTTCCGAAATCTTGGGTGGTATTTCAAGGAAACATAAGGAACAAACAGCTACGTGTTCGTGGAAGCCTCTTCTAGTTCGCTTTGGGTGAGTCGTAACTCTTCGTGTGGTCCTACTACTACTACTACTACTACTACTACTACTACTACTTCTTCTACTTCTACTTCTACTACTACTACTACTACTACTACTACTACTACTACTACTTCTACTAGATATGCCGGGAGTGAAAGTTCGGATTTATGGGTTTCGGATCTCCAGGGTTTCGGATCTAGGGTTCAGGATCGGGTTTAGGATTTAGGGTTTAGGGTTGAGGGTTTAGGGTTTAGGGTTGAGGATCGGGTTTAGGATTTAGGGTTTAGGGTTGAGGGTTGAGGGTTTAGGGTTTAGGGTTGAGGATCGGGTTTAGGATTTAGGGTTTAGGGTTGAGGGTTTAGGGTTTAGGGTTGAGGATCGGGTTTAGGATTTAGGGTTTAGGGTTGAGGGTTGAGGGTTTAGGGTTTAGGGTTGAGGATCGGGTTTAGGATTTAGGGTTTAGGGTTGAGGGTTTAGGGTTTAGGGTTGAGGATCGGGTTTAGGATTTAGGGTTTAGGGTTGAGGGTTGAGGGTTTAGGGTTTTGAGGATCGGGTTTAGGATTAGGGTTTAGGGTTGAGGGTTTAGGGTTTAGGGTTCGGGTTTAGGAGGATTTAGGGTTTAGGGTTGAGGGTTGAGGGTTTAGGGTTCGGGTTTAGGGTTAGGTTTAGGGTGAGGGTTTAGGGTTTAGGGTTGAGGATCGGGTTTAGGATTTAGGGTTTAGGGTTGAGGGTTTAGGGTTTAGGGTTGAGGATCGGGTTTAGGATTTAGGGTTTAGGGTTGGGTTTAGGATTTAGGGTTTAGGGTTTAGGGTTTAGGGTTTAGGGTTGAGGATCGGGTTTAGGATTTAGGGTTTAGGGTTGAGGGTTTAGGGTTTAGGGTTGAGGATCGGGTTTAGGATTTAGGGTTTAGGGTTGAGGGTTGAGGGTTTAGGGTTTAGGGTTGAGGATCGGGTTTAGGGTTTAGGGTTTAGGGTTGAGGGTTTAGGGTTTAGGGTTGAGGATCGGGTTTAGGATTTAGGCTTTAGGGTTTAGGGTTGAGGGTTTAGGGTTTAGGGTTGAGGATCGGGTTTAGGATTTAAGATGGATTCAGGGCTTAGGGGCTTAGGGGGTTTAGGGTGTAAGGCCTGGCTTTACACACTCGGACTAACCTCCCCTTTTGCCCAAGAGCCACACGTTCCTGTCTTCAGGCTTGCGAGGTTCTTTCTGATTTCTATGATAGGGGTTCGATAAACAAGTGTTAAACATATGGGTGGTTGTCAAAATTATGGTCCCTTTGTGCGCCCCTTATATAGTACGGCACCTAGTATTTAGGGTACCCAAACAGGGACCCTCATTTCGACAACCACCCATATCCCCGTCTGTAATATACCCTGAAAGACTTCCGTAAAGTGTAACCCCATCTTGTAACCTCAAGACGCCATTGTCATTCTTGATGTTTCCATGCTCGGTGATTGAGGCGGTTCCGTTTCGAGCTTGTTTCGAGCTTGCACGTGCCCAACAGAAGATCAACTATCCTGTAGTCTCCTTAGGTTTTTTCTTGTTCATATAAAACCCATAATATTAAACATATTATGTCTTATTTTTATTATGGTTCTAAGGGGGGGTATAGTATCCTGGTGTTATGCACAGCTTGACTGTAGATCCCCCTTGATTCGTCCTCAAGCCTAGAGACTCAACCATAGGGGGGCAAGGGGGCCCGGTCGGCCTTATATATTAGGTGCTTATTATGGGCATTAAGGCCCCCTACCCCCCCTCCCACTACCCCCCAAAGGATCCCTATGACTAAACACCTTGATGGGCATCGTAGAGCTTGGGGGGGGCAAGCGAGGCATTCGTTTTTTTCTCAGGGTGTCAGATGTCAATGTTCGGCGTGTAGGCGCATAGCCTTTGTGGTTTGGGGTTGTTGGGGGATGTAGGGTTCAGTTTAGTTTAGCTATGTTTTGTGTTGTGTTGCTTTTCACTGTGTTTCGTGTTGCTTTCAGGTCGGTGCCTTCTAACCGGATTCGGTGCAATCAAGGGTTTGTAGGATGCTTGTCTTGCCGATGATATTGGAACTTTTCCGAAAGATTCCAGCGCGAAGTTTAAGGCGGCCAAGGGTTCAAAGTGTTTTCTGATCCAAGTCTTGGGGTGGTTTAGTTTTGCAAACAGGTGATTTAAGGGTAAAGCTCGCAGCAAAGCGGGTGAAGATTGCAACCCACAATCCTAAAAGCCGGAAGACTGGTGGACCTGACCAACCAGGCCGGCGCAAACCTAAACGCCAGTTCTCGAATAGACGGCATCGCCAATTTCCAGAAGGAAATGCACAGGTTGCAGTGCATTCGCACAAGATGAACAGCAACGGGAAGTGCATGAATGCTTCAGTTACAGCTGCAAGTCTACGTAAGGTGCGCATCTGTTAAAAGCTCAAGGCTGTATTTCCGTACGAACGTCGAGGTTGCTTCGAAGCTGCCGGACTCCAATGTTTCCAAGGTAAAAGGAGGGACCCTTAATAAGGACCCCTAGGCATATACCCTTAATATAGCTATTATATACCCATTATATAGCCCATTATAGGGTAGGGGTCCCCATCTAGGGTCCCTAATTCTAAACTAAACCTAACCCCAAATCTTAAACCTTATAAAATTATAAAACCCTAAACCTAAACCCTTCGTAACACCTCTATGTGTTGTCGGCAGAATCTTCACTGCACAGGCCTATGTGTTGTTCCGCTCCTAGATCTTATCATGATTGATACTACTATTATTCGTTTTTAGTCATGTGCTGTGCAATTTCGGCTACGCTACCCCCTCAAGGGACGGAGGTCAAAAAAATCTTGATGCGGGATTGATCGCTCAAGCTTTTGAAAGCGGGGTTGTGCTGATGCCCCCAGCAGTTCGTTTCGAGCACGGATTTATCAAGTTGCTCCCAGAGAGCCCAATACCCCTTAATTAAGGAATATGGCTTAGATTATATAGGGCTTCAGATTATGATTTAAGACCCTAAACCCTAAACCCTAAACCCTATATTCCTTTATTAAGGGGTATTGGGCTCTTTGGGCTTGTCGTTTTCATGAAGCAAGGCTTGGACTGCGACGGCATGGCCATGTCAGTTGCAGCATTCCAGAACCTTTAAATTTTTCGATGCGACGAGACGGTTTAGGGTTTAGGGTTTAGGGACCCCATACACCTCAGCTTTGGCGGCTCCGGGGCTTTTCGGCTATAGCTATTGACTGTGTTTGCCAAAAAGGTTTGTAGGGCTATGGTTTTCTCAGACATGTTGGTCCCAAAGATGCATCATGCCGTCAAAATCGTGTAGGATCTTTTTGGGGGGTTCCGTGTTATGGTTGCACTCAATTGTTCTCGTTAGATTTAGCCGAGCCTTGCATTCGGTTTCAGCTGTTATTTGGGAGGGATTCAGCTCGAAAGCCCAAAACCACAAGCAACAAGTCTCAGTTAAGCCTCGAAAAATTTGAAAAGAAGTATAAACCTTGATCCTACATCCTAAACCTTTGTAAGCCCACCCTTAAAAGAGGGCCAGCAGCAGCTCACTATAGGGGCCTTGATAAGAGAGGGCCTGGACGAGCTTGACAATCGTTTCCGCCGGATGCCGCTTGGTGTCGGCGCGCTTTAGAGTTTGGGGTTTCGGGCTTGAAAGATTGTTGCAAGACGGTTTTATGGTGGTTCCTTATGGCTGTTGGGATCAAGGGGACATTAATCTTGCCCATCCTGGAGGCCCAAGTGTAGGTGTTCTTTGTGACAGTGTTTGTTCATCAGGGGTTGAGGTTTCGGGGATGAGTAGGAACTTGGTTGGCGCCTTGGGG
The DNA here is from genome assembly GCA_905221615.1 of Symbiodinium sp. CCMP2592. Lineage (NCBI taxonomy): Eukaryota > Dinophyceae > Suessiales > Symbiodiniaceae > Symbiodinium > Symbiodinium sp. CCMP2592. The sequence continues at coordinate 1,499,975 of CAJNDT010000779.1, forward strand.
TTCAAAGTCGAAGTTGCATTCGGGTTTGGGGTTCAGGTGCTTGAGGACGGGTTTGGGGTCAAGGGGCTTAAGGGTTTCGGGTTTGAGGTGTGGGGTTTTCGGGTTTGTAGTTTCGGCGTCAGCGTTGACTTGCTACATGCCCACAACAGTAACCGTTTCATGGTTCGCTGCCTCCGCAACCTTCATCTAAATCCTAACCCAGCGGCACAAACATGTTCCGAATATTCTGTCGAACCCTAAAGCCCTAAACCTTGCTAAGTCTCCGACCCTCTTAGTCTTCCGTGGACGTAGTGGCCTGGTGAAATTACCAACACCACTTCTTAGGGGTTTTTGATGTAAGTATACTTCCGTGGCCTCTACTTAAAGGATCATGGGACTTAGTAACTAGGGATATAACGAAGGCAACTATACTTATAAATTACTTATAACCCCAATTTGGGTACTTACAACCTTACTTACTAAGTCCCCTGATCCTCAACTGATCCTCCAAGTAACCCCAGTCTGATATGATTGAGGCTGCTGTATGAATCTCTCCTTTGCCTTACGTAAACATTACTTGGAGGGGTTGGGGGTTTAGTAGGAAACCTAACTGAGGGTCCCTTTTTGTTACGGGTACTTAGAACTCTGTAAAACTTACCTACTAAAACCCAGTCCGCCGATCCTCCCGGTATGTTACGCTGAGGGTCCTAGCATTTTTGGGAAGCCTCGAAATGTAGGAGTTCTGTGCCCTGAAAGAGCCGAAAGCCGTAAGCATCAACCCGGACCAGAACAGGCATTCGAAAGGAGGCTGCAAGATTTTGGATTAAACTCCAAAGCCTCCAACAAAACAACCCCAAACCCCTAAACACCAGAGCCGGAAACACGAAACCCAAAAATCCTAATCGCCGCGACACTCTAAACTGCAAGGGCCTTACTTGGAGGATCATGGGACCTAGTACTTGGGGATACAAATACGGCAACTATTGCTTTAGTCACGTATAAATTACCCAGCCACGACCCTACTGAATAGCTTTCCAGTACCAAGATCCAAAAGAACTTGAAATTGCCCTACATGTCACATTAAACCCCCAAGCAAAACCCAACCCCTGAACCCTAAACTTGCCCTAACCCCTGTAATCTATAGGCCCGAAAGCCCTTCTAGTTGGTTACCCGAACCCTCCAGGTATACCCAAATGCCTTCAACCCCCCTGCCAAAATCCTCCCTACAAGCCTAGAAATATGACCCGCGGCTCCAAACCCTAAACCTCTCAGACCTCTGAACTCAAAAGCTCAACCCTAAACCCTAAAAGCCTAAACCAGAAAAAGCTCGAAAGCTTCAAAGCCCACCTCAATCCCAAACCTCCAAGCCCTAGACCCGCGGCCCTGAAGCCAAACAAAGACACCGAAGTCAAGGGCCCGATTCCCTTAAAGTAATATAGGGGCTTCAAAAATTACCACTCTTTGGGGGGGCTCCTTACTACAGTTAGAGCATAATGTTGGTCTAATTTTAATGGCCCCTATATTACCCCTCCTTCGTACAGGGTCCCAATGCACAGGATCTCTTTTCGGTACCTTGAACCCTAAACCCGTGAAGGAACCCTGAGCCTTAAAAGAACCCTACACCCTAAACCTTTCGAAAAGCGCTAAAGGAAACGAGTGGATAAGCAAAAAGCAACTTTTTAAGGAAATCGTATATACACATCTATATATATATATATATATATATACATATGTGTATATATATATATATATATATATATATATAGATACTTGGGACCCTTTGGGTTTCAAGGTGGGTGTACTACCTTTGCGCTTGTGCCGCAGCCTTCGAGAGGAGGCGTGTGCACCCTGGCGGAGGTTTCGGAAACCGGCACGGTTTAGGGGTTCCGTCTTGTTCGGGTTTAGGGGTTTAGGGTTTAGGGGTTCCGGGTATAAGGTTAAGCGGCTTAAGGTTTAGGGTTTAGTTGTTCGGGTTTAGGGGTTTAGGGTTTAGGGTTCCGGCTAATTATAAGGTTAAGCTTCAAGTAAACGTCTTTGAAACCACACTAAAGCCCCAGACTAAGCCTTAACCCCTAAAGCTCTAAACCGAGAACCCTGATTTGCTTTTAGCTCCGAGCTTCTTGGCGTTGGGATTCCTGGATTCTGAAAGCGACCCCTCTTCAAGCAGAAGCTCAGGATTGGGAGCCCACACATACCAAACACCTTACTGATTTCTAGCCGTAATAAATACCAATATTATTCCTTGGAGGTTCCTTATTATAAGTACGATATAACGGGCCCCCCAAACCCCATTCTAGTTATTCAGGCCCTCATATTCTTCCCTGGGGTTTTCGTATTGTAAGTTGTAAGTATACTGCAGCGGGCCCCCAAACCCTCTAAGCCTCTAAGTATTCAGGCCCTCATATTAGAAGCACAAAATTTAAGATTGAGGATTTCTGGTTCGTAGTTTCGGGTGTAGGGTTTAGAGTTTAGGGTGTCATGTATCGCGGTTGGAGCTTCCTGAAACTTACCTTAAAACTCCATAGTAGTTCCTTTTTGGGGTTCATATACAGAATGCTATGAGGTAATCCCAAGAAGGAATCTACTATGGAGCCTTAGGGCAGGCAGGGCTTTTAGGGCTTAGGGTGCAAGCAGAGTAGTAAGTGCCCTAAATTGTTCCAGGAAAACGGTGCTACGTATTCTTCTTCTTCAACCCTGCACAACGTGCTTGCATACAATGTCCCCTGATCCTTTAGGTAAGCCCAAGACCCGCTGCACCCGCGGAACCCAATGCAAGAGCCTTCGTAGCCTATAAGCCCTAATCCCTAAAACCCCAAACCCTATAACCGAACGGGCAATTCAAGCCCTCCCCTCCCCCCCCACCCCCCCTCCCGTCCCTAAACCCTAAGCCCTAAAACCCGAAGCCCGAAACTCCGAAACCCCAACCCCCTAAACCCCCCCTCCCACTCCTTCCCTTCCCCCCCTTCCTCAAGCAAGGAAGCTCTGGCAGATCACGTACACAAAGCCTCTGGGCTGATACTCTACGGGTCGTTGTCAAGATTAGGATCCTTGTTTGGGTCCGCAGTATAATACGGCACCTAATATTTAGGGCACCCAAGAAGGACCATAATCTCGACAACCACCCATACAAGTGCAACGGGGGGATGTTTGGGTTTTAGGGTAGTAGGGGGTGTTTGGGTTTAGGAGTTTAGGGTTCAGGGTTTAGGCAGCGCGTCCTTCAAATTAGGGAGGTACCTGATTTGAATTTGTGCTTAGCAAGGACCCTCGGCTGCTTGCGGAGCATCTTGGGTGGGTGGGTGGGTGGGTGGTGTGATGTGGGGGGTTCCAACACAGGGTTCCGTTTGTTGCACACTCTAAACTCTGAACAGGGAGTAAACCCTCAACCCCCAAAACCCTAAACCCGTTTGAGGGTTCAGCGCCTAAGAATTGCTGGGTGCAGCGAACTGGGCGGCTTGAGCCTTGCGATCTGAAGGCTCCTACTAGTAGAAAGATGTCGTCTGATCACTTCTACGGTTCATGAGATAAATCCTGCATTATCTGAATGACCCTAGACTATGCGGTTTTTTGATTGTATATTCCTTATTATGTGTAATGCAGGGTTTGTATCATCAACCGTAGTAGTAGAGTAGTTAGCCTTTAATCTTTCTGAGGGTTTATGCTCTTCTCTATACCCCCAAAGGTTAACCTTTAGTTCCCTTCGGATACTGGAAAAGGAAGCTCTTCTTACCTTTCGATGCCGAAGAACAAGATTCACAATCCAGACGACACCTGAATTTGGCATCCCGTCCATATGAGGGAAAGACGAATTCAGCGAGTTTTTTCGTGACAACCTAGCTACAAAGCTGATCCTTGGGGTTAAGCTTTTTAAACCTTGCCCCTGAGTCCATCGATTCCTCACCCTGATGAGTTCTCTTTCAGGCTATAGATTCTATAGATGGCTCTAGCATTCGGTAGTACTTAGCTGCTGAGTAGCCGGCCTGAGCCTTATGTAGCTGGCTTGAACCTTATGATTGATTTAAGCTCTACATCAAAAGCCCCAGTTCCGTGACCCGACCCTAGCAGTTTAAGACCGTGTAGGGTATCTTGGGTCACGGTTTAGGGTTTAGGGTTTAGGGTTTAGGGTTTAGGGCTGGCTTGCCAGAACCTCTCCAGGCTCAACAGCACCCGACCGGATGTGGCCCGGCAGAATTTTCAGAGGAACTGTTGTTCCAAAGAAGGTGGTCGGATTAATTTAGGATGAGTTTAGGAGCCTTTATGATCACCTATTATATTTTTTGGTGGTTCCTGATTAATTTTATAGTATAATGCATTCCAAAACCCTATTCTAATTACTAAGGCTCCTGTATTCGCCAGTGCGATCCCCAAAAACTAGACCCCTCAAAAAAAACAAATTCAACATCAAAAAGCCAAGCCCCGAAACCTCAAACCACGCAAGCAACTCAAGCCCAAGCACCAGGAAGCCGGAGGCCTAAACCCCGTAAGCAATCCTTCAAACTTACTTAAAGGATCATGGGACTTAGTAGCTAGGGTTATAAGTAGGGTAACTATACTTATATCTACTTATAACCCCAATTAAGGTACTGATAACCTTACTTAGTAAGTCCCATGATCCTCCAAGTACCCACGACAAAACCCAACCACAAGGACCCTGCAATGACTCTTTCATAGAGCCCTTATGGCCCTTTGACAGTGGGTATTCGGGCATACTAGAGGTGTCTAGGCGGCTTTCAAGCATCAGGAACTTGCCAACACTTCCTCACTATAAGGGCCCAAGCAATTATGATGATCCCTTTGTGATCCAGTGAAACATACCCCCAAAGCCCATTCGAGCCACTGGGGCCGCCATGCGAAACCTTAATTATAGGATCTGAACCCATCAGTAGGAGAACATTCTCATCACCCTGAGCCCTAAGCCCTAAAATCTTGAACCCTAAACCCTACAACCCTAAACCCTAAAACTCTAAACCCTAAAACCCTAAAACTCTCAACCCTAAACCCCCAGACCCTGAAACCCTAAACCCTAAAACCCTAGATCCTCAAACCCTAAACCCTAAAACCCTTAACCCTAAAACGCTAAACCCCAAAAATCTAAAACCTAAAACCCTAAACCACCAAAATCTAAAACCTAAAACCCTAATGCAGTCTCATCCAAGTCCGATTGGACGTGTTGAGGCCCTGACATTATTCCACGACTTCCGGGACCTCCCCAATACTCTTCAAACAGAGTTACCGTGTTCTGAATGTCCCAGACCTTCTAATATCCCTTAGTTATGGAATAAACCTCAAAATATGGTAGGATCTCGAATATGGTTTAGGGTAAATTCTTTGATGAAGGGATATTGGAAAGTCTGGGTTTATTGAAGTGGTCACGCCGTGAGGGGTGTTGTAGGGCGTTAGTCTTGAGTTACCAAGTGAGATAGGCAGAGTGAACAACATGCTTTCCTTGCTATAGTAGATTGACTTGACGGCTGCACGAACCCTAAACCCTAAACGTAAACCCTAAACCCAAGACCCTAAACCCTAAACCCTAAAGAAGCCGAAAGTGCCCAAGCTCAGGACTGCCTCCACATCCGCAACGAAGCCAGCCCCGAGATGGCGGCGCTGACCGGCTCAGTTGTGCTAATGTAGGAACCTGATTAAGAAACCTTGGGGGCCTTTCTTAGGGTTCCTTTAAAGGGGCCTATAAGGGTTACTGTAAGGGATCTATAAGGGTACTATAATAATGTAGGAACCTGGTTAAAAAAAACCTTGGGGCTCTATTAGGGTTCCTTATATGAACCCTACTGTTTTGGGGTTGTTGGCCCAGGGTTGCTTAATCAGGTTCCTACATTAGGGTGCTATGGCCCTTTAAGGGTTCCTTTTGGAGGGGTCTATAAGAATTGCTGAAGGGGGTCTATAAGGATCACCAATGAGGTATCTTTAAGGGCACTAGACTATAAGGGCCTTATGATAATTACCTATGCTATTTTGGGGTGGGGTTGTTATTAGAATTACAGTAGAATGGGCCCCACAAAACCCTATTCTAATTATAAACTAAGGCCCCTATATTATGGCCTTTGAAGTGGGAGGTGTAGGGTGAGTTTTGCAGGCCGCAAAAAGAAGGGTTTAGGATCTAGCGGCTACTCAGCGTTCAGGGCTTTGAGTCTTGTTTACTTCTTGTCGATGTTCCTTCAACTAGCTGCAAGGGCTCCTTTAAGGAATCCATGTTATGGCTACTGTGAGGTTTGTGTAAGCGCTTCGGGGTTTAGGGTACATGCCAAGGAGCACTGCCGCTTGAAGACCGTGAAGTTCGTTGCTTCCAATGATTGAGAGAGCTGCTCTAGTCCCGGGGTCTAATTCTACTAGGATGCCCAGTAGTACCCTTATTCCCTTTTTGTAGTCCTAGGTTCCTCATAAAGTTACCCAATACCAAAAAGAGAGGCCGTTTTATTCTTAGGTTACTGGGTATCCTAGTCTAGTGCCCTTAAAGATCCCTCATTAGTAATCCTTATAGACCCCCTTAAGTCATCCTTATAGACCCCTTTAGAAGAAACCCTTACGGGGCCATACTTGGAGGATCATGGGACTTACTAAGTGTGGTTAGAAGTACCTTAATTGGGGTTATAAGTAGATATAAGTACAGTTACCCTAGTAATAACCTTAGTTACTAAGTCCCATGATCCTTTAAGTGGTCCCTCGAAGAAGCGGTTTGATCTAAACCATCCTAAACCGTTATCCTGAGGCTACTAGGACCTAGAATAGGCCCTTATTCCCTTTTCAAGGGTCCAGGTTCCGTTGTAAGCCCCTTTTTGCCAAAACGGGCCCGGGCCCGTTTCATTCCTAGGTTGCTCTTGGGTCTAGACTATGTGCATTGCTACGCAGGCCTCAACTACAAAGCCGACACTCTGCAGTTGCAGGAAAGGACGGTCCATATTTCTATACTATACCAAGAGGGTCCATCTACACTACTATTATGGAAGTAGGTCCCAAAAAACATAATATGGGGATGGTCGTTTGGGACCTACTTCCACAAAAGTAGCGTATATGGACCCTCTGGGATAGAGCAACTACCAACTGCGGCAGTTCTTGCCCTGGGCTGCACATTGAGCAGCAGACGTCGCTTATGCTTCAGCCTCAGGACAAAACCCTAAACCCTAGTACCTTTAGACCCCGGGTCTAGGGTTTTGAGTTTATGGTTCAGGGTTGCGGCTTCAAGGACTGAAAGAACCTATACTGAGGGTACAAGGACCTGATAATCATCTACCTAGCATTTTTCAACCTGGCACGTATTTTGGATAGTTTTGTTGTGTTGAGCATCCGATAATCACAAACTGCTAAGCCCTAAAGATTCAGCGATGCTGCTGCTGGTGTAGGCCCACCCGATTTTCCCAACAGTCCCGAAGTGCTTTGGGACTACACAAAAGGCGCCGCATGACCGCTCACAGCCAATGCCGCTGTTTGCTTCGGCCGTCTGGTGCAATTTTCATCTGTGCTTGGGCTCTCGATGATACCGATGGCACCAAACTTTAAACCCTTCGGAAAAATCTACTATACGCATCAGGCACCTGCAAAGCAGGTGGATTGTCACCGTTTCAAGGCAGCTTTCCGCAACGAAACTACCTGAAAATCGTCTCAGTGGTTCAACTCTAGGTTGAGGGCCTCTGGGTTCTGGAGGAGTACAGTACTTTACTGCTTTTTGTCGGACCCTACTAGGAAATTAAGATAAGCATGGTTGCCGCTCTATTCCCAAAGCCTTGCTCTAAATGTTATGCGTCCTATGTTACATCACACGGTCTGAACAAGCCCGAGCCCTAAAGCACCCAGCCCTCCTTTCCCAAAAAAGGCCCAAGCCCACAGGTCAGTTGTCGACATGCGCCATGCAGAGAGGTGTAGCCATGGATCTAAATGCCCGGCATGCAACTCTAAACCTCATACGCCCTAAGCCATCTAGCCCGACCATAGCTCTGAAACCTCAAACCCTAAACCCCAGGCCTGTTGCCGCCTCATAGGCGAAAAGCATTTTGCACTGAATCCGGAGATGTGCTGGTAGGAATCAAGCCACGGCCCTAACCCACCCAAACAAGTTAACATAGCAGGTATGACTAGATCTTGAACTGATTCTTAAGGCTATCAAGATGCTTCGTCAGAAAGGATACCGTTTCTGTTAGTGTGATGACTACATCCATGTTTACTTGCTTTCTCAGCGCCGAGATTACATTGTTTTTGCAAAGCTTTTACCAGAGTGAGCGATCTTTGCCGCTGGCCTTCCCTTGAGCGCATCATGTCGGTGTCGCCAGGCCTTTGCGAGGGGGGGGGGGGGGGGGGGGGGGGGGGGGGGGGAAAGCGAGCTTTAGCCTGTGGGGGTTTAGTAGGGATTGGGGTTCCCATAATAGGGTTCATATGAAGGAATCCCTACCCCAAGAATCTTAAACCCCCCTTTTGGCCTCCCATCATAGACCCCCAACTACCCTCTAATTTACTTCAACTAGGATGCCCAGTAGTACCCTTATTCCCTTTTTGTAGTCCTAGGTTCCTTATAAAGTTACCCAATACCAAAAAGAGAGGCCTTTTTATTCTTAGCTTACTGGGTATCCTAGACCCTCTAATTTACTTCAAATACGCACTAGTAAGGACCATGAGGGCTCTATTAAAGAGCCTTTCTGGAGTCCTGGCTGGGAAGAGGAAGCAAACCCTTTTAGGGTTTAGGGGGTTTAGGGTTTAGGGTTTAGGGCCCTAGGGTTTTCGGGGGGTTTTGAGTTTGAGGCAAAGGCAACAAAAAACTGGAGGGTCTTAGTATGGTCTGTTGAATCCCAAGTCCATTACTTATTGGCTGTAAACTCAACTTGTCAACCGTTGGGGCTCTTATGGGGTAGTCGATTCTGAAAGTTTCAACTCTTTAGTTCTTTGGGTTTTGGGCCAGTGAGATAATGGTAGTATCTACTTGCGGGATCATGCGACTTGGTAACTTCAGGTTAGAAGTGAGGCACTTCTGTCCCAGCTATTTATGACCCCAGTGAAGGTACCTGTACGACTGAGACCCTTACTTACTAAGTCCCATCTCTAAGTATGAGGCCTCTGGGAAACAGAGTTTGCCCGACAGACGCGTGGAAGTTTATCGGTAGAGACGTGGGTTGTTCCAACAGAGCATGGGCCTTCCAAAGGGCTGATACGGTTGATGATATGAATTAAAGTGGTTCCTTTAAGGGATCTATAGTGTTTTAGGGTTTAGGGATATAAATCCTGCTTTACCCATAATGAGGAATGTACCATAATTCCCATAGTCCAGGGTCCTTAAGGTAATGCAGGATTTATACCATCAACCGTAGCTCGAAAGTCTGGAGCCAATCGTAGAGTTATATTGACCGCAAACTGAACCTTTCAACTTTTCGGTTCTTTTTGGTAGTCGGTTCTGAAAGTTTAAGCTTTTATTCCCTTGGGTTTGGGGACTGTGAGCAGGATCCAAGGTGTGCGAAGCTTCAGTGTTGAAAGGCCTTACCCTTAACACTTAACCCTAAACTTAAACCCTACCCGGACCCCTGACAACAAACCTTGTCAAGGACTGGAAAACAAAAAAGGGCGCCCCAAAAAGGTAGCTTCAGTAGGGTCCGGGTATACCCAAATCCGAAACTCCCAACCCCTAAACCCTTAACTCAAAACCCTAAACTCCCAACCCCTAAACCCTCAACCCTAAACCCTAAACTCCGAACCCCTAAACCCTTAACCCTAAACCCCAAACTCCCAACCCCAAATTCCGAATCAGGAAGTGGCATCGCTTTCGTTGCACCGCCCCTTGCTCGCGGCCTCCGTGCGGAGCAGGCCCCTGCATCCCTACGGGCTTAGGGCTTTAGCGGTTTAGGTTTTAGGGATCCGTACCCAGACCTTCCAAAACCTCTTAATTAAGGAATATACCTTACATTAGAGTAGGATCCTTAATTAATGGGTTTTGGAAGGTCTGGGTAGTTCCTTTTCGGGATTACCTTATATAGGATTCTACATCAGAAACCCAAAAAGGAACTACTATGGAGCCTCTAGGTATCCGTCATCCCACTCCACTTTGAAGGGGGATCGTATCTTAGTAGTAGAGTAGGTAGCCTTTACATGACCTTTTTTGAGTACTATAATCCATCCATGTTCCCAATACGATTAGCTGTTAGTTTTCCTAGGTTACTGGACAAGTAGGGTATTGTCTGCGATACTGGTTACTTGTTACGATATTGGAGCCTGAACAGTTCGTAGTGAATTGCACCTCCTATCTGGGAGAAGATAACCATAAAGCACTTTGCCCTGGGAGTATGTTGAGGGCTATGTGCTGCTGTAAGCTTAACGAACGAAGGCTCCATCTAGCCCCGCACCCAATAATTCGGTAACCGGGATTCAGGGTTTAGGGCCTTAGCGTGTGCATGGCGGCTAATGGCCCCAAACCCATAAACCCTACTGTAAACAGTTTCTAGTCCGTGGTGGGAGCCCTTAACAGAGGTAGCGCATCGGTCTAAATGGAAGGGCTATCCACAACGTATCTTCAAATATCCCCTAATTCAAGAGTATATACATTAAGTCGTATTACGGATCTTACCATTTTCAATCGATGTTCCCCAATGAAGGGATATTCGATGAGCTTGGTACGGCGCACTTGTCTTGCCTTCCCTGTTACTACGGATCGTTCCCCAACCCTGAACTGGCCTGTAGGGGGCCACAGACGTTTTTAGAAGCCCAGAAGGATACGTAGTGTGGTCATTGTCCAACCTACCATCCGATAAGCCCTGCATGGTTTAGGGTTTAGGGTTTAGGGATTGTCACGAGCATCGGGATGCTACAAGGGAACGCGCGGCGATGTCGTAGGAACGTCCAGGCCTGAAAGAACCAGAAGCATTAACAGTCGCATGCATGGCACGTCTTGACAATACTATCACTGTCGGGTGGCGGCACTGTTTTGCAGACCAACAGTCTTGTGCTAAGTCACATGCTGTCAGGCAAACTTCGCGAAGTTTAACAACAAGCCTCTACATTACCCTAAACTCCTAAAGCCTGCAATCGTTTCTAAACTTGTTGGCAAAGCCTCACGTGGCTTCTCGTCGTCTTGGCTTATATACACGTGGGCTTTCCCTGGACCTCCCAACATTTAGAGACGATGCCTCCCAAAAAGCCCACACCCTAAACATCCCTAAACCCTAAGGGCTTCTCGAGTGTCAGGGTTAGTGGAACGCTCGACTTCCGCAGGTAGAGGCCACCGACGGCTTGCAAGCCAGGCGCCGGTTTCGGGTTACGAGAGTTTGGGTTTGGGCAGGTTGGTGATCCTTAAAATCTGAAGTTGGAAAGGGCATACCCTAAACCTCTAACCACTCGACCTACAACTGTAATCTGCAGTCCACTCCTGAACCTTAAACTTCTAGGCCTAAAGCGTAAACTGTAACCCAGCTCACTCTGTCCCGTAAGAGGTGGGCACGCGCACGTCCTGAGACGTCTTCGGCGCTGGCTACAGGCAGAGTGTGGAGTTCAGGTTTTAGGGTTTCAGGTTGAGGGGTACTTAAAGGATCATGGGACTTAGTAACTAGGGTTATAAATAAGGTAACTATACTTGTAAGTACTTGTAACCTCAGTTAGGGGACTGCTAACCCCCGATCCTCCACTGCCTAGAGGGTCATCAGCCACCTCTCTTTAAGGTACCTAGCTTTATGGTTTTGACCTGTTATATAGAAAAGTAGGTACCCGCAAGGGGAGGGGCAGCATGCGCTACAGCCTAAACTCATGAATCTCGAACCTTTCCCAAAGTGTCCTAAGTTCCCAGGGGTTCCCTGAAGGGCTTCAATTTCCCTCTCTTCTTAACAACAGGGCCCAAGCAAGTTCAAACGTTGGAAGATACGCCAAATATTGGCTCTCTAGGTTCCAGGTCTAGGGGTATTTCCAGTTTCAGGTTTAGGAGTTTAGGCTTCAGGGGTTGAGGTTTCGGGGTTTGCCTTGTTTAGGAGTGCAGGGTTGAAGTTTTAAGGGTTCGGGGTTTAAGTGTTTGCAGTTCAAAGATGTAGGGGTCTTGTGTTTTCAAGGTTTAGTGGTTTTTCGGCTAGAAATTAGGGTCTGTAGGGTTTATGGTTCAGTTCTTAGAAGTTTGAGGCCTGCCAAGTGGGTTGCAAACATCAAAACAGACCTTAACCCGGAATGACCTACCTTTTTAAGGACTTCTACAAGGAAATCAGAATAAGGAACCCTAAAAGAGTGTGTTATTCAGGGTTAAGGTAGACTCGGCACTGATTCAAGCAGTAAGCCATTAGGGTTTAGGGTTTAGGGTTTAGGGCCGAAGTAATTCACAGCATCACCGACAGCCGATCGCGGGACCTTCATGGACCGCGACAGTGAGGCCCTCTTGGGGCAAATGATTAGGGACCCAAAAAGCACATAAGCATATGCATTTCACCGGGATATCCCTACCTTATAGGGCTTCCTTTTATGTAATTTTAAGGGAGCTTATATGGGATATCCCTATCCTAATTTTTGCTTATGTGCTTTTTTGGGGACCTAAATGATCCACGAACGTGTCCCAGGGCTCCAGGCACCTAAATAGTAGGTTACTGGGCTTCATACTACATCGTTAGTAACCTACTAATTAGGAGTTTCCGAAAAGAGGGGACCCTGATCCAGTACCCAAAATAGTCGGATCCTTGTTATAAGGACCCCGCCCCAAATCAGGTACCCCTCATTTTCGGAAACCCTAAACCCTTTGAGAGCCCTTTAACGGAACCCTTATAGTACCCTTATAGTAACCCTTTCATAAGGTACCCCTTATTTAGGAACCTTGAGCCCTAGGGTTTTGCCGGTCCGCACCCGAGTCAAGGGCGGTGCTTGCAGGAAGCCCTCAGGGGCAACATGGCGCTCTTTGTGATCTCTTCGAGTCGTGTAGACGGTTTGGGGTTTGGGGTTTAGGGTTTAGATTTTAGGGTTTAGGATTTAAGGTTTAGGGAACTGGGAGTTTCCGAAAATTCGGGGTACCTCATTTTGGGGTCCTTGTAGCAAGGATCCTGCCTTTTAGGATACTATATTCGGAGACGCTGGAACTGGCTGTGAAGTCACCCTTGTGTCTCCCGGCTTGGTTGGTGAAAGCGGACTCAGACGAAGAAGAACAGCATTGTCAACATGGTATTGGGCACGCGACGGATGACGTTCAATTGCAGAGGGAATGACGGCATTACGAACGAGGACAGAGACGAGGAAATTGAGGATTTGATGCAGAATGTCATGGAAAATACAAGCCGCCACCGGATCCGCCAAGGTGATGATGCCGCGATGGCGGCCCAGGCCGATTTGGTACACGAGGACTTGGCATGGCCACCGTGGCCCCACCGTTGAACATGAAACATTGGGTGAGGGGTGAGGGGTGAGGAGGGGGCATGATTAGCATGATTGATTGAATTCTGATCGGATTCATCAAGTCCACCGGTGCAGTGCATCGTTTCATTTAATGTTGCGTATCTAGCCCAAATCCTGTTCACATTCTGGAGGCCTTAGAGGACCTCACACGGCTGAAGGTTTGGGGTACTGCATGAACCCTAGATACCTATCAGCCACATACTCCCCAAAGACGAACCTACATAGTTACTATCCTAAGTTCCAATTTAGTTACTGGGTCTTTGGACCCTTAACGGCATTGAATTCGAATTCCAACCATTGTCAAACCCAAACCAATCTTCGATTCTTCAGCCCGCTAGGCACAAACCATCACCGGTGTTTTCAATAACGAAATGCTGAGCCTTTAGCGCTCTCCTTGGGCCAAGAAACACAAACCTTTTAAGCACCAACGCGGTGGAAACAAACATCCCTTAATTACGAAACTAACTTGAAGTCACAGCGAACACGCATAGGCCCGGCAGGGCTTACTTAAACCCTAAACCCTAAACCCTAAACCCCAAAAAACCTACCTGTTTTGGTGAAGACGTACACAGCCAGAGGCCTCCCGATTTCTGCAGCGATAGCCGCCGGGACGCTGGCCGCAGTCCAGCGCCGATCGCGGCGAGGTACGTTTAGGGTTTAGGGTTTAGGAGCCCAAGTCCATACCCAGGGGGTCCAGGTACCCAAATAGAGGGGTTTTAGGATCGTATTCTAATTATTAAGGCTCCTAACCCAGGGGGTCCAAGTACCCCAAATAGTGGGGTTTTAGGTCCCAAGTTCCATACTCTGTATGTTTTTGGGTGACGAAAACTCACTGGTGCTTGCACCCCCAGGCCCAAAGTTGAAACTCTAAACCCAAAGCCCCCTAAACCCTAGACCCCTAAACCCTAAACCCCTAAACCCTGAAAAGCCAGAAGCTTTAACCGAAGCCCATGCTGCGCAGAGAGGCCTTCAGCTCGCCAGTAAGGATTTGATCTTAGGATATCGTAGGTCATAGCTAGTAATTAACAACAATTAATCACTATCTTTCGGTTACCGAGGTTCCTTATGATGCGTTCTTAACCATGAATTAGTGGTTTAGGGTTTAGGGTTTAGGGTTTAGGGTTTAGGTTCTCGGAAACAGCTACAGGGTCACGGCAGCTTGTTGAGCACCGGTGCTTTTGATGCAGGGTGATGAGTTCGCGTAAAGGAGCCAGCCCTAGCGGCTCAGCCGTTTGTTGCATGGTTTGAGTTCACGCAGCGTTTCGGTTGCGCGGTTCTTAGCAAGTCTTCTGGGCTCTTCTTGAGATTTTATTTCAAGTTTCCATAATAGGGATCCAAAGCAAATAAGACGGTTTCTTTATTATGGTAGCTTAAATTACCCTTCCTCAAAAGCCCAACCCCGAAGATTCTCTTCAACCTACAAGCCTCAACCCACATCCCTTATGACGGTCAGGTTCTTAGTAGGGAATGGGGGGGATGGATTATGGAGACTATTTTGGGGGATGATATAGGGGACTACTACTGGGATCCATTCCCCCATTCCCGACTAAGCACCAGAGAGATGAGCACGCAAACCCCAAATCCCGAAAGCTGCCCCGATAACTTAAACATCCCAGACACAGGACTCTTTAACCCACAAACCTGCCGGGTTGAGGGTTTAGGGCTTTAGGGTTTAGGGGTTTAGGGTTTAGGGGTTTAGGATTTAGGGGTTTAGGATTTAGGGCTTTAGGGTTTAGGGCTTTAGGGTTTAGGGCTTTAGGGTTTAGGGCTTTAGGGTTTAGGGGTTTAGGGTTTAGCCCCCTTCCCCTCGGCGAAAGCAAAAGGCAGAACGGTTCTCAGCAAACCGCCTTCGTCAGATTCTTTCAGGCTCCAGAGTCACCGAAGATCTTACCCTAAGGGTCCATGTGCTCATATAGTATATACATTGGCCTTAATGCAGTCCCCATATAGGTACTTTGGGCCCCATGTATCTCTATATGGGTACATGGACCCTTAGGGATAGCACCAATAAGAACGAATACAGTCATGAATTATTCATATAGATATCCCCAAAGGGTCCAATGTACCGATATAGTAGAATGTAGGGTTCCCATATTAGGAATTACTATTATGACTTAGGGAAGTATCCCCCGTAACAGTATATAGGACCCTTTGGGATTGCGAAGCCCTGTTGAGAGCACCAGCCCTGAACCCTAAATGGGAGTTTCCAAAAACAGGGGACCCTAACATAGTACCCCAAATAGTAGGAGCCTTATTACAAGGACCCCAAAACACGGTACCCTAATTTTCGGAAACCCCCAAATCGAGATGCAAAGCCCTTAGCTGTTGAACTCTGGACTGCCCCAGCCCCAAGTATGCCTTATATTTTGAAGCCGTTTAAATATGAACATATATGCATTTAGAAGAGGTGTATACTTCTGTGTGTAGATATACAGCGGAATATATACAACATATATATATATATGTATATAAAGCATATAATATATTACAAAATGTATAGAGGCATCCTTGAAGAATTCCTCAGTTGAGCCCTCGGGGGTGGTCCTTCTGAAGAGGCGCCTCAAGTCGGTCGTCACCTTCCCTGGAGGAGATCACTTTGTGAGATTCAGGGTTTAGGGGTTTAGGGTGTAGACTGTACCCTGGGAATCCAAAAACCTGCTGTTTCAGGGGTTATAGCCTATAAATGAGGAGTTATAACCTATCATTTTGTAGGGTTTGAGGATACAGGTAGGGTTTAGCACTCAGGGGGTGGGGGGTTTAGGGGTTAAGGGTTTGAAACTTTCGGTTTAGGGTTCATCTTCTCTTTCTCCCCCTGGGGCTCCAAGCAGCCTAACAAAGGTACTGTTTGAATACCCAGCGTCTGTGCCAGGTTTACGGCTCGGGGTTTTTAGGTGTGGGGTTTATCCCTTGGGGTTTGGGACTTATATGATTTGGGACGAAGGGTGCACGGTTCAGGATGGAGGGTTTGCGGTTTAGAAGTTTTGCTGTCCAATATGAGGAGTTCTAATATAAGGCCAACCGCAACACTAACCCCCGAAACTCGCGGAACTCTAGCACATCTGCAATGCTGTATTATTCGGCCCTTATAGACATCCTACGACAAGCTGGGCTATGGTAGCTTCGGGTCGTGAGATATGTACTATGTACTATCGAAACCCCTTAGAGAACCCCTAAAGGAGACCTTGAGGGAGTAGCCTTAAAGGAGCCCTTAGAGGAACCGTTAGAGGAGGCCTTAAGGGAGCAAGGGCCTGATAATATAAATCCTGCATTACCCATAATAATAAGGAATATACCGTAACTGCTGTAGTTTAGGGTTTAGGGTTCCTTAAGGTAATGCAGGATTTATATCATCAACCGTAGTAACTGGGGTTGTAAATCAGGTAACTGTAGGTATATATAGCTACTTCTAACTCCAATTAGGATACTTGTGACCCTACATACCAAGCCCCATGATCCTCCAAGTAGAATCATCCCAAAGTGTCCGTTAGAGTAGTCCCTATCTTCCCTTCTCCACTAAACTATAAACTTGTTGCACTGCCCCTGCTCTGCAACATAGTATTCATATGCATATAGCCCTGATTATGACCCCAAATCGAGACTGTTACAGATGAGGGCCGGGAGCAGCACCCAACCTCAACCCCTAAACCCTAAACCCCTAAACCCTAAACCCCTAAACCCTAAACCCCTGAAGCCCTAAACCCCTAAACTCCTGAACCCTAAACCCTAAACCCCTAAACCCTAAACCCCTGAAGCCTAAACCCTAAACCGCGCTTTCGGTAACCTGTGCGACTTCAAGCCTTCCACTGAAGAGCTGGCAGAGAAAAAATAAGGACTTCCAAACAAATCTACTACAGGATCAGGGCATGTGGTTTAGGGTGAGGGTGCTGGGTTTAGGGTTTATTTTTTGTTTTAGAATACAGGGCCAGGGTCCAGGTATACATATATATATATATATACACACACATATACATACGTATACCCAAGAGAATATTAAGAAATACTTATTATGGTTCTAAGGGGGTATATAGTATACGGTTAACAGTACATACAATCCTCAAGCAAGCTTGTCTCAGGTTGGAGAGCCATGCCCCGCAAGTTCTCGTTGGCATGACCACCGAGCGCTAAGCCCGTCTTTGGACACCGCAGCCATTTTCTTTGTCATAGCTGTGTAACATTTTACAGTCTTATGGGTATCTAAACCCAACACGGAATAGAAATTTGCATGTTTAATTCTGTCCCAACCATGAACTAGTGTTTTGGAAGGTCATTTATAAAGGTGAGCCACGAATCGTTTACAGCAGCTAGGCCACCGGCTGTCCTGTGCTGTGCAGCGTGTGGTTGAGAGCATAGGCTGTATCATCCCACAAACCCTAACATGCAGGTGCCTTGGCCTGGCACCTGGGTTTAGGGTTTAGGGCTTAGGGTTTAGGGAGTAAGAGTTATCTCAGTTCAAACTCACCCCCCCCCCTTGTGTTGCATAATATTCGGCCCCCGAAGCCAACCTTACACCCTCAACCCTCAAAGCGCTGAAACCCCTAAGCCCCAAAACACCCCAAAGACACCCCGCCGGAACTCGGAGAAAATCATACCCAGCATCGCTTCCGTGCGGATGTTCGGGGGCCTCCGAAATTGCTCTCAGTGGCTCGGCGCCAATCGGAGGGGTCCAGAGTCTCCAGTCCAGAGTCCAGAGAGGCTTAATGGCAGAGTAGGTCTGAGGTAATTTTTCTCCTGTTTCGGGGTGCTACAATCCCGATGTAGTTCCGACGGTTGGCCCTTAGTACACTTATGGATGCTGGACAAGGTGTAATTAAGGTAGTGGTTCGGGGTTTGGGGTTTACGGGTGTGGGATTTGGGGCATTGGTTTTATGGTTCAGGGGTTCAAGAGGGTTGTTCCCCGCTTAAAGGTATGTGTTAAATGAAGGCGTGCTGATTTTGGGATTGTGTTTTACGTTGGGCATTTATTTTTTGGTCTGGGTGCGTGCGCGGTCTCTCGGCTTTCGGTTCCATGGTTTTTTCGGCCAAATTCTGCCTTCTTGGTTTTCTTGGCTTCTCGGTTTTTTGGTGTCTGGGCTTTTTGTCCACTCGACTTCTTTAGCTGTCTTGTCTTGTATGGCTTCTTGGTTTCCTTGGCTTCTTGGCTTTTCGGCCTCTTGGCTTGTTGGCTTCTCGACTTCTTGTAGCTCCGTGTAGTATGTTATACTATGCTAGATTAAGGTAAATTCATATTTGTATGTGTGCATGTTTATATGTATATATATATATATGCATATACATATATACATATAGGTGTATGATGTTTCAGTACATTGTGTTATATTTTATCATATTATGTGATATCATATGAGTTATACCATCCTACATTATATGTTAATATACGATGCTTTATGATACGACATGCTACGGCATTTCATCATATCATACTTTACTATATTTTATGACTTGATACTATATGGTATTATATTACGTTCTATCATATGTTGTTATACTATATTGTGCCACCGTAAACTGAAATTGTATTATGCTTTAAAGTATGTGATGTTAATTTGTCATAGTATGTCATATCATATCATATGTAATGTACTATGTTAGACTATTATATATTGCAGACTATTTGTCATGCCGTATTAGATTATATATCCTATTTTATATCTATGTCTCATTATATTATGTTATACTATATTACGTTATGTCATGTTAACTTATAGTTAAAAATATCATAATATGCTACGTATCTTCACCTTTTTTTCAGAAGAGCATGGCCGTTTCGAGCATCATCCTGCCAGCAAAGACAGGACCCATATGGACCCTCTCAGAACCCGTCATAAAGACGCTGTGTTTGCAAATAGGGCGGGGGTTGCGCCCAACCCCCCCCCCCCCGCTTTCTTTTCAGGCCGCGCAGGCTTGCTTGCAAGAAGATCACACCATGAACAAGACCTGCATCAAACACAAAATTGTTTTATAGCTTTACAAACTCTCGATACAGGCATTCTGTTTGCAAAAGGGTGTGCGTCATTGTTTTGTTTTGTGTTATAGTCTTTTAAAATATAGACGAAACATATTAAAGTATAGGACAGCAAGAACAGTAGCGAGGACCTAAACAAGAGCAATATCGCAACCACAACGGCAACAGTGATAATAACAACAACGACAACAACCACAACAATAGCAACAACAATAGCAACAACCCCAGCAACGGCAATAACAACAGCAACAACGACAAAAACAACGACAAAAGCAACAACAACCAAGGTCGCGTAGGTTTCCTCATCGAAAATGTAGGGAAACGGTGCGAACTCCGTCCAACATGTAAGGAAAGCAGTTATGTAAGGAAAATACGGCTTTCCCTAGGGAAAACCGAGGACATGTACGCTTTCCTACCGAAAACTTCGGCGAAATTAGCACTCGAGCACACCCACCCAAGCCAAAAAAGATCCAATATAACATTAAAAAGACAACAGACTAATTCCAGACCCTATGTCTTATCAAGTTGCATTCGACAGCTCGAAGAGTTTGGCAGTTAGCGCCGTTTGTGGCTTATGATGTATGAATTCTTTGCTCTCTGCATATAAGGATCGCCGAAGCAAGTTTCTCCGGACTGGTCCCTTCTATCCCGATAGTGGATGTTCATGCTGACGGCGCCTGAAGCCTAACTCTATATCTTAAACCCTCTCAATCCTGCACCCTCAACCCTTAAAGCCTAGCCCAAGTCATGCTGGCGTTGGGGGGGGACGTTCCAGGACTCTAGGGCCTGTACGTTCTAGGGTTGAGGGTTTCGGGTTGAAGGAGACTTCATGGTTTGGGGACTAAGTTTGTATGCTATCGGAAAACCCAAACTCGAAGCCTAAAAGAAGCTAAACGTCTTCCAGGGCCCCGCAGGTATCCTCTAAACAGAGCCCTTCTGGCCCTTCATAGAGGGTATTCTACTTGGAGGGTCATGGGACTTAGTAGCTAGAGTTATGATTAAGGTATCTATACTCTAGTGAGGTTACCTATTACCATACTTACTCAGTCCCATGATCCTCCAAGTAGGGGGTGTGATGGTATCCGAAACCCTAAACCCTAATCCCCTAAACCCTAAACCGTTAAACCCCACGCAGATGAGGCTGTGGGGCTTTGACTCCAAGCTGGAGAGCGCCCCTGGGCAGCCTAAAACACCCGTAAATGTCTCAAAGGTTTAGGGTTACAGTACGGTTTAGGTTTTCCCTAAAGGTCCAAGTAGTCCTTATTTTTTGGTTTTTTGATACCTAAAAAGTCCCCCAAAGTCCTACAATATTGAGTACTTGGACCCTTAGGGTGTGTGTTGAATGGTGAAGGGTTTAGGGTTTAGGTTTAGGAGCTTAGGGGAGTTTTAGGGAAGGATCGATAGGGTTCTGTCTAAGGGTTCTCTGAACGTCCTAAACAAGGGCTTGGGGCTTGTTCTACAAGATCGTCGTGGGGCTTTGGTCTAAACCCTAAGCCGTCCTAAGTCTCTAAGCTCATAAAGCTTAGAGCCTAAGCCGTAATCCTCTTAGTTGTCGCAGTATGTTCCCGTTGATGGTTGCTTCTGGTGGAGCTAACCGGTTGGTGGGGGACGAATCAAAGAAAACGTCATGTAGCCGGTGAGCTTGGGAATAATTTCGCTCAATACGAACAAGCAACTAAAATGCATCGACGTGACTGACTGATCCCTGTCATAGTACTTGAAGGATCATGGCACTTAGTAAGTATGGTTATAGGTACCCTAATTGGGGTTATAAGTAATTATAAGTATAGTTATCTTAATCATAACTCTTGTTACTACGTCCCATGATCCTCCAAGCATGTCTCCGGGTTGAACGTTTCCCTCGAGTATCCCATGTGAACTGCACAGCGAGTCAAGGTTGACATTATCTGCTTTGCTCTGAACCTGCGAAGCAAGTACCCTAAGGGTCCATGTACCCATACAGCATATGCTTTGGGCCCAATGTGCCTAAATAGGGAGCACTTTAAGGCCAGTGTATATACTATATGAGTACATGGACCCTTAGGGGTACACACCCTCGGGATCCTCAGGATCTGCTTTCGTAGCCTCTACTTAAAGGGTCATGGGACTTAGTAACTAATGTTATTATTAGGGTAACTATACTTATAACTACTTATAACCCCAATTATCAAGGAACTTCTAACCATACTTAGTAAGTCCCATGATCCTCCAAGTGCGGTTATTAGGTAGAGCTCCGCTTTTGGGGCTCTGGTTGCCACAATTTCCGATTTAGGGCTTAGCCTGGCCACTTTAACTTCCGTCCAACTGGCGGACGCGCTGGTGGTCTTGAGCCTTGCCAGAGACCAAACACCCAGGACCCATCCAAGTCCAAGTCAAGCAAGTTTGACTTCAACAGACTTAGTGCTATTATGTTGCGGTTTCGAATGATTGCAGCGAGATTGAGATCAGCAAGCAGAAAGAGATCAATCTCAGAGTTGAAAGTGCGAGGGTACATGCAAGGAGAAGAAGTTGATCAAAACGTAATCCAACTTACAGCCGTGTGTTTGACCAGCGTCGTGGAGAATCCGGATTCTTTGGCAGTGGATGCAAGTTATTGGCAGCAACTTGCAGAAACCATTGCGGCAGCTGACTGCCTTCTTAAAAACCCTAAACCCTAGATCCTACCCATAGGCTCCGTAGTAGTTCCTTTTCGGAATTACCATATAGGGTTCTAAATATCAACCCCAACAGGGAACTACTATGGAGCCTATGGGTAAACCCTAAAGCCGCAACCCCCTAGCCCGTAGACCTCATAAACCCTAAACCCCTCAACCCTAAACCCTAAACCGCTCCAATCCTTGCTTGGAGGGTCGGGGGGACTTAGTAACTGGTTATTTTAGGGACTTATAAGTACCATAACCCCAATTCGGGTCCCTTCTAGGGTATTTATAAGTCTACTTACTACCTACTTACTAAGTCTCTAAACCCCTAAACCCTATAGTTCCCTTATAGAGCCCTTTAAAGGAACCCTTATCATCCCCTTCAAAGGAGCCCCCTACTTACTA
Source organism: Symbiodinium sp. CCMP2592 (assembly GCA_905221615.1). Taxonomy (NCBI): domain Eukaryota; class Dinophyceae; order Suessiales; family Symbiodiniaceae; genus Symbiodinium; species Symbiodinium sp. CCMP2592. The sequence goes on from CAJNDT010000779.1 coordinate 1,522,298, forward strand.
AGTCCCCCGACCCTCCAAGTGGTGTTCAGGAAGCCCAAGGGGGCCCGTTGGGGTCGATCTTCAGGATCCCTTTAAAGGGTTCTATAAGGGTTCCATGAAGGATCCCTTTAAAGGGTTCTATAAGGGTTCCATGAAGGATCCCTTTAAAGGGTTCTACAAGGGTTCCAGTAAGGATCCCTTTAAAGGGATCTATATGGGTTTGGGGTTTGGGGTCTTTTTTCAGGGCCAGTAGACTTTGTAAGTAGGGTAATGAGTACACTGATTTGGGTTATAAGTTTTAACTCTACGCATCATGATTCTCCAGGTACAGGCACATGGATCCTTCGATTGACAGCCTTGATTGCGAAGCCTTAAAGCCTCCCTTAAGCCACCAAGCCCACTCTTTGTAGAGTACTTAAGAATTCTAGGTTAGAGTCTATAACAAGAACCTGCTACCAAGAAAGGGCTATGTTAGTCTTTCATAAAGAAAGGCCCCAGCTCCTAAATCCTACACTTCAGACTCCAGGAAAGGGGTCCACTACCACCAAATCACCCGGCTCTAAACATCAAAACCCTCAACTCTACACCCTAAACCCTGAACCTTATCCCCTAAACCCTAAACCTTGTCCCCTAAGCCCTTAACCCTGAACCTTAAGCATCAAAACCCGAAACCCTGAACCCCTAAAACCCTAAGCCCTCAACCCCCGAAACACTGGACCCAAGGAATACATTCAACACGTCTCCGACCTACTCGCCGGCGTGGTTTTCGCGCCACTGCATCCTGGCTTCGCAAGGGAACGCCTTGAATGCTTCGAGGATAATGGGACCTAATAACTTGGGTATAATATAAACAGGGTAGCTATATAGTCCCTTGCAACCCCCAAACCCCTAAACCCCAACCCTACAAGCTAAGTCCCCGGATCCTCGAAGTGGATTGAAACTTATTTTGCAAAGGCTTGTTTGGACCCTAAAGAAGCCCCTAGAGTCTAGGGTTTAGGTTTAGGGAAGTTTAGGGTTTAGATTAACAGTGCCCCTGTAGCAACGTATGATTTCTACCCCGCAGCTGGCCCTTGGAGCGATTGCCGAGGGTTTAGCTGGATGGGTCTCCGGTTGAAGACTCAGGATCCAGGAGTAGGGGTTTAGGATTCAGGCTTTAGGCCTCAGTAAGTAACTTTAGGGATTAGGAGAAAGGCAAGCAAGCAATCCGGTTAAGATATTGACTTTAAGGCTTAAACTGGGGTTGAGAATCCCAGAGGCCAGGCTAAGGTTATAGGGACCCTAGTTTGGACCATAAGCAATGACAACTACCCAGACCCCCGGGAAAGTAGATCCCTGAATGGGGGTGCCTATAAAGTACCCTTAGTAGTATAGGGCCCGAAATTGGGGGATCTACAGCTACCGGTTTTATAACCCTGGTTGCTAAGTCCCATAATCCTCCAAGTAAGCTCTTCAGGTCCTTGTTGACCCTACAGTAAAAGCCCAAAAGTTGGAAACCCTTAGGGTTCCTTGAAGGGGTTACTACAAGGGTACTATAAGGGTGATATCAGGGGGTTAGGGTTTAGGGTTTATAGTAGAAGCCCAAAAGTTGGAAACCCCATAGCCCCAACCCTTAAGAGTAATGTATAAGGAACTCAGCACTATTTGGCCTTAATCGGGTTTCCGCGCTTAAAGGATCGAACGAGTCAAAGCGTCGAGCCCATGCAAACAGGGCCCATCCTTAATTAATACCATACCCAAAGGGTCCTATGTACCGATATAGTAGAATGTAGGGTTTCGGGTTCCTTTAGGGGTTTAGGGTTCCTTTAAGGGTTCCGAAGTACCGATATAGTAGAATGTAGGGTTTCTATATTAGGAATTACTATTATGATTTGGGGAAGTATTCCCCATAACAGTACATAGGACCCTTTGGGATACACTGGCAGGATGCCTTCTTGGTTTTGTTGGGGGCAGGTGTTGCTTTGTAGGGCGGTCGGGAGGTTTTGTGTTTTGGAGTTTGGGTTTAGAGGTTTTGAGTTTAGGCTTTAGGGGTTTAGGGTTTCGGGGTTTAGGGTTTAGGGGTTTAGGGTTTAGGGTTGTGTCAACGTATCGGTTATGTGGGTGCTTTGATTTTGCGCGCACCTAACACGCTGTTAACACGAAGCACACTGCTCTTGAGACGCTGTCATCCTTCGGGTGCACCCTAAACCCGGACCCGTCAGGTTATGCTTCTTCCTGCCTGTGGCCATCTCTGAAGCAGTATCGCTGCATACGGCTCTGGCAGAGGACTCCCTTGATGAACCTGGAACTGAACTAGTTACAGCTTTTGGGTTTATCGGTTTAGGGCCGGTTTAGGGGTTCAGGGGTTTGCTTAGGGACAGTCGGGCTGATCTGCAACTCAGCTTGCAAGTACGTAGGATTCAAGAGTTTGATGTCTGAACTTGGGTTGAGAACTTCTGAATGTCAATAGAACTACCCTAAACCCTAAACCCTAAACCCTAAACCCTAAACCCTAAACCCTAAAGTTGTCGAGGCCCCTATATTACCTATATCGAGGGGCTCAGGGTTGTGAGGGTTTCAAGGTTCATATGTGATGTCCTTTAGTTCCCTTGGGTTTTAGGGTTTAGGGTTTAGGGTTTAGGGTTTAGGGTTTAGGGTTTAGGGTTTAGGGTCTCTAGAGCCTAAGCTGAAGTTCCCAGACTTTCCAATACATCCCTGAATCAAGGAATATTCATTAAATCATACTACCTAGACCCCCCAACTACCCTCTAATATATCCCAAAATACCCAGTATTCAGGGGCCATATGGACTCTATACTACGGATCCTAATTCAGTTGAATGGTACTTTCCGTAATTCTGACCCTAAACCCTTAACCCTGAACCCTAAACCGGCTTATAGTGGACTTTAGGGAAAAGGAATTCAACTAAAACCTGCTTATAGGGGGAAGATTATCTTCTAGAGTTGTCCTTTTGACATCTCGTTCCCCCTGGACTTCCCCTGCAGTCTGCAGAGAGAGAGGATCTTGGTCCCAGAGACTCCAAGCATACTCGGGTATGCTTGAAAGTATAGAGGCATCTTGAATATGACAATATACCTTAAACATCCGTTGTACTATAGAGGGTTCCTTTGTACCACAATACTATGCTTGAAATTAGAGTCGGGTCCTTCATACCACAATATGTACTCGTACCTTAAACTCTGGAGGGATCCTTCACACGACCTGCTTTGGAATCTACACTGCACCGTCCCTAAACCCTACCTATACACTACAATGCAGTAGTTTTGAGGTCCCAAACAAAGGTCTACAGTCCAGGGCCTAGGTAAACCGCAAACCCAGGTCCCACGCCTCCTCTGCATCGCTACAAGCGGGGCGGCCACCACGATAGCACTCGCAGCGGCGACGGCGCGGGGCTGTCCGAAGGCACTCTAGCTTAGGGTTTAGGGTACCTAATTAGGCCGTTAGGGTTATGGGAAATAGCAGGTAGGTAGTACCCTGAGGCTCCATAGTAGTTCCTTTTTGGGAATACCTTATATATTATATAGGTTTCTATATATGAACCCCAAAAAGGAACTACTATGGAGCCTTAGGGTAGTGAGTAAAGTTATAAAAGCCCTAAGCCGAGCTTTAATCCTATATAGCTCCGCAAGTTCCGATACTTCTGAAATCCGAGAGCCCAAAATGCTGAGGCCCTGAGCCTTAAGCTTCAACGACAGCCAAGTTGCTGTATATCAAGTTCCGAAATCCGAGACCGAAGAAAAGCTCTACAGTAGAAGCCCAGAAGTTGGAAGCCAAATAGCCTCAATCCTTAAGAGTAATGTCTAGGGAATCCCAGCGCTATTTGGCCTTAATCCGGTTTCCAACTTTATGGGGTTGACTGTAATCCCCAATGTCTCAGTCACAGACCTTGTACACCCCAAAATTCTTCTACACAGATTCCAGTACACACTCAATAATGCAGCCTCTCAGATGTAGCATCCTTCTTTCCTGCAATTTTGCCAAGCCCCAAATCCTAACACTCTGAAGCCTTCAGACAAAGATCTGCAAGTCAAGTATTGACCACTTTCTCAACCTTACATAAACTAGGATGCCCAGTAGTACCCTTATTCCCTTTTTGTAGTCCTAGGTTCCTTTTAAAGTTACCCAATACCAAAAAGAGAGGCCTTTTTATTCTTAGGTTACTGGGTATCCTAGTAAACCGCACATAGCTGAACCGTAAAACCTCCAACCCCTGGAAACCCCAGACCTTCCAAAACCCATTAATTAAGGAATATACCTTAAATTAAATTAGAGTAGGATCCGTAATGTGATTTAAGGTATATTCCTTAACTAAGGGGTTTTGGAAGGTCTGGGGGCCTTAAACCCCAAACGCAAAACTGCCCGAGACAGCGACTAGGACCTAGAGTAGGCCCGTATTCCCGTGTTTAGGGTTCAGGTTCCCTTATAAGCTCCTTTAAACCAAAGATGGCACCCTTTTTATTCCTAGGTTACTTTTGGGTCTTGTTAAAGCATAATATATCGCAAACCTCATTCTAGTTATAAGGCTCACAGACCCTAAATCTAAATCTCTGCAGAATCACTGCAGGCCCCTTATAAGGAACTCCTACGTCCCGAAACACCGAAACACTAAACCCTGAACCCAATGAACCCAAAACCCTAAACCCTCAACCCTAAACCCTAAGCCCTACACCGTCAACCCTAAACCCTAAACGCTAAAAACCCTAAAAACCCTAAACCCTAAACCCTAAAAACCCTACACCGTCAGGTGTCCGAGCTTCTTTGGATCTTCGCCGTCCTATGCGCGCTTCCGGCGATTTCCCTACGGGAGCAAAGTGTACCAGGAGCCTCGCCTGCCAGGGGTACCGGGAGGGACCCTTAATAAGGATTAGGGTTTAGGGTTTCGGGTTTCCTAGGTAATCTACCCTAATATAGCCATTATATACCCATTGTATAGCCCATTACTAGGGGTCCCCATTTAGGGTCCCTCCTTTTCCCCTTTGATCGCCTGCATCCGCCAATGTGCCTTTTTTGAGAACCCCGAAAGACCCAAAGGGTCCTATGTACTGTTATGGGGGGATACTTCCCTAAGTCAGAAGAGTAATTCCTAATATGGAAACCCTACATTCTACTATATCGGTACATTGTACTTTTTGAAAGAGGCTCCGAAGGTCACCTTACATATCCTGCGAATTCGTGGCTTCCTTGACGGATTTTTTTCAGGGCTCAATGTGGGTCTTGTTCGTTGTTTGGATTTTAGGGGTTCTGATTGGGTCTCAGGGTGGATTAGATTTTGATTGGGGCCTGCATGAGGGCCTCTGGGCAGAAGCTTGGCTTGCAACAACCCAAACAACTGTTCGTTCAGAATCGGGTGTAGGTTTATTTTTGTTTTCGGGTTGGGTATGTAGCATTTTTTGAATAAGGTAGGCGGTGGTTGAGCGTGCAGGGCAATGGCTGCTGGCCTAGGCCAAGAAGGCATCGTCCCTTTAGGCTCGAGTCAGACAGAACATGGTGCTGGCACAGTCGGTGGTTGCTTTGGGGCTTAAGCCCAAAGCCGAAAACATTCAACCCTAAGCCTGAAATCATGAACTTTCGCGCCCAAAGCCGAACGGTTGGTTGGGTGGCTTGGCACTTGGGTTTTGTAGAGTATTAGAATAGGTTTTAATCTAGAAAGAAATGCAGGTTAGAAGCTGAGGAAACGCAGCATTCTTGTCGGTAGTGTTTCTTTTCAAATACTTAAATCTTTATTCATATTTTCATGGTTAATACTAGTGTCATTAATATTACTACTACTAATGATCATCAATTAGTTGGTAGGGGGCGGCCCATCTTTTGCTGCGCAACAGCACACCAAGACCCCTCAACACCCTAGCCCCTAAAGCCCAAACCCCTAAACCTTGAGTAGATGGCTTGCTTGTACGAGCCTCCTTGTTTTCTCTTGTCGGCCGTAAAGCTCTGGCTGTACAGGTACCTACGGTTGATGATATAAATCCTGCATTACCTGAAGGACCCTAAACTATGGGAACTATGGTCTATTTCTCATTATGGGTAATGCAGGATTTATATCATCTAGCATAAGCTCGATAGGAGCAGTGCCGACGGCCTTTAGGAGTCAAAGGAGCGGTGCATTACACCTAAAAAAACCTGCAAACCCTGGGCCCCTACCCCCTAAACCCCCCAAGCCGTAACCCCGAAACCCAGAAGCTTAAAGCCTTAAATCGGACCGTGGCTGGGTTGATTTCAGGCTTCCTTGCAAGATATCCTTTTTCTGAGGGTTACCTTAAAGAGGCTTATACTTTCTTTCTAATCTTAACCTCAAACCCTAAACCCTACACCCTAAACCCTACCTTAACCCGAATAACCTGCCTTTTCAGGACTTATTAAGGGAATCATAATAAGGAACCCGAAAAAGGTAGGTTATTGAGGGTTCAGGTAGAGTTTCAACCTCATCATCCCCTGATCATCAAAATCGCCCAAAAGCCTTAGATAATGTGGTCTTTGGGCCCAAAAGCCTTAATATATTTCAGTCCTTAGATGCCTCATCATCCCCAAGCCCGAAGTCTGAGGTGCGCCCACGCTGTGTGCCTCTTCCCTCGGCATTCTAGCCTTGAAGCCTGGCTGTAAAGACACGAAAGCCGGGCGTGTCGGGTTTAGGGGTTAGGGTTGGGGTTTAGGGTTTAGGGTTTTAGGGGTTTAGGGTTTAGGGTTTAGGGGTTAAGGGTTTAGGGTTTAGGGGTTTAGGGTTTAGGGGTTGAGGGTTTAGGGGTTTAGGGTTTAGGCTTTAGGGTTTAGGGGGGTGTCGGGTTTAGGGTTTAGGATCATCGCCAGGACCATCATCACGGTTTTCAAACTAACATGTTTCTGGTTCCTATATCTGTAACAGAAGCAGGCACAGCAACCTCATGCATGAATAACTTGTCGTGTCTGAGGGGAGGCATGTTTCAAGTGCCGTGGGCGATAAGAGTGGTGCCTTGCCGTTATAGCAGGAAGGAGTCCCGATATGCTTCCGCGCAAATGTGAGAGATTTGTCAAATGGACTCCCGAACAGGTCTCCTACTATTACATGATTGAAACGCGCGTTTGTTTCAGGGCTCTGGATTGGATTCTACAGAGGTCTGAGACCAGCCTCGCGACAGGGCCGTCGCAAAAAGACTCCCCTAAACTGCAGGGCCCGGAATCAAGGAAGCAGCTGGGTTTTCTTGCCGAAGGGTGAAAAATGAGTAAACGAGGCCAGACTAATTTCCAATACTACTCAGTAGGGCTCTTTATTGCCCTAGTAGTAGAGTAGGTACCTGCCGGGCTTGAGGCCGTTGAGATGCAGTCGCAGTTGGATTTTGCCCGTGGCCGCAGTAGCTTGGCAAGAGATCAGGAAGCTCCAAAATGCCCAAAGTAGAACGGGGTATAGGGTTGAGGGGTTTAGTAAACTCAACGGTGCAGGGCTCAGGGTTCAGAGTTTGAAGCTGTGAACAGGTTTCTATCTATGCGGGTCTTGGTGACTGCTTTGCTCTGCTATCTGGATATGGACCTTGTATAGAGATCTGCACTTGTATAGAGATCTGCACAATAATATGTGTGCACATATATATATATATATATATAGATACATATACAGAGAGAGAGAGAGAGAGAGAGAGAAAACAAGGAAAAGTAACTGCGTTGTTTTGCGGGGGCCTTCAATGCCCGAATGCTAAGCACCAGCCAGGTACTATGTATAGCTGTCTTTTGTTCTGTGCACATATCTAACGAAACATTCCCAGCTACACAGGCATTTGGAGCTTTACAGAGAGAGGAGGAAGAGACTGAGATAAGAGATGGGAGGGGGGTCGTTTTAAGCCCTCTCTCTCTCTCCCTCTCTCCCTCTCTCCATCTCTCTCTTTGTCCCTCTCTTTGTCCCTCTCTCTCTCTCTCTCTGTCTCTCTCTCTCTCTCTCTCTCCCTCTCCCTCTCTCCCTCTCGTCTGATCCGTCTATCTACCTATTCACCTATCTACCTATCTACATGTATCTAACTGCCTGTATCTACCTAACTGCCTATCCACTCACCTATCCATCTATCTATCAGTCAGTCAGTCTTACATTACCCATGTAATGACCACATCCACAGGGTGAGACATGGCATGATTGCGCTTTGGCAGAGCTCTGAGCTCTGCCAGCAAAGCTGCCATAATATCTAGGTGTTTTGCCTTATGGCGTTGTTGTGTAGGGTCTAAATGAACCTAACCCCTAAACCCTATAAACCCTAACCCCTAAACCCTAAACCCCTAAACCCCAAACCCTTAACCCCTAAACCCTAAACCCTAAACCCTATAAACCCTAAGCCCTAAACCTGCAAGCCCCAGCCCGACGTATTGCGAGTCTGAAAGTTGCCTCCCTTACCAAGATACCCAACCTTGCACCTTAAACCCTGAGAAGCACTAGACACCACAATTAGGCAGGGCTTTGGGACATTTTATATTTTCTCTTATTGGGCTTAAGGCGATCTTACCTACTAATATTTTTCAAAGGCTTTAAAAGCACCTCCTAGATAACTGTGAACAAGGCGGCCGCCTGTGCAGTAGCGGGCCAGGCTCCTCGCCGTGGAGTTTCACTGGGAATCGTATTCCAGGGTTGAGGTTTAGGGTGTTTACGGTTTGTTCTTTGTTCCTTTCCAGGGTTTAGAGTCTAGCTTTGAAGGTTTCGGGAAGAGGCGGTGCATTCTGTTTCATTCTGGGCATCTGTTCGCATAGACGTGCTGTCTGTTGTCTGGCTCAAGGAGTTTGCCATGTTCGGTTGTGGGCTTCGGGTGTACTTGGTGGATCATGGTAAGGTTATGCTGCAGGAACCTATACTTCGAGTAGATTATAACTCCCATTGGGGTACTAAACCCTAAACCCCTAAACCCTTAAACCCAGCTTCAGAACTAAAGTTAGGTACTTGGACCGTTAGGGTAAGGCCTGACACCATATCGCATTACTCTGAACTCGCTAAACCCGACCCTTAAGATCTGTTTAGGGTTTAGGGTTTATCCAAGGGGAAAACGAGGGACCCTTAATATACACTTAATATAGCCATTATATACCCATGATATTTTCCATTATAGGGTAGGGGTCCCCATTAAGGGTCCCTCCTTTTCCCCTTTGAGTTTAGGGTTTTGTTGAGAGGAGAACCTCATAGGGAAAGAGCCCCTTTAGTCGTTGGGTCTAGGGGGGTTCACTCGTCGAGGGCTCAAAGTGTTACCAGTCACGGGTCGCCAATCCGACCTTCATAGATATCCTAGGACCTAGAGTAGGCCCTTATTCCCTTATTTTAGGGTTCAGGTTCCCTTATAAGCCCCTTTAACTCAAAAAGGGCACCCTTTTTATTCCTAGGTTACTCTTGGGTCTAGTATCGTCATTCGGTTGGGGGTTTGGGGTCCCTACCCGAAGCCCCAGAGCTCCATAGCTGTTCCTTTTTGGGATTGATTACCTTATAGGGTTCTATATATGAACCCCCGAAAGGAGCTACTATGAAAATAGGGGGCCCTAATCTAGTACCCTAAATGGTAGGATCCTTATTACAAGGACCCCAAAATAAGGTACCCCTATTTTCGGAAACTCTCATATAGGGTAAGCCCCAAAGCAGTTCGAGGCAGCAGATGCGGCAGTCATCGCGTCCTTGGGGGCCGTCGCCTTCCGTGGAGCATGGCTGCGGGAGACAGGGGGTACTTTAGGGGCCTTGATAAATCGAACAGCGAGTTGGGGCATAATTACTATAAATCCTCAGTCTAGATTAACTACAAGGGGAAGGAGTACGTTTTTTGCACCCATGAAAAAGTTCCGTTTTGCCGTCAAACTGTCTAGGTTAGGCTGCGTTGCATAGCTCCTGTGTTTGAAGGTTGGAGCCCTGGTTGATAGCAGGAGAGAATGACCTTCCCCTAAAATTCATCAGGAAATAACCTGGTAGGACATTTGTGGAAGCGTTAGCGAAATCCTCAGCGAGTCACAAACCCCAAAAGCAGGAGAGAATGATGCGCTCTGCCTGGATCCAGAGCACCTGGTCATCTGCTGAGGCTTTCGAAAACCTGCAGACAGAGCGCGCTTCTTACAAGAATATGCTTATTACGCACCCCAAAACCCCATATTTTTCAGGCACCCATATTGGCACACAGTGCGCAACCACAGTTACAGTCGGAGCTACCGCTACCCTGGCTGACTAGCCCAGTTGTAGCCAGGTATTTAAGGGAGTAGGCTTCTCCTATACCCTTCCACCTTCAGCCTATTTACCAATTCCAAACTCCCATGTTTTCTTACTTACGCGTACTTGATCCTTAAACATATTTTGTCAACCCTCCTAAACCCTAAACCCTAGACCCTAAACCGCAATCGCTACTCAGCCCGGTCTGTCGAGGCTTACTAAATGGCTACGCACAAAGCTACACAGACAGTCTTGTGTTATACGGCTGCGACTTCGATATAATCCCAACGGGTCCTATGTACCGATATAGTAGAATGTAGGGTTTCCATACTTTGACTTACTATTATCACTTAGGGAAGTATCCCCCATAACAGTACATAGGACCCTTTGGGAATGGGAGGTGCACAACACTGCTACTACCGCTCCACACTCCATAGTACAGAACCCACCCTCGGGGCTTAGGGTTCAGGGTTTAGGATTTACCAGTGGCCCACAAAAACGTAGGTTTTTTGCTTTAGTTCTAACGATTCTAATGGTTTCTTGATATAATTGCCAAGGTTTGGGCCACAGGTAGGTGCTAATCTAGTTGTCCAGGCCCTAATTTTAACCCCAGACCCTACTAAGACCCCAACTCACCTACTTTTTTCAGGACATACGGGAATTCGTATTAAGGAGACCTAAAACGGCGGGTATAGGGTCCAGATAGACCCTACACCCCAAAACCCTTATGGCCTAAACCCCAACCGTTGCGCATACCCTCTTAGATCCCTCAAGGGAGGCCTACCTTAAAGGATCATGCGACTTAGTAACTAGGGTTATAAATAGGGCAACTATAGTTATGGTTACTTATCACCCCAATTAGGGTACTTATAACCTTACTTACTTAGTCCCATGATCCTCCAAGTAGGTAGGCCCTCGGCCCTGCACGCAGGGCCTGACGGCGGTTGTGCCCCACCATCTTGGGCGACACCCGGCCGTCCAGGACCACACGTACGACTTACAACGACATGCGGGGACAAACTAGGGGTAGGCTTTAGGGCCGTTTAGGGTGTAGGGTTTAATGGATCAGCTTGAAAGGCCAACCAATGTGAGAACAATATCGCATAGCCTTGCGAAAACCCAGACCCCATGACAGTCCCTTGTGTTCCTTGAGGGGTTGTATTGTCAAGGGATGACTTTATGGGTTCTAGGATTCAGATTGCGTGTTTAGTTAAAATAGGAGTTTCCGAAAATAGGCGACCCTAATATAGTACCCTAAATGGTAGGGTCCTTATTACAAGGGCACCAAAATAAGGTACCCCGGTACCCCTAATTTTTGGAAACTCCCAAATGTTCAGGGTTTCAGGTGCTCAGTCGTTAGAGTTAACAGACACTTGGAGGATCATGGGACTTACTAAGTATTTTTACCTTAAAAGAACCCAAAAGGGGAACCCTTAGGGATCCTTTAGATGATCCCTTAAAGGAGCCTGACTTGGAGGATCGTGCGACTTACGAAGTATGGTTATAATTACCTTAATAGGGTTATGAGTAGTTACAGGTATAGTTACCCTAATAATAGCCTTAGTTACTACGTCCCATGATCCTTTAACTAGGGTTCGTGAATTTCCAGGGCTCAGTGCTTTTGGCTCATGCCCTCAGATCCTACAAGGCCTACTTTAATTAGACCCAAACAACCTATCTTTTTAAGGTTTCATACAAGCAAATCTTTTTGCAGCACCCGAAAAGGGTAGGTTTTTTGTATACCTTAACCCTCCGATGGGTTCTCCAGGACATCACGCGTCCGGCGAAGGCCTGGGTCCTGTGGCTTTGGCAGGTTTCTAAAGAAACGCCACGCCAAGGGCTCTAGGACTCTAGGGATTAGAATTTGGGGGTTTAGGGTTGGGGCTTCAGGGTGGAGGGTACTGAGGGTTGAGGGTCTAATGTTCAGGGCGAAGTTAGTAACTCGGTGTACCTTGTGCCTCACTTGGAACGCCCGTGCAGTTCTCGGCCACACCAGCCTATCAAGAAATCTCTACATCCTTGGATTCTAGGCAGCTCCAAACCATCGAACACCCTAAAACCCCCAATGCTACCGCGTAGACCCTAAACCCTAGACCCTAAGCCCCAAAACCCCCAACGCTACCCCCTAGACCCTAAACCCTAATTCTAGACCTCCAAACCCGATTCCGCGTGATTTCTTGCTGATGGGGCCGATGCAATACCCTGGCACAGTTCTGGCACATACTTAAAGTTTGCGCAATGCTACCGAGCGCCTTGGAAATTCGCAGAACTTATGCGGAAGATGGGCGTGGCAATGACCCTGCGCAGGTTTTGTTACTCTAGGAGCACGACTGGCAGACGTGCGAATGCTCAGTTTCCTCATGGTGTTCATGGAATTTCATGGACACATTCGACTTTGTCACGACGCATGGTTGAGGATGTAGCGTTTTCTGAGGGCCAAAGGGCAAAACGCGGCCCTGTCACTCAGGCCCTCCACTGCCTGCTCTACGACTCCTCACACCAGAAAACCTTCAGGAACCCTAGTAGTAGAGTAGGGTTCCTTCACAAGGGAAACCTAGCGGTTTTTTTGGTTCCTTCAAAACTTTACCTAGGGGTTTTAGGGTTCCTTTAAAACTTTACCTAGTAGTAGAGTAGATAACCTTTAACCCTATTTTGGGTAGTATTGTCCCGATATAATCCCTAGAAAGCCCAAAAAGGTTAACCTTTACTTCCCATGATACCCGACAAGAGGTTCAGGAACATTCAGCCGCATACCAATATTGTCTTGGCGGAAGCCCAGTAGACAGTGAACCCCTGAAAGTTGGACCATGGGTTTAGGATGATTAGTGTTGGGATCCTCGATACTTAAACCTTAAGGGCAGGAAGAGAATGATGTTCCAGCTTCTGGCTCTACTTTAAGCCTTTCGGCCTCGAGCCGACATCAGACCTGTTCCAAATTTCAGTCACCACGCCCCTGCATCCCAAATCCAGGCCCTAATCCTAAACCAACCAAACTACTGTTGATGGACAAAATCCTGCATTACCCTTTATAGGGAATATACCATAAGTCCCATAGTTAGAGTCCTTAGGGTCATGCAGGATTTTGTCCATCAGCAGTATTAGCAAAAAGCCAAACACTGAGTGGGTGTTCGGCAGGTCGCCCCTTGCTCCTCTCCTGGGGATTCCTCGCAGCGGGGCGGCGATGGTAGAAGTTCTAGAGGTCACGCTGAGGCTTCCTAAGATCCTTGCAGAGTTGTTTGTTTTTTAATGGGGTTTTCGGATCTAGCGAGGGCTTCTTCGGAATTCCCTGGGGATCCAAAAACCTACTGTTGTAAGGGTTATGACCTAGAATTAAGGAGTCATATCCCACTGCTTTGCAGGGTTTGGAGCTACAGGTCTGGATGAATTGAACCTGAAACGTTCCGGGCTCATGCCACGACATGAGTAAGCCTTCCCTGCCCCATGGCGATTCCCGTTTGCCGGTCATGATGTAATACTAGCTGGAACATCCCCAAACCCAAACTCCATTCCCTAAGCCCTACCTTAACCCTGAACAACCGACCTTTTTAGAGCTCCTTATTATAACTTCTTTGTCTAAGTCCATAAAAGGTAGGTTATTTGGGGTTAAGGTATACCTTAAACCCGAAACTGTAAACCCAAGACCTTAATCCTAAACCCTTACACTGCTCACGTTGGGATCCCGAACCCTAAACCCCACGTCCAAGCCATCCCCAAGAAAGCCCAGGACTCGCTTGGGAGCCGTAGGAAACCGACTGAACACGAAGCGGTTTAGGGTTCTTAGGGTTTAGGGTTTAGGGTTTCAGGGTTGAGGGTGTCGGGGTACTGAATCCCTAAACCGAAAATCGCTGAGGGGACAGATAAACTCCAGCGCTCGAACTTAAACCCCAAAACCGCCCATGCCGCAATATCTGCAAGCTCTCCCAGTTTATAGGAAACCAAAGGCGGTTTTAGGCAAATGGGCTTCCAGCAAGGATTCGGATACCCATGACAGGCGTCATACGAAGGAAACTCCAACCCTCCCTAAACCAGAAGCATCTACAGTAGAAGCCCAAAAGTTGGAAACCCCATAGCCTTAGTCCTGAAGAGTAATGTATAGGGAATCCCAGCACTATTTGGCCTTAATCCGTTTTCCAACTTTCTGGGGTTCACTGTAAGCCGAGACCCCCCATCCTTCAAGACTCAACCCTAAAGCCGCCAAGACATCCCAAACAAAACTGAACCCGGTTTAGTTTTTAGGGTTTAGGGTTTACTTGGAGGTTCATGGGTAGTTATAAGTAGGGTTATAAGTCCCCTAATTGTCCCCTAGTATGAGTTATAAGTATAGCTACCCTACTTATAACCCCACTTATAACTACCCATGAACCTCCAAGTGGGGGTTCGGAGCCCTGAGACCAGCAAAACTTATAGGATCCTTAAGGGGGGGTGGTTCAAGGGGGGAGGGTACTAGGGAGCTTTGGGGAACCTTAGGGAAGCTTAGGGAGTATTGGGGAATAATGGGGATTACTAGGTTACCTACCCCCCTTGGACCACCCCCCCTTAAGGACATCCTAACCCAAGGCCACCTGAGCTGCCCAACCAAACCACCCTGGAGATTGATACGACTCGAGAGGGTGCCGCTGGGCGAAATAGCAACAAGTCGAGTGTATATAGGTTTTCCAGGGGTCTTGTAGTAGTTAGAACCCAGAGCCTCCAAAAGCCCTTAATTAAGGAATATACCTTAAATCATATTATGGATCCTACTATACTTTAAGGTATATTCCTTAATTAAGGGCCCTTGTAGTAGTTAGACCACAGCACTCGGGAGGATAAATCTACACGGGAATACTGGCACTAATTCTGCAGGCCGTCGCTCTGGAAGGTTTAATTTAAGACTTTTAAGAACCCAAAGGGTCCTATGTACTGTTATGGGGGATACTTCCCTAAGTCATAATAGTAATTCCTAATATGGGAACCCTACATTCTACTATATCGGTACATAAGACCCTTTGGGCCTGGAAGGCTTAAGACTTTTAAGAAGGTGTTCATGTTAGTTAGAACTCCACGTTTTGTTAGGTCTCAGCTTAGGGCATAGGCGGCATCCCCCCGGCAGGATCCAACAAGTAGATCCCTTCGTGGAGGTTCCTGTAAAGTACCTTTAGTTGTATATAGGGACCCAAGTTCGGGGATCTGCTTTCTAGATCCTCCCGGGGGTCTGGGACAAGGTTATCGGTCAGTTTTGGCCAGTGTAGGTCGGGGAGAAGTGCGGCCTGGGAATGCAGGTGAAATGTTTTGTTAATGGTTTAGGGTTTAGTGCTTTGTTACGCCCAGTTAACCCCCAAACCGTACCAGAAACCCAGACGACCCCAAAAGCCCATTCACGCGGCCCTTATGGTCCGTAGTTGCCAATGATCCTCCAAGTAAGAAGTTGGTTTGGCTTATTGGTTGAGCTGTCGGTCCCTAAACCTAAGTAACCGAAACCCTAAACCCGTAAGTCCTAGACTCTAAACCTCGGTCTCGGTGATGTGGGTACTGAGCTTCAACCCTACACCTTAGGGCCCTATACCGTGACATCTCCCCTAACAGTCGACTTACCTAATAGTCATATACTCTCCCGAATACTATAACTAGGACCTAGAGTAGGCCCTTATTCCCTTATTTTAGGCTTCAGGTTCCCTTATAAGCCCCTTTAACTCAAAAAGGGCACCCTTTTTATTCCTAGGTTACTCTTGGGTCTAGATAACGACTTTCCTGAACTTGAATAATATCGGTGTCTAAATAATTACCAACACTATTTTGGTGGTTCCTTATTAACCTCTACTACAATGGGCCTTATTCAGGCCCCGACATTACCAGATGCTCGGTGTTTGGACCTTAATGGGCTCAGCCTAAAGCCGCAAACCTCCAACTCACTGAACCCTAACGCCTGCACCGAAACCCTTACCAGGACTCATGTATTAAGGCTTTTGGGCCCAAAGACGATACTATATAAGGCTTTTGGGCCATTTTGAGCCTTAGGGTTAAACCCTAAAGCCCTAAACCCTAAACCCTAAACCCTAAACCCCAAACCCTAAACCCTAAACCCTAAAGCCCTAAACCCTAAACCCTAAACCCTAAACCCCAAACCCTAAACCCTAAACCCTAAAGCCCTAAACCCTAAACCCTAGCTCCGAACTCCGCCTAAACCCCGAGCCACTAACCTCTCAGCCCGAACTTCTGCACCCGGACCCTTATGGACGCCGAAACTCTCAGCCCCTGAACAGAGCAACCTCATCCTCCGCTGACCTGAGGGTCCATGTACCCAAATGCTATATACCTTGGCCTGAAACTAGTCCACATAGGTACCTGGGGGTCGAAGCATATGCTATTTGGGCACATGGACTCTTGGGATTACGTACCCAAACCACCGGGAGGATCCAAAAAGTAGATCCCTTAATGGGGGTTCCTATAAACTACCCTTAGTAGTATAGGGCCCCAAATTAGGGGATCTACTTTCTAGATTTTTCCGGGGGTCTGGGTAGTAAGTCC
This sequence comes from Symbiodinium sp. CCMP2592, assembly GCA_905221615.1. Taxonomy (NCBI): domain Eukaryota; class Dinophyceae; order Suessiales; family Symbiodiniaceae; genus Symbiodinium; species Symbiodinium sp. CCMP2592. The sequence continues at coordinate 1,538,904 of CAJNDT010000779.1, forward strand.
ACAGATCTTCCAACAGACACCCCCGAATTTGTGACCCTATGCCACTGCAGGGTACTTGTATAGAAACCCCCTGACGTAAGGGATCTACTTTTTGGATCCTTCAAGGGGCCTGGGTAGTCTGGAATTCGTCGTATTATCCCCAAAGCTGGAATCATAGATTCCGACAGTGGTAGACGGTATGCGCCCTCCACCACAAGCCCTCTACAAGACCCAAAGGCCGACCTACGTATAGATCTATGGTCATGGTGAACCAATGCTCAAAGGGAAAAGGAGGGACCCTTAATGGGGACCCCTACCCTATAATGGGCTATATAATGGGTATATACTAGCTATATTAAGGGTATATATTAAGGGTCCCTCCTGTTACCCTTGGAAATGCTGAGTTTCAATAGAACTAATTTCCTGCAGATACTTGATTCATGCTACTGTAACATGGAACTCACACTGCTTGCAATACACCCAGGCTGTGGTAGCTTAAACTTACTTCGGTAGCATGTCAGAGGCTCTTAAACAGCATGTATGTAAATCCATAAAGCACTGTTGATCTCCTACAGGTTTTGTTTCACAATATGTCCGCAACCCTTGGACTGCCATTCACCTCGTAGTAGAGTAGGCATCCTTCAACGTTTCTCTTATCATAATCCCGCACGATAATCACCATAAAATCACAAAATATATTCCCATAGGTTAACATGTAGTTCCGCAGGATACTGGACAAGTAGGTTTAAGTCCCTGGCAATCGAGCCACTGGGAGTTGATGTGCGGTAAATCGAACTCAGGACAAACGAAAGAAATGTCGGCCGCTTCTTGGCTGGACGGGCTTTGTCAACTGTTGATGTATCCGTCAAGAGGGTCGGTTGTTTAGAATGCCTTAACCCGAACTTTAAGCCCTCAACCCTAAACCCAAATCCTTTTACGTTATAGGCTCCACGGTTTAGGCTAAGGGTTCACAGTGTGGGGTTCATGGAGTCTGCATCTTTGTCTAACCGGGGTTCTATGTTGATTCCGTAGAGCTTTGGTCTTGCAGGTTTGGGGGTTTCAAGTTGGGCCTACATCACCAGTCCTGTTGCGCTGCTCTAGGCTCCTTAAAATAGTAACCCTCGAAAGCCTACTGACACTACTACGGTCCGTAAACCAGGGCTTCGTGAGTGTGGGGTTTGGGAGTTAGGCTTTAGTTGGGGTCTTCAGACTTTAGGCCGTAAACCTAAGGCTCTAAGGACTCATATTTCAAGGCTTTTGGGCCTAAAGACCATATTATATAAGGCTTTTGGGCCATTTTGAGCCTTAGGGTAAACCATATAGGTGTGTAGAATTAGGGTTGGGTCTGGACACCGAGGTTTAGGGTTTTGGAGTGGTCAGGGGGGAGAATGGATATGGCAGAGGCATTTCGCCACCCCCTTACCTGATTTCCGGTTTGTCTTTCGTATCTTGTGCTAGTTGGTTAGAGTGTTGTGCTATAGTTTTGAAAGGTATAGTTCTGACGACATGGCACGCTATAGCCTCTACACCGGCATGGGTGTCTTGAGCCCAAACCGTATCTGAATGCCACCAAGAGGGCATGGAGCCACGCAAATCCTACTCATTCAAGCAATACTCTACAACTTCTACCCTAAGCTTGAGCAGTTAACATGGATCTCAAGTTCTGAGCCTCTTTCTGTTGGGATCTGGTTTCCTCCTAGATGCCATGTAGTGTGCAGACACATGTTTCGGCATCCTTTGATCGTTGCAGACCAAGTATATGCTCAAGGTCTCGTGAAGCCTAACGTCTGTCATATCATCCGTTGAACTTCAAAAAAGACGCGTATGAAACTGATACTAAGTTAGACCAGATCGAGCCGGCTGAACTAAGTGCAGCAGAAGTAAACCCAGAGCAAAGGCCATCGCTCTCCGTGCCACCGGTCTCACCCAAGGCCAGTGTTAGGTTTGAGGGTGTTTAGATGGCGTGCGTCACGGTTCAGTACTGCTGGTGTGATTTCAGGATTGGGATGACAGGACACGGGAGGTGAAGAGTTAAGAACTTCGTGTACAGAGTTTGCCATCTCGAAACTCGGTTTTATAGGGTTTCAGGAATCTGTGACTCTGGTACTGAGGGTGCTTCAGGTGCAGTCTGGAGATCTAGCGATTTTCCTGTGCATATACTGATCAGCGTACCACAGCAACAAGCAGCATCATGGCGAGAGTTAGCAGTACAACGATCATACTTTGGGTACTGCCCCCCACTCAGTAACAGTTGGATAATATAGATATATTGGGCCCTTAATACTAGCCTTATTGTAGACTGTTACTGTATGGGGGGGGGTCGCTGCCACAATTAGTCCTCCTCCTCCGTTTCCCCGTCTTCTAGCCTTGACCTTGCGACGGTCGTCCTTCTCCTCGCCTTGGGGTTGCCGGGCTTCGGGTGTACACACTGCCTGCATTGTTCGGTCCTATGAAAGCCTTGGAGGAAGAAGATCAAGTCATGTCAAACATGTTTCAGCAAAACATGTTATGATGAGCTACGCAAGCCCCACCGATTCAGCACATCCAAAGAAGAATGCAGGCACTGCGTTTCGCAGAGGATGATGAGCGTCTCGGCTG
>CAJNDT010000779.1:1546480-1911480 GCA_905221615.1 Symbiodinium sp. CCMP2592
CTCAAGCTCATTAACGCTGGAACAACTACGACTACGGCCATCACACACTGTACAGCTCGGTGGCACCTAAGCTTGCGTAGTGAGCCGGGCTGCTTGGGGACAACAGTCAGGCCAAGACCCGACGCACCAGACTGGTGCGCTAGCATCGCTGAGTAAAGCTGGCAAAACTCGACACTGAATATTTCAGGCATGTACTCTGGAAGGCAAATCCAATGCAGCAGGCCACAGGCAGAATCCTTGGACAGTAACCCGTGAGCTATGCGATAAAATTAAAAAAAAACCTCTGAAGCAAGCATAGCCCCCTACCGGTCAATCGTGGATCGGATCGAACAAGAATGAAACCGATAGCTCCATGAGAGCTGCTTTGCTTTGCAATCTCGAATGTTGTCGCTGCTGAAAAAGTCGGAACGAATGCATTTCAAGTGCGCGGCTCGGCTTCTAAGCAGATGCAGGGCTCACCGAGAGATTGCAATTCAACATCCATCCGTCGTCGGTGACTTGTTTTGACATACATTGGCCCCACCATGGGCTTCGAGATTTGAGCTCTTTGGGCAGCATAATGACAGCGCATACACAGGCTGAAGACGAGGCGCTACGCACATTCTACGTTAATTGATGGCTGATTTTTTTTGTTTTTTTTTTGTTTTTTTTTTGTGGAGGGGACCTAGAAACCCGAAGAACACAACCCAAGAACCCAAACCCGAAACCTGAAGGCGTCTCTCTGAGGCACAGGGCAAGTTTGCTCCATCCAGCTTCTCCTCGAAGTACCTGCCACGCAGTGCGGGGGTTGGAGTGACTCAGGAGCCGCTGTGTGGCGGGAGCATGGCACAGACTACACGGGATTTTCCTCACGCGCTGGATTGTCCAGCAATGCTGCGACACTTATGGCCAAAGGGGACTACATATGAAGAACCCCTAGAGAAGAGACCAAAATCGGGCATATGACCCTGAAAGAGAACTCCGAGCCCTATCGGCGAAAGTTCTTCGCAATGCTATTGGCCAACCCAGAACGGTTGCCCCGATCAATCTTGATTTGAGCCGCCACCACCTGGGTGGAAGCGGAGCCGCATAGCTCGAGAGTGGAAGCATACATCGATCTGGCTAAGTCTCCTAAGAACGGATACTGCAGAGCGAAGCGAACACTCTCCCCCGACATTTGTTGGGTGACATCTCGCATCGGCTGGAAACGGGTCAATGCATCAGATTTCGCTGCACCGCTCATGAGCGTCTCAATTGCATCAAGCGCCTTTTGATGCGGCAGGGCGGTTCTGTCTTTGTTCACAATCAGCACCCGCCGTGTGGGTTCCCACGATAAGTAGGCCCTGACCAGCTGTTGTCGCAATTGAAGCGGCTAAAGGTGCCATCAACTGCACGCTTGATCAAGTTTGACATCAAGGAGTTTTTCATGTCAGGTCGACACCAACAGCTATCAGATCTTGCATCTCAGTGTTTCCCTGAAGATATGCGCACAGATGCTCGTTGCATGATTGACTGCATTTTGAGCAACCAAGTTGTGATGGTTCCCGGAGACGAAAGGCTCTGGTCTGTCAAAGTCGGCACAGGGATGGGATTGAGATGTTCTGGCGAGCTTTCGGACACATGTTTTTACAAACTTGCTGAAGAGGGTTTCGCCTCAAGCCTGGAGGTACAGCAGCGATATGGAGTGCTACACTACAGCCGTTTCAAAGATGATGGGTTCATTATCATAGATGGAACCCGTGAGCAGAGGAACTCGTTCTGCCAAGAGCTGAAACGCAAAGCAGGCTGTTTCCACATCGTTTTCGACAGTGTGTCTCCCCATGACGCCATTTTCCTGGACATTCGTTTGTTTAAAGGGCTAAGATGGGCACGAACAGGAGTTCTCGACTTTTCCTTGCATCTTAAAGATAGCAAGCAATGGACTCCATTGTTGCCTAGCTCCAGTCATCCTTTTTCAGTTCATCTCTCATGGCCGCTTGCACAGGTAAGTAGAATCGCAAAACGGTTCAGCGACCAAAAGGCGGGCAGAATAGCTGTTCGCTCTTTCAAGCTCCAGTTTGTGCAAAGCACTGGCATTGATCTTGATTCTGTAGCACCCCGCCTCCATCACTCCAGGAAGTTTGATCGCAAGTGTTTGTTGCCTCGCCTTATTTTGCCGTACTGCGCAGAGTGGGTTGAGGCTAAAGTCTCAAAAGCCATATCGCTTGTGTTCAGGGGCCTCAACATGTCCCGGCACACTGGCAGTGAATCACAGCAATCACCAGTGCAGGTTGCTTGGAAGTTAGGCGGCCGGCATTTGGTGCATGTTTTGCATTCGTACAACCAGATACAGCTACTGGAGGAGAAGGGGAAGGTAGGTGGGTAATTGTTGCTGTTGCATCGCTCAGCATCTGAATTCCGAAGTTTGATGCGTGAGCTCATATGTTGCAGCACTTTTCTGCGCAAGGCGCTCAGCAAAGCAAGGCTACACCTAGAGTCGCAAGTTCTAGGGCGCAGAGAAAAGGTGCTGCAGAGATCGCGCCTTGAACCTGGTTATCGCCCAGTCTTTCAGTTGTTGCTTCTTTGTTTAGGGTTTAGGGTTTAGGTTGTTATGAAAAGTGACTATGAGCTGTTGCTTATTTTAAAGAGAAGTGTAAGGATATCCTTGTTGCGATTATGAGCTGTTGCTTTTTGGTTAAGAGAAGTGTAAGGAAGTCCTTGTTGCGATTATGAGCTGTTGCTTCCTTTTAAGAGAAGTCTAAAGAAATTCTTGCAAGGAACCCCTCAGGTTTTTGATTTTGAAGGATGTTTGGGCTTCAGGGATTTCCCGATATGTTTTCAGGGTTAAGGGGGCGGCCCGAGGGACTGCTGACATCCGAAGTCCAACATCCGGCTTAGAGCTCCTAGGGTTTGGGGAATTCAGGGCTCTAAAGTTTGCAGAGTTTGCTTCTTGAAGGGGTTTATGGTGGTGTATAGGGGTTTATGGGGGTTTAGGGGTTTATGGGGTTTATGAGGGTTTATGGTGTTTATTTGGGGCGTCAGATTTTCGGGCTTGGTTTAGGCTTTTAGCAAGGGTTTAAATCAGGGGGCTGAGGGTTTAGTAAAGTTTTGAAGGGTTTTTGATATGGGGTTTAGGCGCTCTAGGGCCTTAGGCTTTAGGATTCATGTGAGGGTGCCGCTTTGCAGTCTTGCACCCTAGGGATTTGATTAGCCTCGGTATTGCCCATTACCTAGATCCTGAACCATAAGCCCTAAACCCTTCTTGTTTCGGGGTGTGGAGTTGTGAGTTTGGGTTTGAAGTAGCTGCCATAAAGTCCGGTCTCACCGTCCTCATGCATGCGCACACACAGACACTTAGCTTCAAGATGATACCATCCGGAATCATTCGATATCATTCCGTTCCATTCCAACTCATTCGTTTTCACTCCGTTCAATCACCCGAATTAAGGCTCGGAATAGCCCAAACTCCTTACGTAAGGGTTTTTGGGCCCGCACGGCTCATAATATGAGTCCTAAGAGCCTTAAGGTAAGATCTGCTAGAGCCTTACCTATACTATTTGGGGGGTTCCTCACTCAAAGTTAGAGTAGAATGGGCCCCCAACACCCTAAGTATTCCGGCCGTTTCGCATCGCCCACATATAGTAATCCTGATAGACCCCTTTAAACGGAACCCTTCCAGGAACCCTATTCTGATATATTAAGGCCCCTATATTATAGAAGCCTACTGCAGATCCCGTGTAGACCCCTTCAAGGATCCCTTCAAACGAACCCTATATGTGATAAAGCCCTATTCTAAGTACTCAGGCCCCTATATTAACAAAGCCTCCGCGCAGACACCCGAACACTGCAATCCAGCCAGAGGCTTACAGGTGTTCTTTGAGCAAAAACGCAAGGTCCTAAAACACCAAACCCGCAAACTCCAACTTGCCAGATCCTCAATCCTACACCGTGACGTCTACGGTCTATAGTAATTTTCCTTGAACTCTCATATAGTGACCCGGATAGACCTCTTAAGTGACCTTATATCACCCGTACAGAAAGGACTTAGGGTCTTTAAAGCATGCTGCAAACTACCCCCCCCCCCCGCCGAGGCTGCAGCTGCAAGAGCCTCTCGTGAGCCTTGCCGCTGTTAGGAAAGACGGTGTCAGATAGATTTTGTTTAGACTTTTAGGGGGTTTAGGGTTCAGGGGTTTAGAATCCTAGACCTAGACCAGAGCCTGGCAAACCGCAGAAACCCTCAACCAAAAGGTGACCAAGCCCAGTAAAGTTCTGGCACTGGTCAAACCCCATGGAGGATTTGGGTTGCTCTACCAAAACAGGTTCTCAGTGGAAACACGAGTCGCGGTCTACAACTAGAACCGTAGCTACCCTGTCAGGATAGGACATCCCTTGTCCTGCAATCCTACATAAGTACTACGGTTCATGATACAAATCCTGCATTACCCATAATAAACAATATAACATAATTCCCATAGTTTAGGGTCCTTAAGGTAATGCAGGATTTATATCATCAACCGTAACTCTGTAGCCTTTGTAGGCCCTTTGAGATGGAACATCCACCCTAGAGGCCTTAAACCCCTTAGCCGTAACCATACACCCGTAACCCTGAATGGGAGTTTCCGAAAATACGGGACCCTAAGATAGTAATTACCCTAAATAAGTAGGACCCTCATTATAAGGACCCCAAAACAAGGTACCCCTAATTCCCGCAACTCCGAATGTGAGTCCCCATGTCAACAGCCCTAGAACCCAAGCCCTTAATCTGTAGCCTTCAACCCTGAATCTTTAATCCTTGGCATGTTCCCAGAGAGCCCAGTACCCCTTAATTAAGGAATATGGCTTAAACCATAATATGAAGCCCAAGGTAATTTAAGCCATATTCCTTGATTAAGGGGTATTGGGCTCTCTGGGCTAACCAAACTTTACCCCAGACCCCCTAAGGGGCCCAAAGCTTACAACCCACGAAAAGGCGGTAGGCGTGGCTGAACTGGGCTTTGGAGTACCACATGTTAATACTTGTTTGGGACCTGTTACTTAAAGAGAACCGTTGTGAAATACAAGTCTCTACTATAAAGACACTCTTGTTTCTACTATGTCAGTACTTAGGACCCTTTGGGTTTGTAGAACCCAAAAGTCGTACAAGGCCCTACCGACAGCCTTTACTTCACATGCCGTATGAAGATATGCTCCGTGTCCTAATACATCCCGAAGCCCTATAAGCCATCATGGAACCTCAACAAAAGCCTGAACCCATGTGGAAACCCTGGAACCCCAACCCCTGAAGCGCTAGGTAAAGCCTTCAAACCCTTAACCTGAACAGCAAAACCTTAAGACTGCAATATCGAAGCCTAAACCTTAGAAGCTGCCCCCACCGTGTAATAGTGAGTGACTATAAGGATTATATTAGGGCCCTATTATGTTCCTGTTATACCACTATTAATAGGGTGGGGGCCCCTTCTAACCTAAACCCTCAAACCACAAAAACCTCAAGGCTCCACACCCGAATCCCGACCTTAAAGCCCCAAACCCTGAAACCCTGAGAGTCCCCAAAGCCCTAAAGCTTGAAACCCCTTCCTTAGTGTGCGAGGATTCAGGGGTACGGAGGGGCCGAAAAGGGATCGATTCTTGGAGGATCAGGGGACTTAATGAGGAAGGCTATAAGTACCCTAATTGGGGTTATATGTAAGTAGACGTATAGTTACCTTATTTATAGCGCTAGTTACTAAGTCCCATGATCCTTTAAGTTCCCCCTTTCGCTGCTAAGAATCAGGGAGTTAAAGGTGACCCGGTAAGTAGACGTATAGTTACCTTATTTATAGCGCTAGTTACTAAGTCCCATGATCCTTCAAGTTCCCCCATTCGCTGCTAATAATCAGGGAGTTAAAGGTGACCCGGCATCCTTTAAACCATCACTGTGTTCCCTTATAGTCTCTATAGATATACTGCTGCACTAGACCTCTCAAACCTGCTCCTGATACAAACTTACCCAACGGGTCCTATGTATCGATATGGTAGAACGGAGGGTTTCCATATTAGGAATTACAATTATGACTTTGGGAAGTATGCCCCATAACAGTACATAGGAGCCTTTGGGTTAACCCTATTTCAATTTGTAAGGGCCTGTATGTTAAGCCGTTTATGGACCCATCTAAACCCCCAAAACATGCATAAATGCATACCCATGGATGGTCATGGATGCATATGTGTGTACGCAAATGCGTATGTATGTGTATATGGATGCATGCATGTATGTATGTCACGAGTGTCACCACATACCTGTATATATATATATATATATATATATATATAAGTATATATATATATATGTATGTATATATATGTACATACTATATAATTATTTATGTGTTTATTTATACATTTTCATTTTCGTATACATATGCCGGTGCATGTACATAGAAGCCTCCTGAGGAGTCCATCCAGCCCCGGGCTGCCTTCGATCCTCGCACGCTCCACTTCCAACGCTTCCCGTGCCCCGCTGTAAGACCCAAGGGGTCCTAGTAGTAGTAGTAGTAGTAGTAGTAGTAGTAGTAGTAGTAGTAGTAGTAGTAGTAGTAGTAGTAGTAGTAGTAGTAGTAGTAGTAGTAGTAGTAGTAGTAGTAGTAGTAGTAGTAGTAGTAGTAGTAGTAGTGTATAGTATGTATTGTAGTGGGCCCAAATATTTACATTTACGAAGTAGCTACTACACGGTTGTTGGACCCTTTGAAAGACTGGGGGGTTTCACCGGGATTTTGTTGCAACGGTCTTCATAAAGGCGTTACATGGGTTGACTTAGGGTTTCGATATATTGCGATCTGTCGGGGTGTCATAAGCTATGAGGGTTGCTGGGTCGGTGTTCATATTGTACTGTCAGGGTTGTTCAGGCTCTTCTAGTGGCTTCAGGTTTCGTTTAGAGTTTGGGAACTGTTTCGGGATGTAGGGGGTGGAGGTTCGGAGTTAGGGTTGATCCGTTTAATTAAGAAGTTTCGGGTCGCTTTATAAGCTGGAACCCTGAACCCTAAAAGAGCCCCCATGCACAGGAAAAAAGCTTTCAAACAAGAATCACTAAGCCGGGTTTAGGGTTTGCTGTTCTCCTTTCCTCTCTCTGGGGCTGTGATGGCAACCGAGGTCCAGGCATGTCAAGGGTTTAGGCTGAGGATCAACCAAAAATAGAGTTTAGAGTTTAGCGTTTAGAGTTCAGGTTTAGGTTTTAGGGCTTGCAGTTCAGTGTTCAGTTTCGGGTCTAGCGTAGGGTTTAGGTATATAAGGTTCAGCGCAGGGTTTAATGTTGGTGTGCTCTCCTTCCACCGGCTTCTTGGATTACAATCATCACTACGCTTCCGACACCAACGTGCCTTCTGCGCCCCTAAACCCTAAACCCTAAACCCTAAACCCAAAACCACCTTAAAACCCTAAAGCGACGACACTATGCGCAAAGCGCTCCAGTCGGACTTGGACTGACGCCGAATTGGCTCGAGAAACCCGCACTCCCAACAGTGCCAGGCATCAGCTCCAGAAATGAGCTACGGTTTTGCCGGGTATCGTTTCATCCAACTTTTCATCCAGCCCATTTCGCCGTCGCGGACCCTGACTGCACGACGTTTGTGCAGCAGCCGCATGGTTTGGAGCAAGCTGGATCTGTGCCGTTGGCACAGGGTTAGGTAGACCTGCAGCTTTGCTCCCGGAATACGTTCATAGAATACCGCAAAGTGGTCGTGGAGATGGTATCTAAGCGAGCAGATTCCAGCCTGCAACGCTCGCATGCATGCTGCGTCTGCAAGGAACTCTTTCTTCTCCAACGAAAAATCTCCTCGTAGTGGTTGGGACAGTAGTCGTAATTAGATGTCGACGTAGCAGTAGAGCAGTGCCACTAGCAGTTGGAATAATGGTAGCCTTGACAGTGAAACAAAACCAGGCCGCAAGCTACCGCTGGCGCACCGATGGACCTTCACCATGCAAAATCCCTTTGACCTAATACCCCCCAAACCCCTAAATTCCCGTAAACCCTAGACCCCATAAACTCCTAAACCCTAAACCTCACCCCCTTTTGCAAGAGAAAGGAGCCTCCCAACTCTGAAGCGCTAGTCTCTGAAACCTATGCCCTATGCCGCAAACCCGAAGATCTCTGAGGGTTCTTTGAGGATCATGGGACGTAGTAACTAGTGTTATAAATGAGGTAACTATATGGTTGATAACATAAATCCTGCATTACCCGTGATAAGGAGTATACCATAATTCCATAGTTTAGGGTCATTCAGGTAATGCAGGGTTTATATCATCAACCGTAGTGTTATAAATAAGGTAGCTTTCTTTATAAATGCTTTTAGCCCCAATAAGGGTACTTATAATCTTGCACGATCTCGCGGGTTTTAGCTAGAATGTACTTACTCGGCATCCCACTTTTGAGATCGGCTCCTTCCCATCAGCGGTAGGCTCAGTGGAGCATCGGTGACACCGTACCTGAGGCGACAGCAAAAATGCACTGCGAGCTGCACTACCATCGCACCGCAGCATGCTTTACAGCCGCGACTTGGACAAGAAACATCCCACACCGCAACCCCTCAACCCTAAACCCTCACTGTAAATCAAAACGGGAGTTTCCGAGAATAGGGGACCCTAATATAGTACGCCAAATAGAAGGATCCTTATTATAAGGACCCCAAAGTACGGGACCCCTAATTTTGGGAAAACCCCCATATACCCAACAACAAACGTTCAAGTCTCAACCGCAACCCCTCAACCCTAAACCCTCACTGTAAATCAATACGGGAGTTTCCGAGAATAGGGGACCCTAATATAGTACGCCAAATAGAAGGATCCTTATTATAAGGACCCCAAAGTATGGGACCCCTAATTTTGGGAAAACCCCCACATACCCAACAACAAACGTTCAAGTCTTAGCCCGAAGCTCTTTGACCACGCACCTGGTCCTAGACCTACATGACTTTTACGGCGCAGGCTTCAGGGTTTTGTGTATAGGCGCCGAAACAATGAGATCAGAACACCAAAGCCTTGGGGGCTCTACCTTAACCCCGAAGAGGCTACATTTTTAAGGACTTATATAAAGAAATCAGAATAAGGAACCCTACAAAGGTAGGTTTTTCAGGGTTAAGGTAGGGCTTAAAGTCGCGCTGAGATTTCCAGACCCTATGAGACGGGAGGTTCAGAGTTTATTCGGGGTGCGCAACTGGTTGTTACAGTTTCAGGTTCTGGCAGGTGTAGGGTTTAGGCTTAAACCCTAAACCCTGAACCTCAAACCCTAAACCCCAAAACCCTAAAACCCAAACTCTAAACCCCTAAACCCGAAACCACAAACCCCAAACCGGTTCAGCCGAGGAAGTCGCAGCCGTTCATGGTCTGCTGGCCTTGGTCGTCGCCACTCTGCGACCCGCTGCAATCCCTTCAAGTGTTCCGTGTAAGGTTTGTAGGGTTACTATATAGTAGAAGCCAGAAAGTTGGAACATGGATTTAGGATGATTTTTTGCTAGGATCCCTTATACTTTTCCTTAAGGGCATGGGGATATTCATGTTCCAACTTTCTGGCTTCTACTATAACGGGCCCATCTGGATTACTATAAGGATTCCTTTAAGGGGTCCTCTGAGGTCTCGGGGTAGGGGATATGGTATAGGGTTTACAGGTCTTAAATTATCGGATTCAAGATCTCGGGTTCACGATTTAGGGTAACGGTATCGGGGTTAAATAAGTGCTCTGTCTGGGCCGGTACAAATCCTTAACCAGCATTTGCAACGGCTTTCGAGGACAGGACGTCCATACACTTACAGTACAGTACTTGCCCTAGGCATCTAGGGACTCATATATTAAGGCTTTTGGGCCCAAAGACCATATTATATAAGGCTTTTGGGAAGAGTCATGTATACGGATGAGGGTTTGCTACAAATCGAAACGTCATGGTGAAAGGTTTAAGTTGTTGTGCTTCGTTAGTGCTGTTCCTGTGTCCTTTTTTGGGGATGGGGTTCGTGCTCAGAGCTTCAGAGTTCCTAAGTTTCCATTTTGGGTTTGATTTACCCTACTAAACCCTATAAGCCTTGTTGGGGTTTGCTTTTTCAGGGTTTCAGGGTTCAGGGTGTGTTTACAGACGTCTGTTCCCGAAAACGCAGCTGAGTTTCCATGCAGATCTGACCGAAAATCGGCACATTCAATTTCAACCCACAAGAACTCCCAAAAGCCTTAAACCCAGACCCTCTAATGATTCTAATGAAATTGACCACAAAGAAACTCAGAAGCAAGTTGCAAACTAAGCCAAAAAAATTAGACAACATGTGAACCCTGAGCATAGCCTCGCGGCCCTTCAGTTAAACTAACTCCACATGCCTGCGTTTCGGCAACATGTCGACCCAAACCCTCAGCCCTGAACTTACTGGTCCTTCAACAAGAAAGTACCAAACCCTAAACTCTAAGCCCTAAACCCTGAACCCTATTCCGTAAACCCCTTTAAGGAACCCTATAGATCCCTTTAAGGAACCCTTTAAGGAACCCTATAGATCCCTTTAAGGAACCCTTTAAGGAACCCTATAGATCCCTTTAAGGAGCAACCCTCGGCCCCTAAACCCGGCGACCCTCAAGGGTTCTCTGGCCTAAACCCCGAAGCTCAGGACGGTTCTCTCTTCTTTGACCCTTCCCTCACTCTTACATACAGTGCCTTGGCTTTGCTGGATGTGGGCATTGGGTACCCAAGAAGGGCGGAAGGCTTAGGGCTAAGGGTTGAGGGTGTGGGGTTCAGGGTTTGCGGTTTGGAGTTAAGGGCTTAGGTTTGAGGTCTGGGGATTCAGTGTTTAAACCCTAAACCCTATACCCTAAACCCTGTTTAGGGCTTGAGAGCTTTACGTTTTAGGGCACCCCAACTCAAACCTGGAACATGTTCCCTTGCCTTAAATAAAATCCCAAACCCTACCTGAACGCCACATACCCTGCTTGACTGGGGATTCCCTTAGGGGTACCTAGAAATACGTTTTTAAATTTTTTGGTTATTATAATCCCTAAGAAACAGCTAAAATTACAACTTTTGAAATCCGAGACCGAAGAAAAGCTCTACAGTAGAAGCCCAAAAGTTGGAAGCCCAATAGCCTCAATCCTTAAGAGTAATGTATATGGAATCCCAGCACTCTTTGGCCTTAATCCGGTTTCGAAATTTTATGGGGTTTACTGTACCTGAATGCCAAATACCCTGCCCGACTGGGGATTCCTTCATAAGTCATTGACAAAGGTAGGGTTTTCCAGGTTCCAGGAAAAACCTAACCTCAAAAGCTATAAGCCCTAACTAAACCCCTAAACCCTTACACCCCCAAACCCCTAAATGGATACCTGGCACCCCTAAACCCTAAACCCCTTCATCCTGATTTTGTCTTCCCTTTACAAGCGCCTGCTTAGTTCAGCTCGTCGGGTGGTTGTCCAGAGGTCCAGAACATCTAGCAGGCATCAGGCGTGTTTAGCACCGCACTATGCCGTCCGGCGGTTTCTGCATTGTGGAGTTCGGGGTTTTCTCTAGTCGGAATTGCTGCTATGATTAGGGGTAAAATTTCCCCATGTAAAGACTGAGGACCCCTCAACAAGAGGAGAAAGAAACCAAGCGACACCCTGAAGCCCCGAACCTCAAGCCCTAAGCCCTTTAAGCCCAGAACCCTTAAGCCGATCGGGAGCTAGGCGAATCAGACTGTTAGCTGCGGCACTTAACCCTACGGTTGCTGATATAAATCCTGCACTACCTTAAGGACCCTGAACTATGGGAATTCTGGTATATTCCTTTTTATGGGTCATGCAGGATTTATATATCATCAACTGTAGTAGTAGAGCAGGTAACCTTTAACCTTGTTCCGGGTAGTATAGTCCCTATATTTATTCCCTATATACCCAAAAAGGTTAACCTTTAGTTCCCCATGATACCCGACAAATAGGTAACTGTAGGTCATGTTGTAGCTCTCAGACCAGTCGCTTAGTTCCTGAAAGGCTAACCCAAAGGGTCCAAGTACCCAATAATCACACACTCTCCAAAATCCTTGCCTACATAACTACTATCCTAAAACCGAATACCTAATTATTGGGTCCTTTGGACCCTTGGGGTAACCCCAGCACAAACCTAAACCCTAAAATGCCCGAACCCCCCCCCAAGCCTAAACTCAAAGCCAGCCCCGACACACCGAAAACCGATATCCTGCAGCCTTCAGACCCAATCTCCGAAACCTGTAGGCTATATTTAAAGGATCATGGGGCTTAGCAACTAGGGTTATAACTAAGGTAACTATAAGTATAAGCACTGATAACCACAATTAGGGGACTTCTAACCTTACTTACTAAGTCCCCTGATCCTCCAAGTAGGGTTTCATTAGAGCCTAAGCCTGCGCACCAGAACCCCCAAGAGCCCAGGTCAGTCCCTGCCATCGCCCTCCCTCAGCCTCCGCACCAAGATCCAGACGGCCGAGAGTGCACCTCGTCCTGCAACTCCACGGTTAGGGTTTCTCTAAGGGTCCTCGTAACCAGTATCGGAACGGAAGGTATATTTACCAGTTGTTAAGACCTCCCTACCGCCGCGGGTTCCTCGCAGAGTTTGTGAGCTCTTCGAACGGTTCTTTTCGCTGATTTGCAAGGGTTTGCTTTTATACTGTAGCGTGGGTAATTAAATGGTTAGCAACAGTATCCTTTATGCCCCCCAAATAACATTCTGGTATATTATACCACTCCAAAACTCTAGTATATTCATGACAGGCTTCCGAATCGCAGGGTCTAAAAACCAAGGTTGTAAAGTGTGTGAAGGATTAGAGTGTTCGGGCGTGTTCGGGCTTAGGGTCGGGAGGGTTCTTGGGACTCGACAACAGGGGCTTACGAGTCCTAAGAGGTTGGTTTTTGGGAGAGAGAGGTTCCTTGAAAGGGTTTGTTTAGGAGGGTTTTTGGGCATAATTACGGCCATATAGTATAGGGGGTATATGATTACAGTAGGTTTTCAGCAGGCATGATACTAGAATATAAGTACGAACATCAAGGAAAAGCAAATAGTACCGTTAGTACTTATTCCGCTTATTCCAACCTCTACGTTAGAGTCGCTTTCAGGCTCTGAGGTTTGAGGCTACAAGATTTAGATTTACGGTTTCAGGGTAGCGGTTTGAGAGTTGCTGGTTCGGGCTTCAGGATCTTTAACAGACACCCCCGGCCTAGACACGAAACCTGCATCCTCAATATACGGTCCGTAATATTCCTCAACTGTGAACCCGATCCCACGACCAGCATCACCCCCCCTCCCTGCCCAAGTATCGATTCCAGAATTGGCGCTAGTTGCGCCGGCAGAAGAACAAACGCAACCATGACGCTTAAATGCCCAGACCCGACTAGAACCACAATTCAACACGATAACGGTGTCAACCAGTAAGACTTGAAAGAACTATATGGGAGTTTCCGAAAATTAGGGGGTACCTTAATATTTTTGGAGTCCGTATAATAAGGATCCTACTATGTGGGGTACTATATCAGGGTCCCCCATTTTCGGAAACTCTCATGAAAAGCGGCCATAGTAGACCCAGACCTTAAACAATTTGCTTAATTGTTCGGCCCGAGTAATTAAGCAAATTGTTTAAGGACGTCCTTGTCGTTGCCCTTTCGGCCTCCATAGAGTATCGGATCCGGAATCGTCGGGAATGATGTCAAATACTTCAAGAGATCCCAAACATCCTATTCCGATGATCAGTATGGCTCCTTTATTACTCCGAAGCCGTGATGACCTGCACACCCCAAGAAACCTAAAATCCCCCCTGTGAAGTTCGGAAACTGAGCAAACTGGTTTAAAGGACATGGACCCTTTTACTTATACCCTAAACCCTAAGCCCTTATGGTACCCTTGGAGGAACCCTATAACGAACTCGTCAAAGGAGCGTTTTTGGGTACATGGGACAAGATAGGCAGCTACTGAGATGTAAGCAACGCAGGGCAACTAACACAACCGGAAGCAACAACGCACCCTAGACTCGAAGCTCTGCAGTGTATAACCCTAAGCCCTACACCCCTAACCCCCTAAACCCTAAACCCAAATTTGTTTATACTGTTCCCCATAAGCCCTAAACTCTAAACCCTAAACCCTTTATAGAACCCTTACGGATCCCTTTATAAGGAACCCTTTAAAGCATCCCTATAAATTACCCAGACCTTCCAAAATCCCTTAATTAAGGAATATACCTTAAATTATATACCAGGATCCCTAATATCATGTAAGGTATATTCCTTAATTAAGGGATTTTGGAAGGTCTGGGAAGCCCTATAGATCGGCAGGCCTGCCAGACCGATGTGGTTTGGAAATCCGAAAACTGGCACTGCACGCGCTGCTCGAAGCCTCCAAAGCCCAGAGGCTGGGATGAGAGCTTCTGGGTTTTAGGTATATTTGAGGGTTTAGGGGTTTGGAGTTTGCGTTTTAGGGTTTAGGCTTTAAGGACTTTGGTGTTTAGGGTTTTAGGGTTTCGAGCATGTTGATGTGTTGTCATAACGCTTTGCATTACAGGTTTACTGTTTTCTTTTAGAGCTTTCGCGGGTCTTTCACTGGCTGTGGTTTTACAGGGTTTTACAGGTACTGCAAAAAGGTTTCTGCGTCCTGGGGTGCTATGTTGCATTGCCTGTTTTGGGGGTTTGCATCTTTCTGTGCTTATAGGAACCATTCCCAAAGGGTCCAAGTATCATTAGGGTATATACTTATAGGGTATTGGGGGGCCTAAGTATATACCATAATGATACTTGGACCCTTTGGGGGAACCATTGCACACCCAAACCCTGAACCCGGTCGCGGCTAAAGAAATTCCTGCTCAAGAGTTGGACTTTCATCGAATTTCAAAGGGGGAAAGGAGGGATCCTTAATGGGGACCCTTACCCTATAATGGGCTATATCATGGGTATATAATAGCTATATTAAGGGTATATACCTAGGGGGTCCTCACTAAGGGTCCGTCCTTTTACCCTTGGAGAATTGAACGATGGCCACTTTGACGAGCTACCCCGAGAAGCTCGACGCCCATGTGCCGCAGAGCCTGGAACCAACGGTGCAGCAGTCAATTGAGTGTGACCCAGTCTACAGCTTCTTTGGTGTGGATCCGGGGATACAGATCTGTCAGGTGAACGAGCTCTACTACACGTTCTTCGCGGCTTTGAACGATGCCGCCATTGGCAAGCAATTAGCAAAACGTGCAGATGAAGCAGTTAGTGGAGTCGGAGGCAATTCAGTTACGGTAGTACCCGTCTCTCAAGGTGCGGCAGGCCACGGCATAGCTCCGATATCAGCCCTGTCAATCACCGCTGTTATCTATCAGCTTTTGCAAGGAGTGGAGGACTACCCTGCCGTGTTCAATTTGCTCCTGCAAGCTCGGAGTGCTCCAGAATTTCCAGGCATTGCTTCAGTTTATCAACTGATCAGCCAAGTTCAAGAAGGTGGATGACATGAACTTTGACGTCATCGCCGTCACCTACAAGTATTACATGTTTGTCAACCTCCAGGTTTAGGGTTCAGCGGGTGTAAGACAATCTTAAACCGGTGCCCACATGAATGATGATCTGTATACATCGAAGTCTTTGTAGTCGTACTCCCATATGATCCGTACATAGGGGCGCCTACGTCAGGGTCTAGGGTGTTCTTTACTTGGAGGGTCGGGGGACTTAGTAAGTAGGTAGTAAGTAGACTTATAAGTACCCTAAAAGGGGCCCTACTTGGGGTTATGGTACTTATACGTCCCTAAAATAACCAGTTACTGAGTCCCCCGACCCTCCAAGTATGGTCTACTGTCAGGAGTCTGGGACCGCAAACAAGAAGCCACCACTTCGGCATGTAGTAGCACAATCACGGTCCTGCCTTTCCCAATCCGCTTAATTCAGGAATAGACCCGAAACCCTAAACCCTACACCCTAAACCCGAAACCCTAAACCTTAAGCCCTAAACCCTAAACCCTAAACCGAAACCTTAAACCTTAAACCCTAAACCTTAAACCCTACACCCGAAACCCTAAACCTTAAACCCTAAACCCTAAGCCGAAACAGAAAAGGATTAGGATTCCGCCTGCTGGAGATTTCTCGGTCCAGAATCCTAGACCCAGATAGGGTGAGCTCCTGCGAGGTCCCGTGAGCATACCAGCCCAGACCCCCGGGAGGATCCAAAAAGTAGATCCCTTAATGGGGTTACGGGTTTAGGGTTTAGGGTTATTTCAGGGTTTTGGGTTTAGGGTTTCGCAATGGGGGGTTAGGGCCCCAAATTGATTAGGGGATCTACTTTCTAGATCCTCCCGGGGGTCTGGGAACATACCCTAAACCAGGACCCCCCAAAGGCCCTTCTCTAGAGTCTTCATGGCCCCAAATAGTGGCGGGTTGGGGCATATTAGAGGGTAGTTTGGGGGGTGGTAGGAATACGTAAAGCACCGAAAGTAGGTGGAATAATGGCCCAGCAGCAGAGATACCCATTATTCTACGGGGTCCCGGTAGCCGAGATGCCAGCCGATGGGAGACTCCGAATCAAAAACCCAAAGCCAAAACCCCAAGCTCTGCGAAGCCCTAAAGCCGCGAGTCTTAAACCTAGCTGAGTCGGTTTAGGGTTTCAGGGTTTCGGGTTTAGGGTGGCTGAGTCGGAGAGTTGGGGTTTCGTGTAGATTTAGGGATGGGATTTTGGATTCAGGCTTCAGGGTTGGGGGGGGGGTGAGAGTTTAGGCGTTTAGGGTCGAGAAACTCTGAACCTGCGTGGAGGAGCCGAGGATCCCGACGCAAGTGACCTTCCGAAGAAGGCGCTTGGTCTCAGACATGAGTTCTTTAGGTCCTCTTTTGGGGGATCATGGGAAGGACTCTGCAAACGAAAACTTGGGGTCTTATTGTGGAAGATCCTGCTATTTGCATTCTTGTTTGGGGTTCCTGATTCTCTGTAACTTGCATGTGTAGGCCTTTCAGTCAGGACACTTAGGTTGAGGATTTGGGGCTGTGGGCTACCAGGTTCTCCAGTAATGTAGGAACCTGATTAAGAAACCCTGGGTCTTTATTTGGGTTCCTTTTATGAACCCAACTATTTTGGGGTTATAGGCCCAGGGTTTCTTAAGCAGGCTCCTACATAGTCTTCTTTTTGCCCTTGTATACAAGGGTTCCCTGACTAGAACTGGCTATTAGGAAATCAGGTTGTCCGCGCTACTAAAGTGACCACTGGAAACCTAGATAAGGCCCTTGATTACGTTGGTGGTGTTCTTTGGTTTTGTTGGGTTATGCCCCTCACACCAACAGATAAGTTGAATCGAGCAATGGCCCTTTTCCCTAGAATCTGAAAATAAATGACACTCTGCCCAAGGCTTCTATTTGATGGCTCGGGTCTTCATAATGGTGCTTTTCGGGTTGTGGCTGGCGAAGCCATGATTTGGCATAGTGCAGGCATAGTTTGTTACGGGCTCCTGCTGGAGTTTGGACTAGTGACTAGTTTTTGCATGCTATGATTTGTCGTTTCAGGACTTAGGTTTGGGGCGTTGGGTCTCAGTTCGCTTGTTTTCTTGGTTTGGGCTACAGTAATCAAGGGTCACATAGCCTCCAACCCGAAGCAGGGAAACCTTATGCTATGAACTAAGACTAAGCCCCTACACCGAAGCCGTAAACCACACAACCCGAAACCCTAGAACGGATTTGGCTTCGAGCGGAGCTCCCAGTTATCAAAGTACATTGATTTCATAAGTCCTCTAAACCTTCAAGCAGGCGCACAAACGCCCCTCGACTATAGCCTAAATACCCGAATGGCCACTATTTAGGGCCTAAGCCCTAAACCCTAAACCCTAAAACCCTAAAAGGACATGGGAAGGTTCGGGCCTCCACAGCGGCAACGCCCTTTTACAAACTTCATTGAGGCCCTTAAGGAACCCTTAAAGGGCCCTTAAGAGGGCCCTTAAAGGAACCTTAAAGAAACCCTTAAAGGAGCCTTTAAGGAACCCTTAAGGGGCCCTTAAGGAACCCTTAAAGGAGCCCTTTAAGGAGCCTTTACAGGGCCCTTAAGGAACCTGTAAAGGGCCCTTGAGGAACCCTTAAAGGAACCCTCAAAGGAACCAAACTCCTCCTGAAGGATCCCGAGAAGAGGAGGCCCTCAAACTCAAAGGATCCCCTGCCCTGAGGGTCCATGTACCTATAATATAGCCTCGGTTTAGGGTTTAGGGTTTAGGGGTTTAGGGGTTTAGGGTTTAGGGGTTTAGGGTTTAGGTTTCAGCGTTTAGGGTTTAGGGTTTAGGGTTCTATAGCATATACTTTGGGCCCAATGTATCTATATAGGGAGTACTTTAAGGCCAATGTATATGCTATATGAGTACATGGACCCTTAGGGCTGCTAAATCCTCCGGACTCCTGAGAGCGGTTTAGGTTTCAGGGTTTAGGTGTCAGGGTTTAGGGGTTTAGGGGTTTAGGTTTCAGGGTTTAGGGTTTCAGGGTTTAGGTGTCAGGGTTTAGGGGTTTAGGGGTTTAGGGGTTTAGGGTTAAGGGTTTAGGGGTTTAGGGTTTAGGTTTCAGGGTTTAGGGTTTAGGATTTAGGGGTTTAGGGTTTAGGGTTTAGGGGTTTGGGTGTGCAGTGGCTCAGCGCCTACTACGGCCTGAACCCTTGAACCCTACAGCCTAAAGCCCCAAGCCAATACACCCTAACACCCCTAGGCTAAAGTCCCTGAAGCCCCAAAGCCTCAAAGCCTGACGTGCAGGGTGCCTTGGAGTCGGCTCATGTTGATCCAATCATCGAAGTTACAAGAAAGACGGCAAGAGTACCAATCGTCAAGCTCAATCACGACCTGAGGTTTTGTGCCTTGGGAAGCCCGGAGCTGCGGGACAAGTCGGAGAATTTCCATGGCTTTCATGCAATGGGGGCCTACATAGCGCTTCAACTCAGAGTACGAGGATGTGTGGTGATTCATTGCTCGTCGTTTTGGTCAAAGATGGCCTGCCGGCTGAAGTCTTCATCCACCGCAATCCACATGTTGTCTGTGGATCCTCACGGTGATGAGGATGATCACTTGAGACACTGGAGAGCATTCGCCATCTATGAGAGGCCCTAAACCCATCTACGCAAACCCTAAGCCCCAATTCAGAATCAATGGAAACCTTCTTGAACATTGACAGGACTCCGCAACCCTGAACAGAACCCTGAGGACGAAAACCTCAGGCACAAAACGGAACTCCCTTGAAGGATCCCCTAACCCGCCTGGAAGGCCGGTGGACCCTCTACGACCAGCAAGAAGAGGGCTTTGAAGCTCCTCCATGAGATTCAAGGCCCCTCCTTCAGGCTTTTAGGGTCCCTTCAAAGGGGTCTATACGGGTTTAGGGTTTCAGGATCCCTTCAAAGGCGCCCTTCCTTCAGGTACTCTATGAGGGTTTCGGGTTTAAGGGTCCCCCAAACGGGTCTAAAGGGGTACTACACAGGTTTAGTTTAGGCTTTAAGGGAGCAGCTATGAAGGGATCGAGGAACGAGTTTTATACGGGTACTCTACAGCTTTAGAGTTGGTCCTAACTACCTATATGCTAGAATGTAGGGTTTCTGTATTAATTAGGAATTACCAGGAACTATGAGTCAAGGAAGTATCCGACCGAATAGTACCTGGACCCTTTGGATTAGAATTTCGGTTAGGCCGCGGGCTTGCTTGGAGCAGCCGAAGTAGCCGGGCCTCGGCTATCCGTGCTACATATACATAGGTTTCTGAAATGGGAGTTGCCGAAATAAGGGGTACCGTATTTTGGTGTCCTAATAATAAGGATGGATCCTATTAATTTAGGATACTGTATTAGGACCTAGTAATAGAGCAGGTAACCTTCACCCGTTTTTCGGGTAGCATAGTCCCTATATAATCCCTATATACTCAGAGAGGTTAACCTTTAGTTCCCCATGAAACACGACAAGTAGGCTTAACGGTTCAGTGTGAGGTCGCTGGGTGATGAAAAGCGACAAGCAGTGCGACAATGTGGCGGACTGGTTGAAGACCTTCGAAATCCACGGCCTGAACGTTTCTCTTGATTGCATGAAAGAAGGTTGAAGTTTAGGGCCTATGGGTTTTGGGTTTAGATTGTGTTCAGTGGTGCTTTGCTTTATGCTGGTATTTCTGGCTTGGTTTTCTGTTCTGGGCTTGTGGTTACGGTTCCCTAATCCCTAAGCACATGTAGAACGCCGGACATCTCTAGGAACGGTTGTTTCGAAATCTAAAGTCCAATTTCTGTAGTGCAGGGCTTCAAGGTTTATCTGGACTCTAAAGAACCTGCCCTTTTGCGGGTTCCTAAATGCGGTCCTTATATATCTCCTGAAAGAGGTAGGTCATCTGGGTCCAGGTAGAGCTGAGTTTGGGGGTAAAAAGTACGGTCGGGCAGCCGACAAAGCTTGCGTGACGAAGCCCACATGACGAACACCAACCCCTCCCCGGGACTTCATGACGGTACCAATCCTAAACCCCTAAACCCGGAAACTCAACCCAGAACCGTAGTCCCTGAACCAGTAGCATTCCTGTAGTTCTAACCTGCAGAGCTGCAAAGGTGTGTGCTGGGGTTCGCGGCTTAGGGTTTGGATTATAGACTTGAAGGTGTCTTTTAAAGGGTTCTTTCAAGGGTATTATAAGGGTCCTATAAGGGTTCCTACAATTCTGGGTTGGGGTTTAGCCATACCTGAACCCACGAAGTCTCCCGGGGTCATAAGTAACGAATCTGAAAGGCTTCAAGTTTAGGGTTTAGGGTTAGGGTTTGGTTTTGGGTTTAGGGTTTAGGAATTTGCAAGCCCTTACTTCTGCCAGCATGTCTTTTTGACGAGCTCGCAGACCAGCTCCCACTCCTGCCAGGACTCCCCAGCGTTCGATGCTTGGCGTCGTCTGCTGTCGGACCCAGCAACGACAGCAGTGCAGATGGAAAGTGCCCTCCTGCGCTGTGAGTTATTTCACCTCACATGCGCTGCCTGCCAGCGTGCTAAACTGCTGTCTGCATGCAGCGCCACAGGCGTTGTGGAAGCTCTGCACTGGCGATTGCTTTGCCCTGGGCACTCTTGCCACCCACTGCGCAGAAGCCTTTGATTCCCAGCTCCTTCCGGGCCGTCATTACGGTGCTTGCAAGCCCTTAGTGTTCTCAGCTGGCTAGCGGAGCAAACAAATTCAATGATTAGTTATCGAGACGTCTACGTCTCTTTCTCTCTTTCTTGTCATCTGTCTTGTTGTTTTCCATATCGGCTGGTAGCTGAATAGACCATTCCCTAAACCCTAAACCCTAAACCCATTATACAAGCCGCAAAAAGCAGATTTTCTACTGCCCGGGGCCCCTTATCCGAGCCAGCACCCCCAAACCATGCGCCCTCTTAGCTCGCAAGCCTCCCGCCGCAAGGGTCCAAGTGCGTCATTATTATTATTATTGTTATTATTATTACTATTATTATTATTATGATGATGATGATTATTATTATTAGTATTATTAGTGTTATTAGTATTAGTAGTATCTTTAGTATTATTATTATTATTATTGTAATTATTATTCGTATTATTAGTATTATTAGTATCAGTAGTATCATTAGTATTATTATTATGATTATTATGATTATGATTATTATTATTAGGATTATTATGATTATGATTATTATTATTATGATTATTATTATGATTATTATTATTATTATTATTAGGATTATTATGATTAGGATTATTATGATTAGGATTATTATTATTATGATTATGATTCTGATTATTATTATTATTATTATGATTATTATTATTAATATTATTATTATTATGATTATTATTATTATTATGATCATTATTATTATTATGATTATAATTATTATTATGATTATAATTATTATTATGATTATTATTATTAGTATTATTCGTGTTATTAGTATTAGTAGTATCATTATTATTATTATGGTAATTGTTATTCGTATTATTAGTATTATTAGTATCAGTAGTATCATTAGTATTATTATTGTTATTATTATTATTATTATCATTATTATTATTTGTATTATTATTATTATTACTATTATTATAATATATATATATATATATATACATATATATATATATACATATATATATATATACCCCCCAATAGTAACCTACATAACTAGTATCCTAACCCCAAGTACCTAATTATTGGGTCCTATGGAATTTTGAGGCACCTGCATTCTAAAGAACCTATCCCATGGCTCTTTTTGAAACGCTGAAACTCCAAAGTTTGGGGTTCACAGGGCTTAGGGCCCCGAACTTTGAGCCCTAATGGCCCTGATACAGGGGCCTGAGTAATTCGAAGTCATATTCACGAATGTCCTTAAATCTATTACATGCCCTATGTCTCTTCTCTTATACCTCATGCCCCGATGTCAGTCCAAATTAACGAAGCCCTTACCAAAGCCTTTGAAAACCCTACAAAATCGTTACGAGAATGCGGCTCGAAACACTTGGGCCCTTAACCTTAAAAGGCTTACCCTCCTTTCGCAACCCTAAACCTTATCGCAGCCTTGAACCTTGAACCTAGCATGCCTTACTGGGTTGTGCTAAAGTTAAAGTCGCAGGCCTAACGCCCAAATATCCTTGAACCGTTTTAAACCCTACATAGACCCCGTTACAGGAACGCTTTAAATCTTAGTGAAAATTCTTAAAAGCGCTTATAAACCCTAAACCCTGCACAACTTATAGTTACCAGCCCTGAACCTCGTAAACCCCGTGCTAAGGCTCAACCCTTAAACCCTAAACCCTAAACCCTAAACCCTAAACCCTAAACCCTAAACCCTAAACCCTTAAACCCTAAACCCTAAATCCTAAACCCCTTAAACCCTTATGAAGCCCTGAGGTTATAAGCAGCAACGGCACGCAGCAGCGCTTAGAGCTTTGCGAAGACCTCAAGGCGCAGCAGTCTTTACTCTGAGGGTTCAATTGAGGGTCCCTTTTAAGGCATCCTATCACGGTTCCTTTAGGTGTTTAGAGTTTAGGGTTAAAGATGTCGGGATATAGGGTCTACGGTGTCCTTTGCAGGGTTGTTTTGAGGGTCCTATAACGGTTCCGGTATTTCTGGCCTGTAGTTTCGGGTTGAGGTTGTGAGGTGTTGGTTTAAGCTTTACCCTAAGGCTCAAAATAGCCCAAAAGCCTTGCATAGTATGGTCTTTGGGCCCAAAAGCCTTAGAATATGAGTCCTTACCAAGACCCCCCAAGTGCCCTCTAATATATCCCAAATACCCACTAATAAGGGTCATAAGGACTCTATTAAAGGGCCCTTGGGGGGTCCTGGTAGAGCTTAAGGGTTAGGGTTTCAGGGTTCGGGTGCCCTGCCGTTCGTTGTTGCTTGGAGCGATCAGGCGCGCCGACCCACGTGAATCAGCCCGGACAATCCAATATCCTTTCATTAAGGGTTTAGGGTTTAGGGTTATATACATGAATATACTGTAGTTTAATACGTCATAATATGGACCCTACCATCATGTAAGGTATACTCCTTGATTATGGGATGCTGAGGAATTTTGCTTTCTTACACGGTGAGCCGCGGCACTTGGCTGATTTTTGCGCAGCAGATAATAATGGCCCTGCCACAGGAAGCTCCACAATCGCAAAAGGAAACACTTCGTGGTGGACACGATCAAAGGGCTGCACCCTGTGCCACCACCGAGGAAGAGAAGAACAGCATGGCCAAGCCGCTGTTAGGGGGGAGCTGTTTGAGGCAAGCTGGACCTAGATCCACCCTGCTGCAAGTGATCAGCATCTTGGATCCGGAGATCAATGCAGCCAGGGGCGTCAGGAAACACTGTATTATACTTGGAGCGATTGCGAAAGGGCTTGATAGGTTTTAGGGTTGCTATATGGTTGAGGGGTTGAGACGCAACTTTGCAACTCTTGCGCTTTCAGAAGTTGCGCGTATTGGGAAAGTGCAATTAGAGCCTGGATGCCGTATGGACCGCGTGTTGGGGACATAAAGTCTGTGTATACTCCTACTTGTTTCGCCCTAAGTTATACCTTGGCTGAAATATTCGGAAAGTATAAATGTTGGCAAGGCTATATGTAAGTTTACAAGAATCGATACCACGTCCCCAACGAGTCCTACGCCTTAAGCCCTAAGTTTTCTGGCCCCCTTTATGCAAGAATTCTATCTCAAATCGAGCTTGACACGCTGACAAATCAAACCCGAATCCCGAGCCTGAACGCATGGTCTCATGCCGTAGGTTCTCAGAGAGTCATACCGCAAACGTAAGGGCATAGGATTGTAGGGTTTAGGGTTAAACTCCTCAACAGCCTTGCCGAAATCTCACACAGCCCTGCGAGACTCCCACGAAGATCAATCAACACGATGCACATGGACAAAGCCTCAATGCCTGGGCCCCGCTGTCTAAGCCCCATGCCCTCCGCTCTAAACCCCAAACCCTGAACTCGAGACCCTAAACCCAAGGAGCCCGGAACTCACTACAATCGCGAGCTTCAGCCAGACTGCAACCCATGTACCTTTGTAGCCTTTGTAGTAAGCTTGCACAGAACGCCGTCAGAAGACCTACTTGGAGGGATCATGGGACCTAGTAAGGAAGGCTATACGTACCTCGTTGCTTAGTTGGAGTTGTAAGTACTTATAACTTGTAGCAAATCATGTCTCGAGCTACCTTGTCTAGAACCCTCCTTACCAAGTCCCTTGGTCCTCCAAGTATAACCCTGTGTAAAGCCTTGGGAAACCCCCAAACCCTAAAAAACCCTCAACCCAAAACATGTAGCCTTGAACCACTATTAGGCTCTGCTTAAACCCTGAGTAACCTACTTTTTTTAGGGTTCTTTATTATGATTCCCTTAAGAAGTCCTTAAAAACGGCTGGTAAATTTGGGGGCAAGGTGAAGCCTGATCCTCAGGTGGCCCTCTGTGGCGGCGACATGAAGTTGGATACCTGGGGATTCCTTCACCGACATGGCCGCTCCTGGACTTGCTTAATGCTCAAAATCTAAGTACCTACGCTGTATACACATGCATATGTATGCAAAGGAGGATGTACTGATCTAGCTGCGCAAAGGTTAGCAGCTTCTTTTGTTGTTTACTGTCAGTTGCATTCGCCCATCTCGCCCTAAACCCTAAACCCTAATTTTAATATCAGGTTCTGGCCAGCATCTTGAGTTCGTCCGTCAAGAGCTCACCACGCCAGAGGACCATCGAGAGCAGCGCAGACCCACCCTGCAACCTAATGGTTCATTCAAAGTACCTAATAATTGAGTATTTGGGTTACGGACAGTAGTTTTGTGGGTCAGTATTTGGGAAGTGTATGATTTTTGGGTACTTCGGTTGATGATATAAATCCTGCATGACCCATAATAAGGAATATGCCTTAATTCCCATGGTTTAGGGTCCTTAAGGTAATGCAGGATTTATATCATCAGCCGTTGGACCCTGAATGGAAGAGAAAGCCTGGGAAAACGAGCTGAATCGCAATGAAGTCTCAGTCCCTGCACCATCTATTACCCGGGCTTAAGGGCCCATGTACCGAAATGGTATAAGATACTTTGGCCTTAAAGTAGTCCCGATATAGGTACTTTGGGGCCACAATAAAGACAATTTGGGCACATGGACCCTTAAACCCTAAACCCTGAACCCTTATGGTACCCTGAAAGAACCAGTATGGAACCCCATAATGCCCCTGAAAGCGGACCGTTGGGACACCAAGACAGTAACATCGCAAACCACAGCCTTCAACCCGAAACCTGAACGACCAAAAGCCAGAACCGAAACAAACGACGTACTACAGGGGGCCAAATACTTGTTTTTTTTTTGGTTTTGTTGGGGGGGGGGGTACTTGTTTTAGATATAGCATAATGGGCCCCAAGACCCTATGATAATCATTAAGGCCCCTATATTACGGCCAGGATGACTTCGAGTTTGAGGAGGATTCCGACGGTGAGGCGCCATTGGAGCACATCGCAGCTGGGCCAGTCCGTAGAGGAGCCGACGTATAATTTTAGGGCTTCGCGTTTAGCGGTTTAGAGTTTAGGGTTTAGGGGTTTAGGGCTTCGGGTTTAGGGTTGTGTATGAGAAGTAGAGCGAGCAAGCAAGCCAGCAAGCATGCAGGCAAGCACGCGAGTAAGTATAGCATAGCACAGTATAGTATAGTATGTGTAGTATTTTGTATGCAGTATACTTAGGGCCCCAAGAAAGGACATAAGCAAAAATAAAGATAGGGATATCACATATAAACCCCCTGAAATCAAGGGTTACCCTACGCATGCTGGCTGATACGTCGTGCTCCATAGATGTTTGCATGCTGCCTCGGCTGTCTCCGTTTCGGGCATCGACTCTTTTCGCACACGCAAGCTGTGTCCTCGATCCCCCTTCGAAAAGCAGCAAAAGCCACTGCAAGCATGATCGTTCTTGTTTAGTGTACTTCTGCACTCTCGTTTTCATGCCTGCGATCGCTTCCGCTTCTTCTCTGCTGGCTTTACCGCACGTGAAAGCCAACTCCAAGTGAAAAAGTAAGCCTGGGCCATGCTTCGTTGCCGTGCTGCCATTGTCTTCACAAGTGTGATGCATTCATTCAGCTGTTCCCGGCCCAGGGTCGGGTTGTAGCTTGCACTGATGCTGTTCCTGAGCTGCTGTGTTCTTTTATTTAACGGAATCGAGCTGGAGACCCGAAGCACAAATCACGAAAAGGAAAAACTCCAATCTGCAGCTTTGTTTCTGCCCTTCGAAGATCTTGCCGTGGTGCAATTTCGCTTGGAACAGTGGCAAAGACGTGTCGCGAAACTGCGTGTGGTGGATGCATCCGCCGTCAGGAATCGGGAACTTGTCCACCAACCATCGCGGAACAGTCTCAGTCTTGCTGAGCAAAACCTTCGAAGCCCGCTTGCTTTCCTCTGTCCGGGGCTCTTCCTTCTGATCCTTATTTTTGGACGGTTGTTTACTGTGAAGAATTGCACACGTATACAGATCAGCATCACTGCACCACTAACCCTGTTACTATTCTAGTCTTGCGGCTTTAATTGCGCACCTACAAAATCCAAGCACTAAGAAGCCTAATGATTACGGAACTGCACACTGCCGTGGATCGGTTTCTTCTTTTTTCTCTTCCTCTTTCTCTTCCTCTTCCTCCTTCTCCAGCTCCTCGAGGAGCTGGTTGCAAGCAGCCAAAGCAGGGTCGTCCTCTTCGGCCTTCGCATCCTGAAACAAAGACAACATAAATCATAGATGATGGTCTGACTATACTATGCCGTCGCAAAAGCAGAACTACTCTTAAGCCCAGCTTCAAGCATTGCAGCATCTTCGGTTTCCTGCTCTTTCTCCTTCTTTTTTGATGCACGATTCTTTTCGATCTCTTGCAGCCTCGCCTCCATTTCCGCGATCCCGTGCTCGCCCAGAGCTTCTTTGACATCGGCCAATGTCATCAGTTTCCTGATCTTTGCATGCTTGCTGCTGTTCTTCGGCATCCGGCACTCGTAGGCGGTGAGGAGATCGGACATGGCAGCCGAAGTAATGCCCATGATGGTATCTGAGATGAAAAGGTGTACCAGCAGTGAATATGCTTTGGGCCCTCTGCGAAAGAGGAGCCCACCACACTTGCTCTGCATCGAAGCGGGGCTCACGTGAACTGTGTACTCAAAGATCTCTACCTCGAATGACTACAGTATTATTAACTAACATTATTATACACTCTCATATTACACCCGGCACAGGAACCTCTTATTGAAAGACTTAAACCGACCCGAAGCTAAACTTTCAGTCTACTCTTCTGTCTGCTTTAGACACAGGAGCATCGTGAAGTCCGCAAAGCACGTGCTGCAACATTGTCCTTGCAATGCAGACATAACATCCAAACTACCATCGCTCTTAGTTTAGCCCAGCAATTCACAACCCTAATCCTTTTATAGAAAAGAAACGTCATAATGATCAGCTGTGTCTCGGCCCACTCTCCATCACGAGAGCCTTTGTGCTGTCTGTCTGCTCCTGGAAAGGATCTTTAAATTCTTTCATCATCTTTGGCATCCGTCTCTCGTCCAGCTTCTCAGGCGGCAGCTTGCCAGCAAACTGCCAGGAAATCTCTTTCAGACGGATCACCTCAGCAGAGGTTTGCTGGAGTTTCATTGAATGTGGGTCCGCACATGCAACAATTTATTCGCGGGAGTTTTCATGTTTGGGTTTAAAACACATTGTGTATTCCTTCTATATTATATGCAAACTTGAGTTTCATAATATGCTTATGAGGACCTACTTAAACATTAACGGAAAAGTGTTGATGAATATATCGTTTGGTGGCGTGCACGACTGCTGGGCTTTTGCCGGTGCAAAGAAAGAAAGTGTCGTGCTGCCGAAAGAGTGTTCCCGCCACGAAGCATCCAGCAACCCACATGGCGCCGATCGAATCGATGGGGCTCGTGCCAATCCTGTCAAAAAGACGATTTGAGAAAACAGACTTGTTTCGGTTCATGCTGTGCAAAAGCAAAAGGATACGGGATACGTAATACTTTCAGCCTGGCCTTTTCGCTTCCTTCCACCCCAAAACACAGTTGAAGTTGTGGTGCGTCTGAGAGTAGGCCGTCATGGTGGTAAAAGGCTTTACGATCTCGTCGATTTTCACGTTCTTACCTTGGCTGTTGCATTTCTAAAGCTCCCCCTGCTTAGCAGGAAGCCTCTCCAGATGAAAACGTGCTAAACCGAACTCAAGATGCAGACAGGAGCAGAAGTGGGATGCCACATCTTGTCCTTGAGGCTGCGTACCACCTGGCCCTCCCAGTCCTTTTCGCACAAGGACGGCGTCTCAGGACACTGTTCGCCGGAGCAAACCCTTCTTTCCAAAGCCCGCACAGCCACACAGGAGAGGTTCGACATCGAGTTTCCCACATGACCCACCCTTTTCGTAGCCTGCTCCAGCTCTCGAAACACCTGCTCCAAACTGGATGACTGGCCCCAACGAGGGTACCATGCTTGCACAATGTCCTCTATTGCCTTGCAATCCTTGAACTGGTGCAGCTGCATGGTTGCCATGATCTCCCGGTACACCTGAAACGTGGTGTGCAGAGCATGCTGCTTGAGCACACTGGAGCCGGAAGGTGTGGCCTCGATTTCCCGGATCATGTCGTACTCTTCCTCAGCAGCCTTCAGAATTTCATCCCGAGTTTCCGATGTTGCTTCGGTTGAGCAATAAGCGGCAGCCCGACATGGAAAACTCCGAAGGTAAAGCACGTACTCCTGGAGTTCGTGACAACAGCTCAGGAAGCCAGTCAACTGCTCCTTCAGAACCTCGTAGTCCAAAGACGAACGGCGAAAGTCGAATTGCAGGACCTGTGCCACAATCAAGCAACGAAGCCGGGCCGTTGTTAATTGCTGTTTTTGCTGCTGCTCCTGCTTTCTTTGCTCGCATCGAAACCCGGCAGCCTATTGTTTTTTCCACCGGTGTCGTGGCGAAAAGCGTGGCCGATAGATAGGATAGTGCACACACACACACACACTGACAAAACTTCTCAAGTCGTTATTGAGCACACATGTGATGCGGTGTTTCGCTCTTCGTTCTGCAGGGTTCTATCTTGTGGTCAAATGGGCTGGCTTCTTTATTCAATATTCCACACACGAGCAACTAGGACGAAAAAGAGTCGACCGTTAAGATCGCCCTCGTTCTCTCTCTCGCTCCCTCCATCCCTCTCTCTCTCTGTCTCCCTCTCCCCGCTCCCTCTCTCTCTCTCTCTCTCTCTCTGTCTCTCTCCCTCTCCCTCCATCTCCATCTCTTTTGACTGTTTTGTTGCTCCCGTAGTTTTCCATACTTATGATGTTTTGGCTTCCCTCTCTGTCCATCCCCGCCTATCTTTCTCTCTCGTTCTCCCTCGTTCTTTCTGGCTCGCTCTCTCACACTCTCTCCCTTTATTTCTCTGGGTCTCTCTCTCTCTCTCTCTCTCTCTCTCTCTCTGCATCTCTCTCCGTTACCCTGTTTCTATGTCTGTGCGTGGCCTTGCGGTCTGGGCGGCGGGGGGGGCCGGGATAGAAACACTTGTGTCTTAGCGAGGAAGCCTCCAATATCCCCAAGCCAGCACATTATCTGAGAGGTTTTGCAGCTGCGAGTGGCCTCGTGTCATGATGGTCGTGTTGTAAAACCTGAATATGTCTATCATCCGAAATCTTACATCGATGGTACCCTGCAATCTTCGATGCTACTTCGGAATTGGAAACGGGTTATACAATCTTAGAATACTGGGTTTAGGGTTTAGGGTTGTGCCCCAGGCGCTTTAGTATTGGGTTGTTTGTAATTAATTAATTAATAATTAACTTACTTACTTAGGTTATAATAAGTCTTAATCCCACAGACAATGTCCTTTCCTAGCCCTGCCTCGTGCTGAAGCACTGCTGCAATGTCTGGCGGCTGGTGAAGACCGGGCGAGCAGAGCACTTTGGCAGCCAGGCTACTAAGTGTTCGTTCCATGAAGTTCGAGTTCATCTTCAGCACGTGATCATAGAGAGCCAGGAGCTTCTTGCTCTTTTGTTGCTTAGTTCAGATCAATAATGGACAACGATTTCTATTTCTAGACTGGTTGGCATTCGCATGGTGGCAGCACACTGAATCGAAACGAGGCACAAGCTCGATGCACAAGTCGCGGAAGGGTTGCATCAGATCGCGGGTGAACTTCCAGAGGATGTGGATCTGCTCATCACATAAAGCCTGTTGCGGGAGTCAGACTGAGAGCTTGATTTCGGGGTTGGCTGAAGGATTGTTTCGGGCCTTGATGCACAAATCGAGTACTTTGTCCCACGATTTCTCCGGGTCAGCTTGGCCCGCTGTGTCCAGCACTGCAAAGGGGTTGTTGCCCGTCTGGCAGCAAGATCAGATGTTTACGGCTTCGTGGTCCCTTCTTAGACGTCTTTACACAAGCATTGTGCCTCCATTCCAGCCCAGAACATCAGCAACAATGTTCCCGAAAATTGGCATCTCCGGGAGGCAAAAGCCCAGCTGCACCACCGTTTGTGCTCGTAGCTCTCTTGATGGATCCTGCAGAGGTAGTAGTCACTGGATCATGTACATAACGTCGCATACACATATGTATTGTCTATAATTTAGATTTGATTATTATGGGTTCGTTGGGTTTGTACTGATTTACTTAGTTATTCGGTTCACTAGTCCTAGAGCGAGCTCACTTGATCATGTATGGTGAGAAAGATTCACCCAACAAAGCTGTCCTGCAAAGCTTCCCCAGAATCTCCGAAACCCGATCGAAATTCACCTTCTCGTCGCACTCGGGGATGATGTCGTTCCTGATCTGGCTACAGGGCAGTGAAGCAAGTGGGGGAATGAACTTCTAGCCAAGCGTCTCAACAAGGATGTGGTGGCCGAAGAGCTGCTGCAGAACATCATCAGGTGCCGCCTGGGCAGCACGAAGCAGTTTGGGATTCGCAGCCATCAGCAGTATGGAACAAGTAGCGGATCAGAGCTTCCAAGTGGCCACGTCAAGATATCGCTTGCCAGCAGCACAGAGAGTGCTGCCGATCCCGTGGGTTTTCCAGGGGCTCTTGCGGCATTTGTAAAGCCACGAAGTGAGCACACTCATTCCTGAGGCACACGGTGTCCCTAGCAGCTACCACACATATCCTGAGAAGCAGCCCGAACTCTATTCTCATCCGAGGATCGCTTCATCATGGGCGAGGATGCCAGAACTCGCAGGCAGTACTGGCTCAATTTGTGCCTCGGCTGTTGCAGGATAATGGAAGTACTCTGGCGCTCGGCAGTGCATTCCCTTCAATCAAGCAAGTGGCAGCTCATCGCGACACAAATTGATGGAAGCATTCCGGGTGGCCAGGAAGACATAGCTGCTGAACATTGGGCTTCCCTCGTCGGGGCACACGATCAATCGAATGTGAGGGGAGTCAGCATCTGGGACATCCCATCTCGAACCCCCGTCTTCAAAAGACGTAATGAAAGGCATCGTCTTCTCGCTCAGGGTGTAAGTCGTAGAAATCTCAGAAGATGGGTTCAGAGGCTTCAGCGGGTTCTTGGGAAATACATCATCCAGCGATATCCCCACGTGATTCAGGACATTGGCCACGGCTCGGATGTGCTCTCTGGCGGTGAGCTTCTCTTGGTGAAGGCTGCTGATGATTCTGGGCCTTTTGAGAAGGTTGTCACAAGCTGCTAATCCGTCGTGTACAATGAATGGGCTGTGCCAGTGCGTGTCAGCTGCATAGGAATCAACAAAAATCATCATATTAGCCTAGTCTCATTTTGGGTTTATGGTCCTTGGTGCGGCGATCCGCCACCAGCAGCTGTGTAGTCGAGTCGGCCACTTCTTGAGCGATTCTCATCTTCTCCGAAGCAGCAACTGTGCTTGGCAGCAAAGCCGACAGCTTCTGCAAAGTTGCCACAGATGCAAACTGATTCGCAGAGACGACAGGGAGCCAAACCTCGTGCAGTGGTGCATGTGTTCACATTTACAAACAGATTACTGCATGGTCTTAGGGCAGCCGAAATGCATCAACACATCCTTTCGGGGATGCGTCGCACAGAAAAGCCAAGCTCTTGAGCGACTGCTTTGCCATCTCCTGAGGACAACTCCGTCTGGCTGTGCATTTACTGAAGCAACTGCGTGAATGCAGGAAGGAGCCTTGGACAGCATCTCGCCAGTTTTTCGAATATGTCTGTAGACAAAATCCGAAGCTGTCCTTGCACGTGCATTTTGTGTGGTTCAGAACCCAACAGCTACAGCCCCAATAACTCATCACAGATCACACAAAATTGGGACGAAGGTCCTGTGGTAGTTCGCGGGGAGGATTCCACCCAACTCCAAAGACTCCAGGCTGCTATCTTGTGTGGAGCTGACAAAACCCCCGCCTCTCGTCATGAATCGCTCGATTGCCAGCACATTCTGGAGCTTCGGCTCACCACGGGCTCGCCGCCCATCCCTGGAGCAGTTCGGTATAAAAACGAAACCACAGTGTGACATGTACTCAGGATAAACTGCTAGGTGTACAACAGAGCTGGTTGGCGACTGGCCTTCTGGCAGGGTGCAAAACATCTCCACATTGCGGGGTTGGCAAAGTGGCCAAAAGCACGGCGCTCAGGTGTCCCTCGGCCAGCTGTGCCAGCCGATGAATGAGTCGCTTGTGCAGCCGGCCATATCGAATCTCGTCCTATCAGAATCAGTGGCTTCTGTTTCAAGGCAGCAGAGACTGCCCTATTCAGCGGGGCTGTCCTGGAAGGTGTCGTGAGCTGGTGCTCGGAAGATGAACCATGCCACTTTAGACATGCGGACTCCTGCAAAGTCTTTGCAACTGTCGTGTTCAACAGTCAAGTATGAACTTCCCATTGCACATAGGCCTGCGTGGAGCTTTCGCTCTGCAGGTGTCAGGAGCTGGTTGCGTTCCCACCTCGAGGTTTAGGGCTTAAGGTTGAAATTGAGGGATTATTGAGGATCTACTAATCATATAATTAACAATAAAAATATTACTTCAATTTATACTTATCAATAAGTAGCTCTAGGCTGGAGGAAATAGCCTCGAATCAAGGCCGGTGTAGTCGAGGAAAGTCTTGAGGCTTGCAAGGTCCACCTGGTGGTTTCTGACCTTCACAATACCTAAGGTATCATGGCAGTGCACAAAATCATAAATCTTGAATCATGGAACTGGCGAACCTTTAAAATAATCTAGTCCTAGGCTCATTCATCATTGCCGGGAAGAAGATCCAGCACATAATCGGCCGGCAAGGCCACCCCTGTAATCACTTCCAGTGCTGCCATCGCAGACTTCTGCAAACGAGGCTTGCAGCCTCTGACTTGCAGCCCACAGGCCACCTTGGCATTGCAAGCGGACAAGAACGGGGAACAGGAACTATCACGAGTGGGGTGCATGTACTGTTGCTCCCGTTGATACTGCTGCCGAAGCACAGAAAACAACAGACCGGGTGTGGTGAGGG
Source organism: Symbiodinium sp. CCMP2592 (assembly GCA_905221615.1). Taxonomy (NCBI): domain Eukaryota; class Dinophyceae; order Suessiales; family Symbiodiniaceae; genus Symbiodinium; species Symbiodinium sp. CCMP2592. The sequence continues at coordinate 1,580,259 of CAJNDT010000779.1, forward strand.
CATCGAAGCTGATTCGTATCCGGTCTTCCAGTACAGTTTTTTTTTTGCCACGATAATCTTGTTTTCTAATGAAATGCACGGGGAGCGACACCCGCCATTCGGTGGCCAATTGGGCGCCCTGGAGTTCTTGCCTTAGGCAAATTGGTTACATATGTCGCATGGACGAAGTACTCAAACCCTGGCACCATAATAATCCAAGGTACATCTTCGTGAACCAATTATGGAAAGCCGTCTGTCTTTTCATAATTTGCCATGCCTCCTCTACCCTCCAGAGGAAAGTGTAGCCCTGGAGGTCCGTCTCCACAATCTGCAGGGGAGCTTGGCAGAATCAGATCGTCCGTTTTTTTGTTTAAACTTAGTACTATCCTAGGAAAGCCTTGTGGAGCTGCAGCACACCCTTGACGGCGGCCCGGCAATCAAGATATAGTGTTTGCAACTCGCAGTAGCTGCTTCCAGGGCTACCATCACTAACAGAGCTGGCAGGCTCGGCTGCTTCTGAAGCAGGAGCTTGCGGGGCTTCAGCAGGAAATAATCTCGGTCGCAAAGGCACTTTCATCTCCAAGCATCTAGCCCGGAAGGAATCAATCAGATCCTGGGCGACCAGGCTGTATTTTCACTGATTCACAGAAAGCGAAGCAGCCAGCAGTACAACATTGTGTGCAAACACAGAACCTCCCAGGATGCGGGTGTCACGGCCATTTCCCCCAAAGGCCGTCCATCCCGAAGGCATTGATCGATGAATTGCATTTTACGATACATATTCACTCTGGCTTCTTCAGCAGCCGGTTGGGTTTTGCTCCTCGGATAACAGGATGCCTGCTGTCTTAAATTCCCTAACTGAAATGCAGTTGAGGCAGCACGCTGGATTTTGAGGCGGCACGTTGAGGGTTCAGGTGGCACGCTCTAGGTACCAATTGCTCTCATCCAAGGCACTGGGCGATCTCCTGCAGCCTGGCTGTGAACCATCTCGCCTCTGGCATTCCTGGGCACGGTGCGGGCCGTGGCACGGCGAACCGAGAGTGCTGTCTCAATGAGGGGTCACGTTGGATTGGCGTCGGGTTCGGTGGTGCAGGGGCCGACAATTCGAGCTGGCACGCATTCTGGGGAATTGAGGGAGCACGCTCTTTTTTGAGGGATGCCTCAGCGTTTTCTTGTCTAGGCACTTTTGCGGGCTTTAAAGATATTTGCATGCCGCCTCGATGTTTTGCATTCGCTACGTAGTACGACGTTGCGGGCGGAAAACTCCTCATGCAGCACGTTGGGTTTGAGTGGGCACGTTAGAGAACGAGGCGGTGCGTAACAGGGTTTGTCGGGACGAGGTGGCACGCTAAGCATGCCAGGCAGCACGCTCAAGGCCCCCAAAAACCACGAAGAACCCTCTTCGCTACTAAAAATGAAGGAACTGGCCCCGAGCCCCAGCAGCCCAGCCAAAAGCGAACACCCAGGCACCCGGTCTAGTACTCCTGGAAGACGAAAAGCCCCGGCCCCAAGAAAACAAAGGAAACATAAACCAAACTAGATCTCCCGGAACATATAACAGACCTTACCCACAACAGCATTTAGTGAGCCAGTGCCACCAAGTCTCGGATTCGGAGTAATTGGTAGCTCGCTGCCACCCAATTACTCCAAAGAATCAGGGGTCCGTGGCTCTAGTGTTCGGGTGCATGAATTTGTAGATGTTTATCGAAACAGGAATGATTTCTGGCCTAGTTTAGCATTAAAGTAGTGAAGGGTTTAGGGCTTAAGGGTTAGGGGTTTTTTAGGGTTTAGTAGGGTTTTGGCTACTGATCAACAAGATCGGGCCTATCTGTCAATGAGCTACTGCAGAAGCTCTGGCGTCTTTGTCTTCTGTTGTAACCCAACTAATAATAGTCGTATCTAACTTACTTATACCCATCCAAACACCTTTTTCTCAATGTTAGAACCCATCGAAGAAACACTACCCGAACCTTATATTGCATATCTGACTTGTCTTCACGAGACCCCATAAGCAGCTTCGAAAATTCAGCGGTTCGGACAACGAGGTTGTTCAGAACAAGGCTGCAGGCAACGATTTCAACAGTCTCACGATTGCAGCAAGAAGTGCAGGGCTCTTCGACAGCACTCGTTTTGCAGACCTCATGGACCCCGAAGCTTCGACTCTATCAAGAGCACCAAACTCCAAACGAGGCACAGGAAGCCTGGCCTCTCACAAAACTGCCCCCCTCAATGCCCCTCTCCACAGAGAGGGAACACAGCTCAGGTGCTGAGTTCCGCGGGCTTCGACGGGCGAGCCGGGGTCGCCTGGCAAAGCATTCAGGAGAGAGCCGAAATTGTTTATTATGTGGTAGGTAGCTGAAACCGAACCAAGCAAGCCCTCCTGAATAAACCCAACCCAGCCCTTGGCCAGGCCTGAGATTCAATAAGCTTGTTTTGCCAAATCTTCGCAGCCTTCTTGGCCAAAGCACTGAGGCGAGAATAAAGGCTCTTGGACTCCCCAAGGTTCCCGATAAAGCCGCCTGCCGGAACAACGACACAATCTCTAGGGCTGGGGCCTTTTGGGTACTAGTTACTTACTAGCCTCCATCCAGGTCAAGGCAGTCCAGGAGGGATTCCATAGTATATACCTCTTCCTTCAGCAAGATCTGCACCAACAGGGAAAAGTCTTGCCTAAGTTGGACAATTGATCCAGGCCGTAAGGCAGTATCGTAAGTACACCCAACAAACACAAATCAGATTGCACTATATCAGTTGGGCTACATGGGGATGTCTTGGGGCAATGACTTCAGCACAGACTGCTCGATGCTCTGGGCTTGCTTCTGAATCTGTGGGCTCAGCTTCTGCAACAGTGTCTCGGCCGTCTGCGTCTTGGCCTGCGGCGTGTCGACCTTCGAGCGGCCATACTTGCCTTCAAACAAGTCTCCATCCGAAGACTCTCCCTCCTCCTCTCCCGGCTCCTTCCCCTTAGCCGGTTTCCCTTTGCCGCATTGCCCCGACCACCATCATCATCATCATCGTCGTCGTCGTCGCCGTCGTCGCCCGAAGCTGGCCAGCCCTCCTCCTTGAAGCCTTCGTCATCTTCCTCATCATCATCACCATTTGGTTCATCATCTTCTCCCGGGGGATCATCAGATTCTTCCTCCTGCTCCTCCTTGCGATTCCCTTTGGGAGTCTTAGCCTTTGTCTTCGGGGCTTTCGCGGGCTCCTCCTGCAAGATCGGAAAACTAGGATTGTGTTGTAGTCTAGATCAGCAGCAAGCGACAAAAGCTTTTGCTGTCTACTTAGCGCACGAAGAAGTCCTTGGCTTTGCCCTGCTTCTTGGAGCTCTTCAGGCTCGACTGGAGATCTTTGGTTGCTTCCTGGCCAGCAATCTTGTGGGGTGATATATATATATATATACAATAGACTAGCAGGGAGCAGCCTTGCGATACTTCTCGACTTCGGCTTCCAGGGTGGCTTCCAGCTGATGCTTCTTCCAGTCCTTCTTCCTGCACAGAGCATTAGGATTGTTTTGGGGGCTGGGGCGTACAGGGCATGTAGCTTCAAACCGGGTTGTGGTTAAGAAGTTTCGGGGCAACTCTGGTAGCAGGCCATTACGAGTTCTCGCAGCGATCGGGCAGATTAGTTGGAAAGTTCAGGGTCCGTTGCTTGCAGCAAAAGGACTATTACTACCCACCCGCAAACTGCCTGCACTGCCGGCGAATCATGGCCCGGAGCATCTTTGCCGTATCCACCAGGGTCGCACACTGCACGATGGTGACAGAGCCGAGAGTGCGGCCCGTGCCTCCGGATTTCGCTACTGTAAACAACAAGAGAAGTATTGGAGCTAGGTATGGTTTGACCCAATACTACTGTATTCTTTGTTTCTGAGGACCTACCCTGGGAACCCTACCAACCTGATCCCAGCCCGCCCAAGTCGGTAACTCGTAAATTCTCCCAAAGTCGAACCTCAGGACTCCTAGCCCTGAACCAGAGAAATGGCCCGGTGAGTGATAGCTAGCCTTCGGATTAGTTAATGTTTGCCTGGCTTTTGCAGTACATTGATTCTAAGACTTCCACACTCTTACTAAAATTCAATTTACGTACTCTAAATTAACTAAATAACTACGGACTACCTAACACCCAACCCTGACACCACATAAATCCTATCCCCGGCCAAACATCCTGGAACTCCTCTATCAAAGCTGCCTCCTTAGAAACAACACCAGTAAAACCTGAACCAGGTCAAAACCCCGTAATTGAAGCCCCAAACAATCGAAGGTATGGTGGTCTGGAGCATCATCAGTGTGAGTTGAGCGGAGCACTGCTGTCTGTTCGAAGGCCTTTTTTAACATCGAGCTGAAGAGTGAGAAAACCAAGCGTGAAAGCATCAAGATCCATTCCTAACATTACCTTTCATTCTACGTGATCTTTAGGTTAGGAGCCCAAGGGCACGTATTGCGTACTCCTCGTGATACTTGGGTGTTAGGTAGGGGTCTAGTGCTTTTTAATCCTTAGGGAGTTGATCTACATTCGTGTGTACGTCTAGTTTACTGAAATGGATCCGGATCTTCGTAGCAGTCGTCAGCGAGCGTCAAGGTCAGCAGTCTCCACCCCCATGTCGAGAGATGCTTATGAGACAGCCGATGATGAACCAAGAGAAGTGAGGGTGGATGAAGAACTCAGGGATCCAGATTATGGAGCACATGTGGACATGAGAGGGCGGATGGAGTCTGTCTCCGGGAATGTGTCGTTGGAGCAAGGGTCGATGGCCGATCCCGTGGATAGAAGTGCCCGGCATGGTGTTCCTGGTTTGGATACGGAAGGCCGCGCAGGACGACCAGAGCCCAGAGGATCTGGACAACAGTCAGTAAGTCCGCTTGATGGAAGCGGTGGCGGAGTTGAAGGTGAGATCTCTAGGCAGATTAGGCAATCCATAGATGATCAAGTGACTCCAGTGGCGGAGGGTCAGCAAGCTGGAAATGATGAGAGTCAGAGGGCTCTTGAGGTTCCAGAAGCGCTAAGTTCCTGCACTCGGAGGGTGGGAGCAGCGGATGGTGTCAGCGCTTCGCCAGACGAGCAGGGTCGGCAGCAGCATCAGGGATCTTTGGAGTCAGCTGGTAGGGCAGCTGCGTCGTCGCCATTGGGGCAAGCCTCTCAAGCTGAGTCAGGACATCGTAGCGGAAGAGATTCTCGGCTTGAAGGGCTTATGGAAGAGGTGGTGATGTCGATGAATCTTCTGAGCAGTCGGGTTCAATCGTTGGAGGAGGCTAAAAGCTCCGAGCAGTCTAGCCGGTGGTCGGCAGGCCAAAGATCCCAGTTGGGTTGGGTGGATCATGGGGCTTTGGATAGGCACTACGAGGCATTAGCTCGAGGGACAAACTCAGCTGGGGAGATGCCTGAAGGGGAAGCTCAAGGCCTTCAACCGGCCATAACGGGAGCAATGAGTCAAGTATCTCCATTTCAACAGCTGCAGGGAAGATCGGCACTTCTGGGAGCTTCGCAGGGTCAGGCCTCAAGGGGTTTGCTGGGTCCTATCGTTCACGGGAATTTGGCTGCTGGAGGGAGTGCGGGTAACCCTTGGTTAAGAATGGAGATACCTCATTATCGGATTGATTCTCCCAGACAAAGAGCCGCGGAAGACCCACCACACGGTCAAGGACCGGTTGGTCAAGTTAGTGAGGGTAGCGCATCTGCGCAAGAGTCCTTTCACAGCTTTGATCTTTTTGGGCCGAGTGATGGGCTTGGGATGGTCCCAGGGGCACCCCCAGTGCCGTCAGTCCCGCCGGGGATGCCTCCGCTGCCTCCGCTGTCTTTGCCAAATTCAGTCCAAACATCATTCAATCAAGGATTGGAGATTGGTCGGGGTCTGACGTGGTTGTATCATCCTCAGCTGGGTTTGCCCATAGCGGTGCCTGAGGGAGTGCAGGTGATTGATCAGAATTTCAGTAGTGTTGGGAGTAGCCCTGCTCCTCCTCCACCGCCAGTAGCGGTGCCTGTTGTGACCCCGGCACCGCCTTTGACCACTCCTCCCGTGACTCCACGGGCGACTGCGGCAGCTTCCGAAAGGGGGAGACGCACGCCCGGGGGGACACCAGTGCCAGCAGGCAGTCCAGGTGGAAAGGTGGCTTTCGGGGATGCGGAGGTTTATGATATAGCTTCGGATGTCAGCAATCAAGATCGGAGTGACCAGCACGAAGCCCCAGAGAGACTGGAAAAGTACGTTCCTGAACTCCCGGTTCTTAAACTCGAAACTATGGACCCAAGCTCTATTTTGAGTGACTGGTTAGCGGAGTCGTCGCCGATAGTGAGTTCTCTTAGCCCTAGCGCTGGGATCTACTGGTCAAACATTGTGCGTTCAGCAGAATCGGCGTACGAGCAGTGGTTGCGTGCATCCCCCACACTGCGGATTGGACTAGTTCCAGACCCACATGGGGAGCGATTTAAGAAAGGCCGCTTCTCGTTGCTTGAACAGCGCGTAGTTATAATGCTTTTGAGGGCACTTCCAGAAGGAGTGAAGAGTGATGCCATTGCAGCGAGGAATGTCTCGGCTACCGCGCTCTTGTTTAGGGCCTTGTGCCGGATTCAGCCAGGATCAGCATCAGACAAATCGTCGATGTTAGCCTTTGTTGTTACCCCTCCTACGGCCCAAACATCTTCTCAAGCGTTGGAGTCGGTGCGTAAGTGGCAGCGCGTGAACAGGCGATTGTTGGAAGTACGGGCGCAGTTGCCAGACCCATCGTTGAGGTTGAACGGGCTCGATAGTATCGTTAAGGCTGTCATGACTGCGCTTCCAGGGCCACAGTTTCGTGTGTCAGCTTGGCGTGAACAAAACCGTATAGATTACGCCCCCAACCATGAAAAGGTCGACCAGCTAACGCAGTTGTATATCGCAGAGTTGGAATTAACTACGATACATGCCCCGGGAACAACCGAGAGCCCCCAGCGTCCTCAGAAACAACCGAAGCTCGCCAAGACTGACGTTGAGGGTCAGGGAGCCAAGGGTTCTGAGAAAGGCAAAGGTCAAGGCAAGAAAGGCTCTAAGTCACAGGCAGAGTCCGCTGGTGGTAGCGTTAGTTCCGAACCGAAGTCTCCGCAAGCTGATGCGAAGGCATTGTGTAGGGGTTACCTTACCTCTAAGGGTTGCTCTTATGGAGATAATTGCGTTTTTCAGCATCAGTTTGCCGAGGCAGGTAAACGGGGGTTGTGTTATTGTTGTGGCTCAACTGATAATGTGCACCGTCGTCCCGAGTGTCCTGTTGCTAACCGAGAATCTGGTCAGAGTTCAGGATCTGGTTCTCCTCAGGGTGCGAAAGGGGGCAAAGGCGGAAAAGGTAAAGAAGGTAAAGGGAAGAAGGGCAAGAAGGGTGGCGCGGCAGTCGCCGCTGTCACCACTGATGCCGGTAGTTCCGCAGCTGCCTCACCCGAGAGTGGCGATGCTGGGAGGGCTACCAATTCCTCATCTTCGGAAGTAGCGGGTCCATCCACTCAGCATGTCGAGGCAGAGGCTTTGAGGATTCTGAAGGGCTTGAAGCTTGCAAGGATTGTGGCAGCCCCCAGCAGCGCCTTTTGTGATCATGCAAGTGGAGAGCTGGGATCTTTGAAGGGCGGTATAGGGTTTTCCGAGAGTTCTTACGGGGCGGAAGCAGAGAGTATTTGGAAAGCGTTGGGATTTGGATATGGTGGTGGTGCTGATGCTGTTGATGCTCCGGGCTGCGAAGGGATCACTATTTCTGTTGAGGATCATGATGCGGCTGATTCCCTAGCTGAGAAATCTTCGTCTGTTTTGCTTAGTGGTGCGCATCGCCTAGAAGCCCATCAGTGTAACACGCTTACAATTCGAGGGTTGAAGTGTGATTCCGTTTCGGTTTCAGAAGGTATTTTGGATTCGGGCGCGGATAGAATTTGTAGAAGGGCAGAAATCGAGCAGTGGCGATGCGCGAAGGATTGCTCAGTCTCACTTCCGCTTGGGGTCACTGTGCTAAGGCGCGGGGATTGTGGTTCACTCTTTACGTTGAACACGGTCCCGACGGTTATTCCAATGTGTGGATTTGTTCAGGGTCTAGGGGGCACGGTCACTTGGACTCCTGATGGGATCGAGCTTTGGGTTCCTTCGCTTGGGAGCATCTCTGCTGAAGTCAGGGAGGGTAGAGTGATAGTGTGTCCGCGCGATGTATCTAGGCTAGTTGCCAGCTTAGAAGGTTTGGAGCAAGATGTAGGTGAGTCCGGGGCCACGTTGAATGCTCTTCCGGGTTCGACTGCGGTTGATGTCAACGGTGTTTCTCTGAGATATCTAAAGCAAGGCGAGGAAGAGTATGGTTTGCTAGATGGAGGCGCGACAAACGCACTTCGGCAGGGGACGCCCTTAGAGTGTAGGGAATCTACTCAAATTTCCGTTGAACTGGCCACCGGAACTACCACTCTAGCCATGAATAAGTTTGGGACATTGCTAACAGAGAAGACTGTTACTCCCATCATTCCCTTAGGAAGGTTGGTTGAGAAGCTTCGGTTTAGGGTAGAATGGGGGCCACAGGGCTTCGAGCTTCATCATCCGCGACGTGGAGTCCTTCCGACGGTCTTGATTAAGGGGTGTCCTATGGTATCTAGACGGTTGGCGTTGGAGCTGATAGAGCAGCTTGAGCTACAAGAGGAACGGGCTAGAATTCGGGTCAAGGCGGTGAGTATGGTAGAGTCCTCTCTAGGCGGTAGTCAAGTGACGTTGTCCGCAATGCTTCAAAAGGCAGCAGGGAATGAAGAGGCCCGCGAGGTAGCCATAGCTGCGGTGATTAAGCGTTTGTTCCCTGAGGCCCCAGTAGAAGTCCTAGAGCAGTTGATCCCAGTACAGAGTCAGGGGTTACAAGCGCTAGTTAACTTTGAGAATGCAGGCTTGAATCGCAGGGCTAGGCGGAGACTTGATCGTGCCAAGAGGGTTTTGGTTAAGTTTCATGTGGGTTTATCAGGGTGGAAGGCTGAGGGTGATGAGGCTTTCTTAGAGGTGAATCAGACAAAAAATCGAGATCTTCTTGGGGAGTCTTTGTACGGCTACCTGTTTGAGTTGGCCTTGGCAGGCAAAGTGTCCGGAATCATTGGTTGTCTGCCAGGATGTGTCAGCGAAGTTGGCGAAGGTCAGGGGTTCCAAAAGGTGTTACGGGCGGCTTCAGGTCCTGGTAGGTTTGGGGTTCAGGGACTTGTTGGAAAGGATCGTCAAAGGGTCTTCAGCGAAAATGTTAGCCTTTTGCGAATGCTTTTTCTTATCCATGTAGCCCGAGAGGCTAGTGCGGAAGAGGGTCGATCCCTCTTCGAAGTCCTCGAATGTCCTAGCAGGAGGAACCAGCATGGCAATAGTAACGGTCCGGGTGCAACCGTGGTTAACTGGCCTGAGGTTCGGGATTTGGGTCTGTACTGGGCTAGTGTTGATCACGGGTACTGGGGTGCAGATGCCACTGGATCGGTATCCATAGGTTCCTCCAGTTGGGAGCTGTTTGAACGTCTGCACGAAACCGTTCTATCTTCTGATCTCGGAGGGCTGGGTGCAGAGTTAGGTCTTAGCCGGGATAATCAAAGGGTCGCTGGCGAGAGATGCTCGCGGTGGTCTTCTAGCTTGGTGCGGGTGGTTTCCGCGGTGTGGCGTGAATGGAGTTTGTGTCAGGAGTCGGATGCTAAGGAGGCAATCGCTCGGCTAAAGGTTTTGGCAGAGTTGTTGAGGGGTCAGGGTAAGGATATTGGTCAGTTGGAAGAGCTCTGCAGAGTCGCGGCGGAGCGTGTGGGTTCGGATGACAGTGATGATGGGCGTGGTATTGGACCTATGGGATTCTTGACCAAGGAACAGCAAGAGTTTCGTCAGCATGTGAATAGGGGACATCTGCCTTGGCGTAAAGATTGTAGAGCTTGTCTGCAGTCGGCCGCGTATCATCACGTCTGTAAGCGGAAGAAACATGCACACGCTTTCGCGCTGAGTTTAGATTTGGCAGGGCCTTTCAAGGCGGGCGCTGATCATACGGGTTTGGCGAGGTACGCCTTAGTCGCGGTGTATACTTTCCCTAAATTTTGGAAAAGGGGGGAGCCTGCCAAAGATCCAGCGGTAGTTCCGAGTGATCCCGTTCCTTCCGTGCCACCGGACGGTGAAGCCGGAGCTTCTGTGGCTGAGCCTGTGCCGGAGTCTGGTCCGCAGGACGAGCCGATACCGGATAGCTGGAGCGATATAGAAGAAACTCCGGATGAGCCCGTTCCTGCAGATAAGGCGGCCCTTGATGAGGTTGATAGGCTAGCCCGTAAATGGAAGCTTCTCACAGAAGCGTCCTTGGAACCACTCCCAATGTGGCGTATCCCTTTCGTTGAGGTGTTTTATAACAAGACTCGTAAGAACGTAGTTGAAGCTGTTTCCAAGATCTACGTAGACCTCAAGCGCCATGGATTTCCGGTTCAAAGAGTCCACTCAGATAGAGGGGCTGAGTTTGTCAATGCCAGTTTTCGGAATTGGTGTTTGGCTAGAGATTTGGCTCATACTACGTCTCCGGGGGATTTACCTCAGTCTAATGGGTTGAGCGAGCGTTTCGTTGGCCTTGTTAAGCAGAAGGCTCGTTGTGTGCTTCACGATGCGGGGTTGTCGAAAGATCATTGGCCTAGTGCTGTCCGCTACGCAGCATTCTGTATGAGCAACCCTGTCTTTAAGGAGTTAGGGCTAACGATGCGGACGCCGTTGCCGTTCGGGGCTAAGATTTGGATCAGGGAGAGAGGCTGGCGTGTTAGTTCTTGGTCTAGCAGAGCTACCTCGGCAATTCTGTTGTGTCCGTCCCGTGATGTAAGCAGGGGTTGGGTTGTTTTGGTAGTCCGACCGGATGGGAGCCATACTTTCTTGATTAGCACTAGGTGCTATACTGCAGTCAGAGAGCCTGAGCCGGTGGAGCTTGCGAGTGACGATCCGGTTCCTGCTGAGCGTCTTCCTCTAGGTCCTCATGCTAAGTCCCCTGGAAGTGATTCCCATCCTCCTGTTTGCCCTTCGGAACCTGGTACTGCTGACGCCGGGGAACCGAGATTTCGTCTTCGGTCTAAATCTTCTGCAGCGCCTCGTTTGCGCCTTGTGTTGGCCAAGTCGCAAGGGGGAGGGTCTAGGTTGATTGAAGTTTTAGATGATTGTGGACCCGATGAAGACAGTGATGATGAAGAGGATCGAGGTTTCAAGGCAGGGTTCAGCGAGGAGGTGACAGGACCGGGGGAGTGTTGTGATCAGGTAGGCGAGGTATGGGAGGATGATGGAGTTTTCTGGGATGAGGGACAACAGGTAGGAACGTTGTCTAAGGTTTGGTATGCGGAACCAGTCAAAGTAGGCTCTGATAAGGTTTGGGATGCGACTCCGAGGGACGGAGCGGAAGAGCTTGCCGCTAATCTTCTTGATCAGGGGATCGTAACCAGAGAGCAGTTGAGGGAGCTTCTTGAGACGTGTAGGTGGCCATCGAAGAAGAAGAGGCAGGTAGAACAGTCGAATCCTGGTCGTATGATCTTTTTCGGAGCGTTTAGTCATGGTGGGATTCATGGAGTTTGCCAGGTAACTTACCAGCGGAAGCAGTTAGTACGACTGTTGAACCGTTATATGAAAGACCAGGTGCCGCATGCTGAGTACACCGCGCTTTGTCTATCCGAGTCGTCACTTCTAGACTGGCATAGGGATAAGAACAATCTTCAGGGCTCGCTAAACTTTGTGGTTCCGGTGGGTGTGTTTAGTGGAGGGGATATTCGAGTGCTTGAAGAAGGGGCTTCGTTGGACGAGGCCGAGATAGATCCCCTACGAGGCTTCAAATACCAGGTCTCTGAAGGCCCAGTAGCTTTTAACGCTAGACGTAGGCATAAGGTTTTACCGCATCAGGGGGATCGGTTGGTGTTGGTAGCATACACGCCGAGGGGCATTGGGAGACTTTCCGAAGATCAGCTACATGATTTGCGAAGTCTAGGCTTCCCATTGCCTGTTATCCCAGTGCTGAAGCATTTGTCCGAGATGCCGTGGCTTCCTCAGGATGTCCCAGAGGGCAATGGGGTTTGCGGTCGTGAGGGTAGTGCGGAGGTTGTTGAGGATCCAGGTGTAGCCTATCTGTTACCTCCTGAGGATGCGGAGGCCATTGTATCAGAAACGTTTTTTCTTTCGAGAGTTGCTACGCAAGAGCGATACGCTCTGCTGGAGGAAATTCGCTTGTCGGATCCTAGTAGCCTACCGTCTGTTGACTCTTTGGCTAGTCTTGAGATGCGCATAAGTAGGCTTCAAGCAGAGTTGGAGTTAAGTCGAGCTGCGGAGAGCTTCCAAGAGATTTCAACCGTGCATTCCGATTCAGTTCGTATGTCAACATGTCGCCTCGCGGCAGCAGTAGCTTCGGGTCCAGTGCCGGCGGATGTTCAGAATGAAGGGGTTCAGGAGGACATCATGTTTCAGACTAGGACCGTAGACCCGCAGGAAGCAAACAGTCAAATCCAGCGGTGGATCGCACCGTTGACAGAAGAATACATCGGTCTTACGTCTCAGTATCGGGCAATTCTTCCGGTTGATGTTTCAGAGGTAGATGAAACTTCCGGCGATACCGAAGTACTTCCATCCAAAGTGGTCTACACCCTCAAACCCCCGCTGGGGGCAGAGAGGGCCCGGATAGTAGCATGTGGAAATTACGGTACGGGTTCCGCTGGTCCTGACGTGTTGTCAGACCAGCCTGGGGTTATCCGTCGTAGACATCTTTACGCCAGCGGATTGGACAGCATAGCCCTCAAGATCCAGATACGATGCGCTGCTCTAAAGCGCTGGGTCGCAGCGGTTGTTGATATTAAGAAGGCGTTTCTCAACGCGCCACTCGCCAGGGACCGCAGGGTAACAAAAAGGATAGTTCTAGTACCGCCCAAGGTACTCGTGCGTATTGGATTGATATCGTCCCGGGAGCGGTGGCTCGTACTTCGAGCGCTTTACGGGCTGGATGTATCTCCAGCCTGTTGGGCAAGATACCGAGACTCTGAACTTGCGGGTATGCGATGGGCTTGCGGTGCCCTTCAGCTTAGGTTCGAGGCATGCCATTCGGAACCGTCGTTGTGGAAAATTCTAGACCAGCATAATAATCTGCACGGCCTTCTCGGGGCGTACGTTGACGACTTTCTCCTAACCGCGCTGCAAAACGTGTTGGATTCGGCACTGGCCGTGATCAGGTCGAAGTGGGAAGTTTCAGAGCCGAAGCAGGTTGGAGTGCATGATGTCCATTTCCTCGGTGTAGATCTTCATCTCGCTGGAAATGTTTACTACATGTCTCAGGTTGGGTATGTGGTGGAGCTGTTAAAGCGGCACCCGGAGGTGTCGGGAGTGGCGTGGGCTCCCTTTCCTTCCACTAAAGAAGAAGATACCTGCGACATGCTTCGTAGCGAAGAGGCGCCAAACCTAGCACTTGTTCGCAAGGCTCAGGGGTTGCTGGGTGAGTTAACCTGGCTGGCTACGAAAACGCGGATTGACATTGCTTGGTCGACCAACAAAGCGTCACAGCTCACGGCAAGGCATCCCGAACAAGCGATCGAGATTTGTCACAACATCATACGGTACTTGAGGCAGTATCCGGATTTGGCTATCTCATTCGGTCCTCATGACGACCTTGGAGTTTTACAGGTGTATGCAGATGCAGCCTTTGCACCTGGGGGTGCTCGTAGTCAATCCGGTGCTTTGGTGCTCTGGTCCGGGGGGCTGATAGGATGGTTTACGAGCCGTCAGTCGTTCATTACTTTAAGCACAGCAGAAAGTGAGCTGTATGCTTCCATTGAAGGCATGGTGTTGCATGATTCGATTAGACCGCTGTTAGAGGAGCTAGTAGATCTGCAAGTCCCCACGTTGTATTCCGATAACGTTGCCAACGTCGCGATAATTTCGGTGCCAGCAGGTAGCTGGAGGACTCGCCACCTCAGGCTACGCGCACGTCATTTACACGAACGGTTAGAAGAAGAGACTCTGACATGTCTGCATGTTGCAGGCGAAGTTATGATCGCAGACGTCCTCACTAAAGCAATGCCACCTCTGCGGATGACCAAGTTGTTGCAGTTGGCCAATGTTGTCCAGCTTCCGAGTGAAGCTTTGAGGGCGCTGATCTTGCTTGCAGTGTGCAGGCAAGTCAGAGCGCAGCCTGACCGTGTAGAGGATGATGATGGAGCATGGTGGCCATTATTGTTGCTCATAAGTGTAGTGCTGGTGCTGGCGAAGCTTCTCGAGTACCTGTTTAGAGCTTTGTGGGCGAGAGGAGGTCTAGAAGTAAATGGCCAGGCAGATGCCTATCGTCAAGGTTCTGCTGTGCAAGTGTTTGCTTTCGCAGATGACCTAGCAATTGTTGGCTCGTCCGAGGACGCACGAGCGTTTATATCTGAGAGGGGTTTGCGTAGAAGGTCGGCAAGTTCAGGGTCTGTAGAGTGGGTGTCTCAGGGTGTTAGTCGGCGTTCCGGGTTAAGTGAGAATGCCTCTACAGCTGCTTTCTCAGCAGCGGGCAGAGTAGGCGCCGAAGTCGCTTCAAGGCCATGGGATTACGAGGATTATGCAGAAAGGGCTTTTTCTCCTGATCCTTACGCTTTTTCTGGTAGTGACAGAGCTTCCGAAACAGAATCTGACACGCCTTTGATTGAGGCCCTTTTGTCCCCAAGAGTTGCTGTCCTCACGTCGTCGTCTTCTAACCAGGTGTCCGCAGAGGCTCCCGTAGCTGTTTCTAGACAGGCTCTTGTCCCGAACACCCTTGACCCTTCAGGATGGTTATCGTGGGATGCCAGGCGTAATTTAGGACATCGGTTGAGGGTCCGGGGGAGGGATTATTTTGAGTATCTTCCAGAAGAAGCGGTCTTGATTAGGTGGCATGCAAGTAGCCGGAGACAGTTTTTCGATCCGAGGGCATCGAGATTGCCTGTTCCGCTCAGTCAGCTTGTAGGATGGAGAGTGACTTACTGCACATTTCACAACGGAGAGGAGCGTATTTATCAAGATCATTTCACGACCACTCCACGAGGGAGGGGTCCAGACGAGATGCAGTGGCGTGGTCGAACAGAGTTCCTGGTCTATCAGAGGTTTGATCCGCGAGCAGCAGTGCATCCGAGTTCTTCAGTAGGTTCTTCGAGTGACGGGCTACCCAAAGCGGCCCCTCTGCAAAAGGCACCTCCGGTGCCAAAGGCTACAGTACCCAAGGCGAACGGAGCTGCGGCTCCAAAAGGACCTCCTGTGAAGGCTCCACCCTCGAAGGCTCGAGCGAGGAGGTAGTTCTGTGTCGAAAGGGAACACCGTGGTCACCTTCTTCAATCTTAAGTGATTGAGGTTAGGGCTTTTAAGTGGTTTCGGGGCGGTTTTTTCCTCTGTGGGGATAGCCAGTAGCGCTATTTCTAGGTTGGTAAGACCCCGGGTAAACTCTTTCGGAGGCAGGATGCCGAGTAAGAAGGGTCTTGCTTTTGTCATTGGCGGGGTTTCGAAGAGCCGATTCTCTGCTATTGTTTTCCTTTATCTAAGGCCTTGAGCTGGAACTGTAAACCTCGTGTAGGATTGCACGCGCGTGCTCTGAATCGACGAAGCGACGAAAACTGAAGCAGCAGTAAGCCTTTAAAAGGCAGAGCCTGCCAGTTAAAGTCGCGGTGACAGTCAGTTGCTCGCTCTCTGGAGTTTCGGCAGAGTTTGCCAGTGAAAGTCAAGGTGAGTTAGTCGCTTGCCCCTTGAGGTTTCTACTCGTAGAAAGGGGGAGTGTGAGTTGAGCGGAGCACTGCTGTCTGTTCGAAGGCCTTTTTTAACATCGAGCTGAAGAGTGAGAAAACCAAGCGTGAAAGCATCAAGATCCATTCCTAACATTACCTTTCATTCTACGTGATCTTTAATCAGATCTCGATGCTGGATCGAAAGTCCGAGGGTTTTGCAGTCGGGAAAGCCTAGTCTAGAATTCCAAGATTCGGTTTTAGAGTTTCGGGGCTGTGGGGGACCAGGACTTCATTTTATTCGTAAGAAGTAGCTTGAGTCTTGAGGATTGACTTCAATGCGAGGGTTTGGGCAAAAATGTGGCAATGGTCAGAGAGGCAGTATTTGGCTTTGTGAGCTGAGCTGTCAGACTATCATCAAGACCAGGTGTGCGAACTACGAGAGGTTTATGGGTTACTATATGATTATTATGAACATCTGACGTTTGACCTTGTCCATGCACACGAGACCGGCTGCTGACAGATTGCTTTATTCCCAAGAATCAGGCACCCCGAGTGTCTTTTACATGTCCTGGGAACCTTGCCTAGGCTTGGGCTCATGTACTGGGGTTTGTTCTCTAGGGTCGGGGTTTGGGCCTCCGTTGTTTAATTCTAATCTAATGAGATTCTAGATCTATAAACTAATTAGCCTTAACTCTGTAAGAATAACAAGTACATATTTTGCAGCCTCCAAACCTGCTGCCAGCCCTTGCTTTGCAAAACTAATGTCAGCGAACCAGGGATCCCCAACCCTTGAAACCGACAGCCCTAACCCTGAAACTCAGAAAATCCCAACTAGTCTATATGTTATGTTTATTGGGAGCCGAGGCAAGCACATAGCTGCAATAAGCTCGCGAGTCGCTTCCGCCACAACGTGCTAGCCAAGGCAGCCTGCGAGATGTATCAAGGGCAAGCGGTTCGTTGTTGCAGCTTGGCGTGAGTGTGTTTGCTGTTGTTTGCACGACATTCAGTCTCAGCTCTCTTCACTCCTCCGTGCCTGTGCCGTTGCTTGGTTCTCCTCCAGCTTCTGCTTGGTCTTCTTGGCGTGCTGTGCCCTGTCGCTGTGGACTGCTTCCTTGGATCTCTCTGTGAAAGACGACTGACTGATGGAAGTGGCAGCGAGCTGTAGCTATTGGTGTAACACCGGAAATAATCTGCTTGAGGGGCGAGAAAGGGCAAAGTAGTCACACAAGGAGAGACGAAGCAAAAACACAGTAGCAGAAGACCCCAGATGGATAACGTCCGGCAAGCACACCCCACACACGGATCACGAGTTGCAGACAGGGGCTGGCCACAAAGGGACTTTTGCAATCTAGGCTCGAGTTCACCGCCAATCTCCTGGAGATCGGCCGCCCCCAAGTAGGAGCCAGCCCCGGCGCCGGAGACCACAAAGGCGATCTGCCTCGTCGACAGATCATCCAACCTGTCTTGCCCGTTCTGCCTCATCAAGTCCTTCTGGCGAAGACAAAACATGGCCTGGATCTCCGAAAAAAAAACCGTGCGAAGACTGCGACTCACAGGAGTCAGAGTCGCTCTCCTTCTCATCCGAGGAAGAGCCTAAGTGTCCGATGAACTAGCAACCGAGCCTTGCTAACAAAGAAACGAAGTATCGAGAACCGGGCCTCTTTTCTTCTTTTTCTTCTCTCTCTCAGCCCTGCTTTCTTTCTTCTCCTTTTTCTCCTTCTTTCCCTTCTTATCATCCTTCTTGGCTGACTTCGTCTTCTCCTTGTCAGCGGGATCAGCACCTGGTGCGACACAACCAAGTTGCGTGCGATTGTCCATGCGTCAGTAGTCAACAGCAGAATTAGAGGATGAAGCACTACCCACGTTTTGGGTTCTGGCCTTCGAAAGCCTCTTCCAAGCTTCTCTTGGCTGCACTCATCAAGAAGGTCTTTGCCTCGCTGCCGTCATCCAGCTCTGAAGCCGCCAGGGACTTCGTGGAGAGTGTCCTGTTTCGCAGAGTTCAATTTCATGGTAGTTTTGGGGTTTAGAGTTCTAGTGGTTTGAGGATTAATTAGTCTGAGTGGGTTTCAGTGTTTTAAGATTTAGGCCTAGGGATATTGATCCCGTGAATTACGATCAGTTCAAAATTATATTATTATTCCATAGCAATATTATTCACCTATTCAGATAGAGGAATACTTCGTCCGTGATTATTCATTTACGAATCCGGAAGGACGGGAGGTAGTACCGCTGAGTAATAATGAGAACCGGAACATTTGGACCAGAGCCCGACGAAGCATTGCACCCAATCCCCAGAATAACATCAATTGCAGCCGAAAGTCCTTGAAAGCCCATTTCGACTCCCAGTCTTCTTCATGTCTTCAGAAACTATGGCCGGGGCTCGAACGAAGGTGCGACACAGCAGGGTAGCTAGCCAAAGCAACCCAATTTGTTCAACAGCTTGGAAGCCATTCAGGGATGCAACTTCAGGTTGTTCATTCATAGGAACCTGGGTCCCGGGAGTTAACGACATAGGTCGTAGAGGTCCTACAGTCCTACAGATCTGCGGAAGTGTTAAACATTCTGCCAGGAACAGTAACACAGCTAGTGCAGTACAGTTAATGTACAGGAACAGCCGTCACGCACACGCGACGTGCAGGCTCGAGACCCCAGGACACACCGTGCCCAGGAACAAAAGTGTCCGACAGTCTTTGTGGGTAGGAACCCTTAGTGAAGCCCGTTCTTTAACATGGTAGCGGAGCTGCCTCCAGGAACCTCCTTGGCAGCGATGATGCTACTCGTAGCCATAGGAACCATGATGCTCGGCGCCATGGCAGTTTGCCTCGTTGCCGGATGGAAGCAGATGCGCGCAAATGAGCAGATCACCAAGAAGACGGAGACAGTGCTCAACATGCCCACGCTCAGGATCGCAGTCCGTTCAGGAACAAAGTACCACCGCAGAGGTTGTGGACACCTTCGCAACCACAACGTGACAGCAGGAAACGCGCGAGACTTTGACGCTTGCAGCGATTGCTACCCCGACCGAGTGTTGGTGGAAGAGAGAGAGAAAAGGAACATGAAGTGCTACGGTTTGGCAGCATGTATGGTGCTGCTGGTTGGTTTCGCACTGGGAAGCCTCGCAACTTTGTGCGGGATGATCTTGGTCCCAGGAGCAAGAAGTATGGCGGTGAGACCGTGGCAGGCCCTTGGCAACAACGTGGAGACCAAGGAAGAACTTGCCCTTGGAGACGCCTTACCCTCCAAGGATGTGAGCCGTGGGAGAAAGGAACTCACTTACGTGGAGAGCGACGAGAGCGAGCTCATGGTAGTGTGGTCGAGCAGAAGGAAGCCCAATACGCACCGGAACCGCTACAGGAACTACGACGTGTACGGCGAGTACTACCAGCAAGGCTACAACGAGTGCAGCGTGAACCCCGACGGCACCAACGTGAACACGATCAGGAACACGAACGCGTACACGATTAAGGACTATGTGGAGATAGGAAAAGTCATGGTACCGTACGCTTTGTTGTGCATGAACCAAGTGATGAACGAGCTCTACAGCGTCGTTAGCGTGACCGGCGAGTACTACACGGAAGAGAACAGGAACGGCAACCAGAACACCGAGAACCAGGAGAGTGAGAGCCTTGAGTCAGGCTACGCCCCTAGGTACCTAGTAAAACAACAGCGAGAAGTACTGAGGAAAGTTGTACAGGAACATGTTCACAGTTTCGTAGAAAAGCTAGCAACCGTAGGAAAGAAGTTTCACGACGTCGTGCATGTGATAGTTCAGGAAGTTATTTCCAACAGAGTTGTATTTCAAGGAATTCGCATAGCAGTGTTCTTAGGAACCCCAATGGGACTGATTACTTGGATCACCCTGTCGTACTATTCTAGTGTGTTTTTCGCAAGAGCAAGCAACCGCTCAAAGCACCAAAGGAAGACAAGAGGAGAAAGGAGAGCACAAGCAGTGTGCAGGAAACAGTGCAAGTCGCTACTTTTAGCAGCACTAGTGTACAGCAACCTTGAAACAGCAAAAGGAATGGAGGATGCATTGAAGGCACTTGCCGAGATCAATGCACAGACCTTACAAGGAATACAAACACTAGCAGAGGAGATCAGGAACTCAGCAGCTTCAGGAAGTCAGAGAGAAGCAGGACTTACACAAGCATTCCAGGAAACCCTGACAGCAGTTCAGGAACAGCAGAAGACAGCGCAAACAGCGTTGGCAGACGCTCACACAAACGCAGCAACGACACTTGAGGAGATAGGAGCATCCCTGGAGAAAGCAGTAAAGGAACAAAGAAAGCCTGGAGAAGTGGAGTTGCACAAGCTGATTAAAAGCCCCGAAGCATTTTCCCCAGGAACATGGCAAGAAGAGAAGAGTGGATGGACAGAGTTCAGGAACAGGATGCGGATCTGGCTTGGAGCAGTGGATTCCAACATGGTGAAGATCATGGACATCGCAGAAAGGAACCTAAAAGATGATAAGCAAGTGAAGATGGCCGAGATGTCTACAGAAGCAAAGGAAACCAGCAGACGCCTGTACAGTGTTCTCTGTTCGTACACTAAAGGAAGGCCGTACCGAGTTGTAAAGCATGTAGCTGAGGAGAACGGTATGGAAGCTTACCGTATGCTACTCAAGGAATATCAGCCAACGAATCGTGCGAGATCGTTGGAGTTGTTTCACAACATTCTCAACTACAAATTCGCTCACAACAAAGGAATTGCTGAGAATATCCTCGAATATGAGGAACACATCGAGAAGTACGAGAAGGCTACTGGAGAAAAGGTACAGGAGAATTTGAAAGTATCTACTCTTATTCAAGGTATGAAACCTGACGTGAAAAGGCACTTGTTGCTCAACATGGATGAGAAGACACAGTACAATACTCTTCGTCAGTACCTTGTGAACTATGAGTCAACCGAGCGTTGGACTAACTCTTTGGCAGCCCAGCAAGGAACACCTCACCGAACCACAACAGACTTGATCGACAAAGGTGATGACCATGGTGGTCTTGCAGCAATGGATATCAACCAAGCATGGTACAAAGGAAAGAAAGGCTATGGCAAAGGTTATGTTCACCATAAAGGCAAAGGTAAAGGAAAAGGCAAGAAAGGTGGAAAGGACTTCGGAAAAGGTTTCGGCTTTGACAGCAAAGGCAAAGGTAAAGGTAAAGGTTTCGGAGGTTTTGGCAAAGGCAGAGGTCGAGGCAACTGGAAAGGCCGAGGTAGAGGTTTCAGAGGTTACAAAGGAAAAGGCAAAGGTCGAGGAAGAGGTTTCTTCAGACACAAAGGAAAAGGTAAAGGCAAAGCCCAAGCAGCTACAGGAGTTTGTCACTACTGTCACAAGTATGGACATTTCGAAGCACAGTGTAGACAGAAAATGCGTGACATGGGTTACCAGGCCAGGAACGTTGACCTTGAAAACCAAAGCGAGCAAGCGAGCACTACAGGTACTTCTACTCAGGCCCCTTCGTC
The DNA here is from genome assembly GCA_905221615.1 of Symbiodinium sp. CCMP2592. Taxonomy (NCBI): domain Eukaryota; class Dinophyceae; order Suessiales; family Symbiodiniaceae; genus Symbiodinium; species Symbiodinium sp. CCMP2592. The sequence goes on from CAJNDT010000779.1 coordinate 1,601,343, forward strand.
AGCCAACAAGACCTCAACAAGCCAAGCAAGCCAAGGAACCCAAAGACCAGTGATTAGGATGGTCTCCATGTATCACATGGGAGACGAGCCCACAAGCTTTCCGGAGGAATTCGCACTGAGTGAGAACTCTGAAGAGATAGAGATTGAGTACTTCGGAAGAGTTTTGCGGGTTGTTGGTGAAGAAGTTCAGGAAGAGAGGAGTGAGACAGAAGAGTTTTGGATTGGTGATGAAGATGATGAGTTTCAGGACTGTGATGAGGTGAGTGATGATGCATGGCTGGAATGGCATCTAGCAGGAACTCCGATAGGAACTCAGGATCGTGGATACTACTTTGAGTGTCCCAATGGATGTCATGAAACACCGTGGCACCCAAACATGCAGGAATGTGAGAACGGTTGTCACCATCCTCCTAGAAGGAACAGAGTGGAGAGAACAGCATCCTCAAGGACCATCACTAGGTTTGCGCGTGCAGCAAGGAACGCGAGAACTCGAGAAATCGAGGTCGTGCTGGATTCAGGAGCCGACATTTCGTTGGCACCAATGTGGATGAAGAAGTATGGAAGAAAGGCACCCAACACTACCAAGGTAGTTTTGCGAGATGCACAAGGATCTCGGATCAAGGTTTCAGACCAAAGGATCATTGAGGTTGAGTTTCGAGATGTTCAAGGAAACATTGTGAAGGTTGAAGAAGTGTTCTTGATTTCATCGGTTGTGCACCCTCTTTTGGCAGTAGGTAAACTGTTGAAGAAAGGCTGGGAGTTCAGAGATGGAACAGCAACAGGCACTTTCCTAACAGAAGGAACAACCAAGATCGCAGTGAACTACAACAACAACTCACTTACAACAAAAGCCTTTGTGAGAGCAGTCAACTGGGAAGCAGAAGCAAAGCCTATCCCTATGTACTTGTGCGAGAACTTGAAGGAACTCATTGAAGAACAGCGTGTTGGTTGGACCAACTGGCGAGACCCTTACCAAGTCCACTTCAGCCTAGGAACCTCAGAACACGTTGATACTTACTTGATGTTTCCACCAGGAAAGTTCGCATACCGAGCAGTGCTTATTGAGGATGATGATCAGTGGTATCTGTTGCATCACAGCATCATGTTTGAGGAACTTGAGGAACCGTTTGGAACAATCTTCGATGGCAGCAAAGAGTACCGCACACTTACGCTAGTATCGCTCAAGGAATTTCCACTGAACCTCATAGGCACCCCCAAGGAAGATGAGGATCGAAAGATGTTTGAAGAGTACACTGAGGATGCATGGTCAATCAGCATGGATGGCACTACACTCACGAGGTACCACAACTCGTTGAGGAAGACTTTGTTCAATCCTCGAGATACCAATGACATTCCAGTAGACATTGGAAACCTCAAACCAGACAGGTACACGTATGGAGAAGAACCGATCAATAAGGATTTCTTTGAGGATGACAAGTTCTGGACTTTGGATGAGCCTCACAGAGACCCAGAACCACTAGGAGGTTTATCCTGGACAGGACGCAGTGTATTCGAACTCATTGAACCAGTGAACCCCAAGGCCAGAAGACCAAAACAGAAGGTTCACCAACTGGACACAATTCCAGAACAAGAAGAAGAACAGGAAGAGACCTCAGAGGCCCAAGCACCAGCGCACAGGCATGAACTTGCAGGAGAGTTGTCTTTTACATTCAACGGTCATGAGTACAATCAGCAGAACAGCCTCAAGGCCCTGAGAGAGTTGTGCAAGGAACTAGGAGTCTCAAAAGCTGGCTCTAAGCAAGAGATTCTCAGAAGGCTCAGTAGATCCATCATGGAAGCAGAAAGGCACATGGAACTTGTTTCAGGCCAGAAGAAGTACAAAGAGTTTCTAGAAGCTGAACCTCTGAAGGTACCCAAACAGCCAAAGCCGGAGGAAGTCGCAGTTCATAATCTCACACACTTACCTTATGCATCGTGGTGTCCGACGTGTGTAGCATGCAAAGGAAAAGAGTCTCCACACCTTCGTGAGAACCCAGAGAAGGAAAGATCTTCAAGACCAACTTTCTGTATGGATTTCTGTTTTACAGGAACAAGTCATGATGAGGCACCAGCGGCAGTTAGTCTTGTGTGTGTTGATTCTTGGAGTAGGAACATGGTCTGTATCCCGACAGCATCTAAAGGAAAAGATCTTGTAGAGCACCTTTGCGAAGGAGTGACCTACTTGAGTACTCAGCTTGGATATGGAACCATCAACTTGAAGGCAGACAATGAAGGAACAATGATGAAGCTGAAGCAGGTCATCCAGAAGCAGCGAGCATCCTTAGGTCTAGGAACAGTCTTGCAGGACGCAGTCAGTGGCCAGAAGGAAACCAACGGCATGGCAGAGAGAGCAATTCAAACCATTAGGAGACAAGGAACAACCCTGATTAGGCACCTTGAGCACAGAACAGGAACATATATTGCTCATACTCATCCAATCTTCAGTTGGGCTTTCAGGCACTCGGCATGGACCTTGAACAGGTACCATCGCCATTCCTCCACAGGAATGACTCCGTATGAGTTTATGGCAGGAAGGCCTTACGAAGGCCAACTAGCCGAATTTGGCGAATCACTTTTGGTTTTGACCAATCGTTCAGGAACACGTGCCAATAGGAAAGGTGACCCTATTTGGTTGAGAGGAGTGTTTTTAGGAAAAACAGACAACAACCTCTTCATTACGTGGCACATGGACGGCATCAAGACAAGCCGTAGCGCAAAACGTTGCGTGGAACACTTCGACGTGAAAGGAATAAGTAGCGTAGGAATTCACACTTGGGAAGTGAAGCACACTACCCTGGCAACAAGGAACATTCCCAGGAAGAACATTCCAGGACCAATTGCAGAGGCGCCACCTGTCATGGATGGAGCAGCTCAGGAACAGTCGGTTGAGGACTCGGCACCTTCCGCACCTTCAGGACCGATCGCAGGACCGATTGTCATCCAAGGCGGGGACTCTGCAGGAAAGTCAGGACCTACTAGGACAACCTACCTAGAGAGCAAAGCGAAGCAGGCACAGAGCAAGAGAAAAGCAGAAGAAGAACTTGAGCAGGAATACGACCAAAACAAACACGACGAAGCAGCTTCAGACCCAACGTCTTCTAGTAGCAGCAGTAAGGAAATGGACGCAGCCTCAGAAGAAGAACTCATCCCAGACAGCGCAATGGCAAGTGAGCTTCTTTCAGCTAGAGGATCAGCACCTCTTAGGAAAATGGAATTTGATGATGTAGGAACAGGTTCCAAGATCCCGAAGATTGATTCTCCGAAGAAGAAGTACCCTCCGTTCAACGTAGGAAGGGTATTTGAGCATAATGATGAAGAACTACCTGAAGCAGAACCAGGTACAGAGGACATTTTCTGGGAAGATTCATATTCGGACATTGGCGATTCCGATGAGGAACAAGACATCTTCAAGAGCGAAGATTCTGGACCTCCAGAAGTTGCAGAAGCCCAGTTGCAGGAACTGGATCGTGAGGCAATGCTCACAGAGATCAACAGACTCACCGAGATGAAGGCATTGGCAAGGAAACCCTTGCAAGAACTCGAGAGAGAAGAGGAGAGAGAGACAGAAGAAGAAGAGAGCAACCAAGGAACAAAGTGGTTGACGACGAAATTCGTCTTCGATTGGCGATTCAGGAACGGCCGATGGATGCGGAGAGCTAGGTTAGTAGCGAGAGAGTTCAAAGGAGCAGAAGTAAGGAACGACACGTTCAGCCCAGCGACGAGCGCATCGTTGGTGAGACTTATCCCGATCTTAGGATTACAACAGGAACATTCCCTGTACTCCATTGATGTCAAGGACGCATTCTTGCAGGTCCCACAAAGGACGCGATGTGCATGTCAATTCCCGAAGGAATATGTGGATCTGTTTGGCGACCAGGACCCTAGTTGTAGGAACGAAGGTTTGTTACTGCTTAGAGTACTTCCAGGACAGCGAGATGCAGCACTACTATGGAGTGATCATTTTGCAGGAACCCTCAAAGAGCAGAACTTTGATAGGAGCAAAGCTTGCCCTACTTTGTTTCGTGACGACAGGAACAGCATACTTGTTGTGCATGTAGATGACATTCAGGCAGCAGGGAAAACAAGGCACCTAGAGCCCAAGCTAGGAAAGCTAGGAGAAACCTACGAGCTAAAGGTTGAAGGCCCCTTCTTGACAGAGCAGGAACTTGAGGTAGGAGAGTCACACCAGACAATCCGATTCCTTAAAAGGAAATTCAGCTACCACAATCACGAGCTCCACATCACGAGTGACCCGAAGTATCTTGTGAAGCTTAAGGAAGAACTGAAGCTTACCAGCAAAGCCTCGAAGCCAACTCCGTGCACCCAAGAGTCGCAGGAACAGGACAACACTCAGACCTTGAACCAGGAACAAGCAGCATCGTTCAGGAAAAGCGTTGGCATACTCTTGTATGTCAGTCAGGACCGCCCTGACGTGCAGTTTGCCGTGAGAGGTTTGGCCTCCAAGATGTCGGAACCAACACATGGTTCTTGGAAACACTTAGTCCACCTAGTGCAGTACATGTCGAGAACTGAAGGATACCATTTAGTGTACAGGAAAACGCCTAGAGGACTCAGTAATCTCCATGAATCCATCAGGAATGGTAACTACGACTTTACAGGAATAAGGCCCAAGGAACACCACCTTTTGGAAGTCTTCAGCGATTCAGATTGGGCAGGAAAGAAGGACACAAGGCGCTCAACATCTTCAGGAATTGTTTGCCTAGACGGTCAGTGTATTTACTCCTTTTCTAGGAACCAGAAGTCGGTTAGCTTGAGCAGTGGTGAAGCAGAGTATTACGCAGGAGCGTCAGCAGCGTCAGATTCTATATTGTTGAAGGAAGCAGTAGAATTCTTGACCAGGAAACAATGCAAGGTACACTTGTACATGGATTCTTCTGCAGCTAGAGGAATTATTACAAGGCAAGGTGTAGGAAGAGTCAAGCATTTGCAGATCAGGACCCTTTTTCTTCAAGACCTCCACAAAGAAGGAACAATTAGTGTTCACCCAGTAGGAACCAAGGAAAACACAGCCGACATAGGTACCAAGCCCCTTTCAGCGAAAAGGATCAGACTGTTGTTGCACTGGTTAGGTTTTCAAACCAGCGAGAACGAACCAGTAGGCAGAGAAGAGCTCAAGGAACACAAGGCCCAAACACAAGCTAAAGCAGTTGTAAGAATGATCAAGAGCCCAGGAACTTTGTCTTTTGCAGCTTTGTTGTTTGCAGGAATTTCAGGTATTTCAGACAGTCTTCAGATTCAGAGTTTCAAGGAACAGTGTCTTGAGAGTTGTTTTCAGGAAGAAGAGTTTCAGTCAGACTTTCAGGAACATGTTTTCTGTTGTGCAAGTGCATGTGAGCAGGACGGCATGTGCAGTGACACGAGTGCATGTGAGCTAGGAACGTCTGCAGGAACAGCTCATGGAACAACATGTTGTGAGATGCTTTCGCAGCTCAAGGAACTCTGCGGAACACTCGCGGAACGCTCAGGTATCCAGGAACTAGTTCGCCCGGTAGCAGAAGGTCAAGGAAACCTTCCAGGAACCTTAGCAGCCATGGAAGCAAGCGCGAGTTCGAGCAAAAGCACCGAAGAAGTGTTCAAGGAACTTTCTACCTTGAGAGAGGCGGCAACCGCCTTAAGGAACGCTTCAGAAGAAAGGAACTTGATCGCGGAGTCGATCAGGAAGAACACAGAGGAAGCTGCGCGTTTGCGCAAAAGCCAGGAACACGTGGCTGGTTGTGTAGAAGCCTTGACAGGACAAATCTACGACGTCAAGCACCAGGTTCAGGAAATGGCCGAACAGAACGACAGAGACCGGCAACAGGTCAAGGAACACATGGCCTTCGTCCTAGGCACATGTGACGCCGTGAAGGAACAGCTGAACCAGATGATGCAGGACTTCTACGAGCAGCAAGAGGAACAAGAAGAAGAGGAAGAAGACGAAGAAGAGCAAAGGAAAAGAGAAGCCAAGGACCGAGAACTAGAAGGTGAACTACGTCGTGAAGGACACGGACAAGGAACAGCACCGTCGAGAGCTACGTCACCTACGTCCCAGGAAAGGAAAGGAATATTCGGACCGAGGCTACTTCGAGGGCATCCAGGAACGAGAGCAGGACAACGAGAACGAGAACGAGGCCTACGTCAGCAGCTACGTTGGAGGAGAAGATCCCGGGGAGTACCCCGATGAAGGAACAGCAGCAGCAGCAGAGGAAGAAGAAAGTGAGGAAGCAAAGGAAGAGAGAAGGAAGAAGAAGATCGCGGAGATCAACGCCAAAAGCAAGCAAAGGCTCAAGGAAAAGGAAGAGGAGAAGAAGCTTTTTCCGTACCCCTACGACTACGCCAGCGAATGGAAGGAATACTCCGAGAACGGCGAGATCTACAGGCAACACAGAGTTACAGGAGAAAAGCAGTGGGTCGACAAGGACTACACGTACAAGCACGAGAAGGGAACAAAAGGAAAGAAGGAAGGAAAAGGAAAAGGAAAGCCAAAGGCAAGAGCAGAAAGCACAGGATTTCGACCTCGAGATGAAGATGATCGCAAATACTGGGCAGAACAGGACAGGATCTCAAAGGAACAAAGAGAAGCAAAAGCAAAAGCAGAAGAGGAGAAGAAGGCAAAAGAGGAACAGATTGCCAAAGCAAGGTTGATTCTGGAAGCGGCAGCAGACGAGCAGGAAAAGAGAGACAAGGAAGCAGCAAGGCAGGAAGCAGCCGCAGCCGCCGAGAGAAGGCGAGAGGTAGAAGCAGCAGCCAAAGCCAAAGCAGAGAGAGAAGCAAAGGAAAAGGAGGAGACCGAAGCGGCAGCAGCAAAGGAGGAAGAAGAGAAAGCAGCAGCCGCAGCAGCCAAAGAGGAGAAGAAAAGAAAGGAGAAGGAAGCCAGGAAGAAAAGAGAGGAAGATCAAAAGGCAGCGTCAGCGTACATTGCCAAGAAGGAAGCAGAGAAGAAGGCAGCAGCAACATCAGCAACAGGATCAGGTGAAGCAGACAGGATCCAGAAGCTTGAAGAAATGATGAAGGAGATGATGAAGGAACGCAAAGAGGATAAAGAAAGGATTGCAAGCCTTACACAGGAGCTTGAGAGCAGAGGATCAGCAGCCGGGTCGCAGGCACCCACAGAACCTGACACAACACCAGCAAAGGAAGAGGAAAAGCCAGAAGCAAAAGGAACAGGAAAAGCAACAGGAAAGGAGCCACCGAACGTCACACAGCACAAGCAGAAGGAAGAAGACAAGGACGACCCAGAGCTGTCCGCCAAAGGACCAGTGAACGAAGCATCGTTCATGAAAGGAAAAGGAAAAGGAGAGTTTGAAGGAAACTGGTTTGCAGTCTACAGTTTCCAGAACAGGAAATACCAGTGGAAGTGGAACGAGAAGAAGGCACAGTGGTACTGGTATTCAGGATCAAAGGAAACAGGTTGGAAAGCAGCGTCAAAGGACAAGCAAGGAAAAGAGAAGTGCAAAGCGCAAGCAAAGATGAAAGAAGAGTGGCTAAAGGAACAGCTTCAAGACCAAGAGGAAGCTAAAGACAGCGAAGAGGAAGGCAAAGTGAACTTCCAGTGAAGCAAAGGAACCGCGAGCAGTACTGAGGCCAGAGAGCCGAGGAAAGAAGCAGCAGGACACAGGAACCGTGGCACAGCCCTTTTTGTTTCTGTGGTGATCTAGGTAAAGTGCAGGAACGTCTTTTGTACAGTCGAGCAACCTTGGAGAGGATTGCGAGTGAACGTGCGCATACGTTTGCAATGAGGAACAGTGTTTGTTTTGCAAGTGAAAAGGAACTGCAGCGTGTTTACTGTTTGTTCAGGAAAAGTCGGAGTCACCTCAGTCGAGGAACTTTCGCTAACTCCGAAGGCGGGGTGTTAAACATTCTGCCAGGAACAGTAACACAGCTAGTGCAGTACAGTTAATGTACAGGAACAGCCGTCACGCACACGCGACGTGCAGGCTCGAGACCCCAGGACACACCGTGCCCAGGAACAAAAGTGTCCGACAGTCTTTGTGGGTAGGAACCCTTAGTGAAGCCCGTTCTTTAACAGGAAGCCAAAAGTCCTAAAGGAAGCAAGCGGCTGACACATGATGGGATTGCCGGCAATCGGCTGAGGATGCAAAGCTGAGCAAGCGAGACGGCCCACGTGGTGGCTGCAGCCTGTTTCTGCAACCGAGCAGCCGAGACCGGATGGAGTCACCCTAAAGGCCCCAGTCATGTTCGGAGCACAAAGCCTAATTAGTCAGTAGCCGGAGACTATCTGTGCTAATGTGCTATATGATCTTTCTCGCAAACAATGGAAACAACGATAGCAAGAAGCATCAGTGTCATAACTAGCAAGCCGAACACATATTAGATTAGAACACCCCAAGAAACTACGGCCCTAAATTGCACCCCCCAGCAGCCCGAATCGTTGAAAGAAAGCTTGCAGCTCTAAGTTCCAGAGGTTACAAGTTAGGATGCTTTCCCAGGCTGCTGGTGGCAGTCTCAGATCAGCAGAAGTCAAAATCCGACCCAGGTCGTTGCGGCACAGAAAAGCGAACGACATACGTCCGTCCTGGCGTGATCACCAGACCCATATTATTGTCTAACCGAAGCCATCCATTAAGCGAGCAAGGTGCAGCCCAAAATCGTTCGAAGAGCCACAGGCACAGGTGGCTGCCAGGATATTTGCCACCATATAAATAATTAGCTCCTCGGGCTAAGTTTCAGGGAACAATGAAAGCAGTGGCGGGTTCGGGCTTCGGGTTTGCAGCTTAGTGCTTGTTGTCCACTAATTAATCATTAATTGTCCAGTATACTACTTGATTAGTTTATTGAAATTGAAGCTTATGCTAGGAATATGGCTTGCCGGTTTGATCGAGTATGTGTGTGTACCACGTGCTGCGTAGTATTGTTTTGTGAATACTCTTTTTCTGTAAACTAATCTAATTGTAGTCACTCTAGAATCTCTAGAACTTATGAACCAAAAAGCAGCCCACACCGAAGTTTGAGTACTCTCGTGTGTCAGCTACAATGATAGCCGATTACACCCTGATTAATCAAGAAATCTCTATGCTTAGACCTGACACGAGTGCAACCATGGCTCATCAAAACCCGATATGCGTTGCCGGCCAATGCACATCATATGCAAAATCGCAGTCCTTGGTTGCCATGTTGCCGTGCGGGAATCTTATGAAATCGTACCATGCAACCCGAACACCAACGAAGTGCTGCAAGAATCGGCGCCAGCATCACCCGAGACTCTCCCATACCTGCACAATGGTGATTTGAATTGAATCCCACAAATCCCACAAACTCTGGCCGAGAGGTTTAGAGAGGGCAGTCCTCGCCCACAGCATCCGCCACAGTGAGGGTGGACTCAGCAGACCCGAAAACCCCAGCCGCCCAGAACAAAAAAGCAAAAAGAGCAGCACATATCCCAACGAAATGTGGCGAGCACATGACAAGCCGTGGCACTGCCGGCGGAGCGGCATTCGCTGGCAGCGTCACAAACAGGTCGGCTTCCTGATTTCTCATGGATCGACAACGAATCTAGGATCTAGCAGGCACGAGAACAAAACATGAAGAGAGAGAAGTCGCCTCAAAAGTAATGTTCCGGCGAGCATGATTACCATAAGGGTTGCCGTGCATGGGCAGCAGCATGTAGCCGTGGTCAAGGTCCTGGACCCGGCACAAATCATCGCATCTCCATTTAGACTATCATCCCCCTATTTTGTATGCCACAATGTGTTTGGCTACACTGGCCTGGAGCAGCAAATCTTTTGCCAAGTCCTCCAGCCACCCGGAGATATTCATGCCCATCAAGTCCCGGACACTCCGGCGGTGCCGTACCATCACCAAGTCGCATACCTCAATCGCCAAACCACACACTGACCAGCCAAGCCACAGACAACTGTAGATTGCAGGCAAGTGGCACAATAGGTGAACGTGCCCGTGTGATAGCCGAAGTGGGCCATAGTCGATGGGATACCCTTCATTCGCCGATTGCACAAAGCGGGGAACCTGAGACCAGCTGGCACATCAGCAAGCATGAGAACCGGACACCGTCAGTGCAAGGACACATACACAGATTCCAATCAAGCAGCATGGTCATGACCCTGGCAGAAACGTGCTTCACACCTTTGATGACGAACTTATCGGTGCCCCACAAAGTCGTCGGGGACCTAGGTTTTCATGTATGAACTTAACTGAAATTTCAGACACTGACAAACCTCACTGACAAACCTCTTCACCAACCACTTGTCCCGGAGTCCCAGTTGCTGAGTCTGGCAACCGAACGAGGACATCGGGAAGAGGCATTTCACAAAGCCCAGGCGCTGAGCGGCCTCCTGTTTCAAGAACGAATGAAAGCCACTCCATTCTGAAATCACCGACGGTGAAGCTATCAAAACCCAATCTAAAAAGTCCTGCAAAGCCGGGTGCCGCTCAAAGAAGTTGGCGCCGTCGACCGGCAAATGAATGACACACCGCACAGCAATCATTTCCGCGAACCGCAGCAAGTTGCCCACAAAGACCTCAATTGTCTCAATCCCCAACAAACCAAAGGCATTGGCTGCAAAAACAGCCAAGTCACGGCCACCTTGTCCTTCGTATCGTTGCAGCAAAAGTTATGCCGGAAAAGCCTCAAGCTCATTCTGGATTCAGGAAGCGAGAGGGAGCTAATTGTATAGCCGAATGAAATGCATCCGGGGCACATAATATACAGCAAACCCCCAGGATATATTCTGGAGCACATCTGCAGACCTCAGAGTGAGAAGTGCTGCCTAGCCAGCGGGTAGCCCCCGGACATAATATTGGAAACTGCGAACCAACAACATGCAATCAAAAGGCAGAGGTTCTGCCCTTGCTCGGTTTCCATGGACTCCGAGTCCTCGATGCCGATGATGTCGGCCGTGGAGATGCCCTCCTGAGGTCAGGTGGCTTCCTAGTTACGATTCACTGTCCAACTTCTACCCTCAGACACCAGTGCAAACTGAGGCACATTGTGCACAGCAGCGGACAGTAACGAGTGCCCGTACTGCAGAAAGTGGATGAACCTTTCCCTTCGCATCAACCCAGAAGCATCGTCCATCTGGTACCCAGGCTCGAAAACATAAGGGCATTCCCGCCGTGCCCTTTCCAAAAAAGGGATTGCCATTGCACTGGTATCCATGCTTGTCGTTATGTTTGTCGTGACAACCGCCCTATGAATGATTTCCACTCACCTTTGCAATGCTTTTGCCGCTGCTGCCATCTATGCAATGCTCATTTGTTGCCGATGTCCAGAGCTGCTATGCCCTATGAACACTGATTATTGCAACTCTCTTATGATGCCACATGCAGAATCTGAACCATCGAGGCGGCACGTTGAAATCCTTGAAGCACGCACCTTGAGGGAGCATGGCAAGGGAAAGCCTTGATGAAAAGGAAGCCCAGTAAGGGAGGGATATCACCATGAAAATGCTTATGCTTATGTGTTTTTGTGTCCCTAAATAATGTAGTGATATAGTACAGCATAGTATAGTATGGTACGGAGGTAACTAATCAATTGCAAGCAAGTAAGCAAACAAGTGAGATGGTTAAACTGAAGTATCTCTACTTTGGATATGTGATTTGCCTTTACCAAGTTCGGACTAAAGGTTTAGGCGTTTTAGTTTGAAATTACGTTGGGCTTGGGGCTTACTGGTAGGAATTGTAGGGTGCAAATTCAGAGCTTGAACTTGGGATTGTGGCTCGAGGTTTTAGGGCTTGGGGTGTGGATTTTTGGTAGTTTGAGGGCTTTTCAGGGCTTAGGGAATGTATATTGGACCCCAGAAAGTTGGAACAGTAAATTTGGGATGATTGTTGCTGGGTTTCTCTATATAGATGCACTTTAGAACTTAGAACAAGGACATCACTGGATTCAGATAATGATGCTCCAACTTTCTGGTTTGTACTGTAGACACCTGATTGATAAACCCGTTTAATCAGCCATGGATCAACATCAGGTTTCAGGACTTGGAGTTTTGAATCTCGAGTTCAGGGCTCTGTGCATGAATAGGGATCTTGGGTTTTAGGATTTGGGGTCTACGATTTCGGGTTGTGCTGTTTAGGATGTGCAGTTTAGTGTTTCCGTCCCGCAAATACCCATTTTCGGGTTTTCTGACATGAAAGAGGCATAAAACACCAAAGGCCCATTGGATACCGCAGCTTACCGCAGAATCCTTGTACTTGAGGTACATGTTGTGATGGCGCGTTTTTCGTGTCAGCTCAACACAAGATTCGGGTGCAGGCATTGGGCTGTATGGTTTGGGCTTGAGCGACTAAGCAATATCGTGAACCCGAACACATTCTTGGGTTCGTTCACAAAGATTGGCACATCTACAACTTGAAGCTTAATGCCTAGCTCGTAGACTTATAGAGGTTGGGCGCGCAAATTCGGGGGTTGGGGATAAACGGGGGCCAGGGTTCAGAGCTTAAAAGGCTAAGCATCGGGCCACTCGAGGCACAGCAACTGTTCGATCGTGTTGCCAGTGCATGCAAGCTCATGCCCCAAATGCTCCGTCTCGGTTTTCTTTAGTTAACCCATTTTGTAACGTGCAACGAGCCCTACACTCTAAATCCTAAACCACTTGTCTTTCCCTAAGCTCTAAGCCAACACGAGCTCCAAGGCATCTGTTCTCGGTGCTTCGTCGTCCTAAACAGCAGGTTTGGGCGCGGTGCAGGCCACGGAATCAACAGAGAATCGCGTTGAGGGTTTAGGCGTAAGGGTATATGATCGCCTTTACCCGAAAGACATTGCCATGAGAGCTTCACCACGACTGTACCGTAGTGGTCAGGTTATGCTTTCTGTTGCTTGCACCTCCCTCCGCAAATGCGCCATTATCTTTTCCCAGCATGGAACGAGGACGGTTGTCACCGGGAGCTCTCGAAAATTAAATCCTAAACCTTAAACCCCAGGCCCTAAGCCCTAAACCCATAAACCCCAACCCCTGAACTGCATAACTAGGATGCCCAGTAGTACCCTTATTCCTTTTTTGTAGTCCTAGGTTCATTATAAAGTTACCCAATAGGTTACAGATAGCCTTCTTGAGAAACCTGTATGGCTCTGGAGACTGACAACCCTGGTAAACCGGTAGCTCTGAGTAATTAGGCATGCTACCTGTCCCGCTCTAGGTATTCAGGCCCCTAAAAGGCAGTTTCCGAAAATTAGGGGTACCTAGGGGTCCTTATAATAAGGATCCTACTATTTGGGGTACCATATTAGGGTCCCCTATTTTTGGAAACTCCCATATATATATATATATATATATATATATATATTCTGTTTGCTCTACACTCTGTACCTCGTCATACCTTCCGGTAAAGTCTTCCCCAAAGACCGCAACTTGCACGTTCCTTTGGCGACGATGTTTGACATAGCAGCAATTCGGATCCCACTTAGAACTTACTTACTACCTACTTACTAAGGCCTCCGACCCTCCAAGTAGCTTTCTCGGCTGATCACCGTCCTCTGCCATCTTCCGTCGCTGTGGGAGTTGGGCTGGAGTTGGTGTTGCCCCGCCCAAACCCTTTTGGATTTGTCGTGATTGCATCTTGGGTCTCGAGTTTGGGTTTAGAGCGGTGTCCTGCATGTCTGTACATTTACTGGGTTCCCCTAGCCTCAAAACCCAAGCCGGACTTACTAATCCACTTGTAACTGCAACTGTAAGACACGTTGTAAAGTGCCCTGGTCCTATACCTCAACCATCGCTCCGTTCTTTAGGGCAGCCTAAGTGCTGGAGATCCATACGTAGTGCGCTCTATATTAAGGGGAAAGGGCCTCTGAGCAATCTGTATATGTCTTCTATCCTGAACACAAGCATTCCTTATTGGGCAATTTGGACCTTAGGTTCTATTTCGTGGGATATTCGTATCAAAAGCTCACTTACCCCAAACCTTAAACCAAAAAACACAAACCCTAAACCCTAACCCCCAAACCCCGACTTTACCGGTCAAAGATACTCTCAACTCCCGCCGCGCTCCGACCGATCCAATTGGCTCTGGGACGTTTAGTAACTTGGTGTTCTTCTGCTAGGACCTAGATTAGGCGCTTATTCCCTTTTTTTACGGTTCAGGTTCCCTTATAAGCCCCTTTAAGCCACAAAGGGCATCCTTTTTTTTCCTAGGTTACTCTTGGGGACGGTCTCTGGCTTTCAGGGTTTAGGGGAAGGTCTCTGGCATTCCCGGACCGGACCCCCCCCCCCCCCCCCGAACGGCCCTCTAATAGAGTCCTTATGGTCCCTTGGTCGTGGGCATTTGGCGCATCATGGAGGGTAGTTGGGGGGGCTAGGTTCTTTCAGGGTTTAAAGGTTTAGGGTTTGGGGAAGGTCTCTGGCTTTCGGTAGTCTTTGTATGGGCGTGTTGCAGAAGAGTTAGATTCGTTTGGCCTTCCTCTGTTCAAGGTTCAGGCATTCCAGTGTGTGGTGTCAGTGTTTGAGCGGGGGCACAGAACTCGGCAACTATGGACACGGGCTGTTCCAAGAAGTTCGTGGACACGACTGGTTCAGCCAGTAGAAGGACTCTGGAAGTTTGTAGTTACTCAACTCAACAATCCCTGAACTCATTTGGGGGATTATGTTAATTATGAACAGGTCCCTGAACCTGTAGGGGGTCATGACGTAGTGCGTAAGTATCACTTTTGTTTGGTTTCAGGCGGCGTAGTGATGTTGTGTCAGATTTCCTGCGCTCTTTGCTCATGTAGTTGGTGAAGTGAATGCAGTATCGTTTTTTGGACGCTCTGGGTTTTAACATCTGATTGACTATAAGCCCTAAACCCTAAACCCTACACCCCTGAACCCTAAACCCATATACCCTAAACCCCTAAACCCCTAAACCCTAAACCCTGCCCTTTGTGCCTTAAAACGTATGCCTAACGTCTCGGCTCTTTCGCTTCAAAATGACACGACGGAAGCTTCCCACTGCACGCGCATGGAAGCCTCTGATGCCGCTCTTAAGGCTTACCTTAGGGGTACTAAGAAATAATTCTTAACTTTTGTTTTTTTGAATCCCTAAGAAACAGCTAAAATTATAATTTTTGCTAGGGTTCTAAGTTCAGTATAGTTACCTGGACCCTAAGGAACCTATTTTTCCCAAAGGCTCCTATGTACTCTTATGGGGGATACTTCCCTAAGTCATTATAGTAATGCCTAATATGGAAACCCTACATTCTGCTATATCGGTACATAGAGGATTCCTGTTTATGATTAGTCCCTAAAAAGGTAGGTTATTTGGAGTTAAGGTAGCAACTGCGTACTGGACTGCCTCATTATAGATAAGTTTGGTTTACAACTTTCACGTAACAGGGGGGCGTGAATCTCAGTGAACAAGGGCTTGGTACTGGACTGCTTCATCATAGATATACTTGATCTACAAACTTTCATTATCGAGGGTTGCAATAGGGATCCTAATCAGTACACGGCCGCTGAAAGTAACAGGGGTGTTTCATGTAGCTGATTCAATAATTACCAACATTATTCCTTAGGGCCCCTTATCACAATCATAATATTAATCTGCCCAAAGCCTTATTCGAAATATTAAGGCCTCTACACTTTAGAACCCTACTATAGATCTCTTGTAGACTCCCTCAAAGATCCGCTTAATTGAGGCCTAGGAACCCTTGAAGGAACCCTTTTCTAATTCCTAAGGCCCTACATTATCTCTACCCCCAAGGGACCAAGTACCTAATAATCATATACTCTCTGAAATAGTAACCTACATAACTACTATCCGAAACCTAAGTACTTAACTATTGGGTCCTTTGGACCCTTGGGGTACACTCCTCTCTGATTCTGGAGAAGCCCACTTTGCAAAACAGTCCATAGCGTAAGGGTTTAGGGTTTAGGGGGTTCAGGGTTTTGGGGGTTCAGGGTTTTAGGCTTAGGAGTTTAGGAGTTTAGGGTTTAGTGGGTTTAGTGGGTTCGGTGGGTTTAGGCTTTAGGGTGAAGTCTTGGGATTCAATCAACCATTGAACCCTGAGCCCTCACACTGAGTACGATTTCCGGCTTCTATGACCTAGAGTAGGCCCATATTCCCTTTTTAGGGTTCAGGTTCCCTTATAAGCCCCTTTAGACCAAACAAGGGCACCCTTTTTGTTCCCAGGTTACTCTTGGGTCTAGGCTAGTGCATCGGCTATACGGTTTCGCAGCCGGATCCGAAGGATACTATGGTTGATGTATAAAGAGTACCTTTACGGGGCTCCTTTAAGGGATCTATAGAGTGCCCACTTTGCACGCCATCTATGGCCGGCACGACGAAAGCATGTACTATGCTGACGCGCGGCCGCATACGTCCCCTTCGGCCTCCTTCGTTTTGCGCGGAGCAAAAACCAAGGAGCAGGCTGGGTTTCGCTTGCTCGCTTTCCTGTGAACACGTCCATGGACGCTTCTCTCTGATAGGCCAATGCTCGCATGCCATTGCTTGCGACGCCGAGGCCTGGGGGTACCATCCCCGTCGATGGCTTCGCAGTTGAGTTCAAGCCGCGTCACAAGTGCAGAAACAAGGCGCTGCTTCGTAACGCACGTGCTTGTGCTGTGGTTTGCCCTTCTGCTCTCCGCTGTTCCATGCCAGAAGAGAGTGGACCGATTGGATGGCCTCATCCTGATTGGATGTGGGGTTGCCAAGAGGCGCGCGATGTTTTGTGCATTTCTGATTGTGGTTGTTCCACAGTGATCCTCAGGCTGGGCCTTCTTAAAGAGGGGCCCACCTCTACTCGGCAGCCCAATGCCGCGGCTTCCTTTGCCACGAGGACAGCATCTTGCTTGTCGCAGACTCAGTTTTGCGCAGTCTGCGGTGGGTGTGCCTGGTGTAGTATTCTCTAGTGTTACCAGCAGCGCTAGCATGACCAGTTGTGTTACCAAGTTGAGTATTTGTCATGCTCGCAGGTAAAAGGCATGCTGATGGTCAGCGCTCGGCTTGCCGATGACCGTGTCGTCATCCCTGAGAGCAGCTGCAAGATGAAGGAGCTGCTCCACATTTAGTGCTTGGAGTGTGTCTACGTTTGCGCTGCTAGCGACGCGTGCCTGACAGGTCAAAGTGGCAAGCCTGGCAGAGATGCCCGCGCTGGGCTTCCATCTGTGCCAGCGGTCTGACAGTCTGACCAAAGCCGGCATCCACCAGGCCATGGTGCGTGTGCGTCGTGCTGCGCTTCACGCATGCCTACCTGCAAGACAGACAACACGTCAGGCTTCACAGCATCGCTGCTTTCCATGCTCCGCCTATGTGTCTGCTGCACCCCGAAAGAGCTGCGTGTGTGCCTCAGATAACCGTGTGGCCTTTTGCAGGCAAGTGGGATTACAATCCATGCCCGCAGGTGAGGGGCCTCACGAAGTCTTGGCGCACGTTTTGACCAAGTGTCGAAAACAACGCAGCAATCCCTGCACAGGGCGGTGAAGGCGTACCAGGAGCGCCGATGCTCTGCTGCATGCATGTGACCAAACTCTAAGCGATCTAACGTGCGGGTATGCAGGACTTGGATTCATTAACCATGTGGCCTTTGCAGGAACCGGGTCACAGGGAAGCTGACCGGCTACCCCATGTGCCTTCGCAGAACATCACCTTCGAAGTCGTCGAAGCGGCTTCAGAGGCGTTTGCGTTGATTTTCCCATTTCGATTTGTGATTGCAGTGCTAGACTGCTCCCCGGCGAGGACGAAAGCTGCCACCTCGCTTGACCAACTGCAGCAGAACGGTTGCTGCCTCGGACTGTTGCGGGGCGGTGTTGGGCTGGCTTGTAGATTTACATGCACTTGCTTGAGGTGCCGATGGCGTGCCACACAGCCTGGCCAATGGCACACGCGCAGCTCTGGAGTGCTGCATCAACAAGCTCCGCTTCACGGAGAGCAGATGGCACCGGAAGCCGGAGCTTGCGCGGCCACGCTCTTTTATCATGGAATGGATTGTTGTGCTAGCGGTCGCCGTACGTGATGCATCGATGCCTTTGCAGCAGTCAGGGGCGGCGAGTCGGGCACGTCCTTCGCCCCGTGCGGTGAAGACTTCCGCCTCGCGGCCGACGAGTGCATCATTGTCCGGGCGGACTGCACATGTGTGCAAGGCAAAGTTGCCGTGTCTGGGCCGTGAAATATATTGAATTGGTTTCGTCTACTTGTTTGGCGACGTCCAGCTTCTTCTTCTTATTATTATTCTCCTTCTTCTTCTTCTTCTTCTACGCTCTTTTGCGTTTGCCGCTTTGGTTGCACACGTGCCTTTTCTTGGCTTTCTTGCTTGCTGGCTGGCTGTCTTGCTCGCTCGTTTCTTTCGATGTTTTGTTCATTCGTTGCCTGATCTTGTGTTCATTCTTTGCCTGGTCTTTTCGTGTCTGGCGATCTGGTGTTGCGCTGTGGCTAGCCGTCCCTGCACTTGTTTTTCTCTTGCGTGTTTGGTCGTGTTCTAGGGTTTAGGGATATAAACAAATCCTGCATTGACCATAATGAGGAATATAAACCATAATCCCCATAGTTTAGGGTCCTTAGGGTAGTGCAGGGTTCATATCATCAACCGTAGTTACAGAGGTCTGAGTGATAAGCAGTAAGTGGTGAGTTTACCCGAAAACCCCAGTGTAATCACTCAGGCTGCCTTAATATAATGCGCTGAGGCCCCCTATGCAAACCTTAAAGTAGACTTTAGTGCGTACTTTCCACCCCAACATACTACTTTGGGGGTTCTTTATTACAATGTAATGTAATTACAGTATCATGGGCCACAAAACCCTGTTCGATTTATTCATGCCCCTATATTGACAGCATTGATGACCTTCGGCCGGCCGCAAGCCCAAACCCACTCTCACAGGAGGAGGAATGCGCGTGCGTTGGTGGAAGCTGTTATGTTTGGCTGGACGAAACTGGTGCTCCTTTTGAGGGATCCACCTCCTCACACCAAGCCCTAGACCCTTCAAGCACGTAGTTTCGCTTAACCCTAAACCCCGCCTGGTATTCACTGTAGCCCCTTTTGAGGGACCCATCATCTCCTAGCAGACTCGCTGGACAAGGCGTGCGCAAAAA
The DNA here is from genome assembly GCA_905221615.1 of Symbiodinium sp. CCMP2592. Lineage (NCBI taxonomy): Eukaryota > Dinophyceae > Suessiales > Symbiodiniaceae > Symbiodinium > Symbiodinium sp. CCMP2592. Next base: position 1,620,318 of record CAJNDT010000779.1, read on the forward strand.
GAGCCAGGATGCTTCGGTTTGGGCTGAGACATGCATTGCTTTGGGCTTTCTAGCGTCTTAATTTCCTGCTTCAGACGTTTTTCCCTATATCCCCAAAGGTCAACCTAGAGTGGCCCCCCCAAGGATATCGGACATTTAAGTTTATCGTTCCAAGAATATGCCAATCCCTCAACCACTGCTTAGAGGTTCATGGGGCTTAGCCAACTAGGTTATACACAACAAGGCAACGGTTGGGTTAATTGCTTTAAATTTCAGTTAAAGTGGCTATAAACTTGTTTGCATTCGCTTACCAAGTCTCATGACCCTCCAAGTAGGGTTTAAGCTTCAGTTTTTCCTGTCCATTCTTCAAACCGACCTAGACAGTCATATGTAATGCGGGAGTCAGAATGATTGCTAATAGAACCTAGATAATACAACTATAGCAGAATTTGGCTCGATACGCTTCTCGGGCGATTGAGGTTTCCAAGTTGATTGCATGTATTGATTGCGTTATTGTCTTGTTAGAGAAATCTCTCAACCCGTGTAGAAGATATTGCATAGAAGGGGTTTAGGTGGCTGCAGAGTGTTTAGGAATCGCTGGTTTGTTAGAGACGCTTGAATACTTAGTAATTCTATCCCAGGCCAGTCCCTGAATAAGTTCATTTTCCTGCAGCTTCAGACAGCCCAACTCCCAATTCTAATTATGAAGATGCACACCTCAAAACTCAACAAGACTTCCACAAAACATTATTCTTATTGGCCCATCATTCAGCCCGCTATATGAGCACCAGTTAAATTCCCATGCAGCGCTTCCACTGAATAGTCGATATTGTTCATGTTGATTCCGTTGTTGGTGTTCTCTGTGTTTGCGGGTATGGTTATCATCGTAGCATTGTAGGGTTTGGGGATTTATAGTAGGGTTTTCAGATTCAGTGTCGAGGGTTGCACGGTTCAGGGATTTTTGCCGTATGTACAGTATTTTGTTTTGTGATAGCATAGGGGCAGATAGGAGGATGGATCAAGATGTCTATCACTGTACGGCTGCATGTTGAACAGTGTGGCTTCCTGCGCATAGTCAGACTGGGTTCAAGGATTAGGGTTTCATGCATCGCTAAACCCCAAACCCCTGAACCAAAAACCCTAAACCCTAAATGGGTGGTTGTGAAAATTATGGTCCCCTTTTTGGGTATCCTAAATATTAGGTGCCGTACTACATTAAGGACCCAAAAAGGGACCATAATGTTGACAACCACCCAAGTAAGTTGGAGGCTCGCCTTAACGTGGTAAGTCTTACAAGTTTACTTACCAGGTCAGTCAGCATCCAAGCAGCTACAAGCCCTAAGGGTCCATGTACCCGCATAGCATATGGGCCCAATGTATCTATATAGGGAGTACTTTAAGGCCAACGTATATACTATATGAGGACATGGACCCTTAGGGAAGGTTGCTAAGGAAGTTGCTGAATGGTGCTAAACCGTAAACCCCAAACTGGGCTTCCTGGCAGTATCAGTTGTTTCGAGTCTTTAGATCTGCTTAGTTGGCCGTACTGGGCTTCGAGAAGCTCCGACAAGCTCAAAGCTCTGCGGATTGATCAGGCTTAGTAACTTGAGTTTAAGGGTAACTAGGGTTGGTCTAAGGGGTCCCTTTTTACTTCCTTTTTACAGGGTTCTGTAAGGGTTTTACAACGGTATAGGGTTTAGGGCTTTCCTCAAGGGTATAGGGTTCCGGGCTTTCAGGGCTTACTTGGAGGATCAGGTTACAAACAAGGTCACTACAGTTATGGTTTTTTGCAACCCCAACTAAGGTATGTATAACCTTACTTATAAAGTACCATGATCCTCTGAGTACTGTCAATATCTGTAACCCTGAGGGTCCAAGTGCCCCTAGTTCGACCCTCAGGGCAACAGAACCCTCCATTACCACCATACAACCTTACGGCAGCAACGACTACTGCGACTGCGTCTGGCGCTACTGCTCCTCCCCATACTCCCCCTTCTGCTGCTGCGAGTAGCAGTTATCCACCCTAGACTCGACCCTAAACCCCTAAACCCCCAAACTCCTAACTCCTTCCAAACTCATCCCATGCATGTTTTCTTCTTTTCTTCAAGCTTGAGCAGGGGGCAGGGCAGGGGTCCAGGAGGGGCAGGCAGACCAGGGTATGGAAGCAGCAGAAGCCAAAAAATGTCGAATTCTGCTTTGCGAAGGCCCGGGGGGCCAAGGAAGGCCTGGGCGGAAGGGGCGGAGTCACGGAGGTGGCCTTGAGTTTACCGCTTATAGCCTATAGCGCTTACGGCTTACGGTTCGGGGTTTAAGCTTAAGCTACCATAACTGAAGTTTGGGGAGGGGGGAGGGGGGGGGGGGCGAGGGGAATTTGGGCCAGTTTTTAGAGCGGGTACCCCCTCCGCGCGGTACCGCCAAAGAGGGGCGGGGAGGGGATTAAGAGGTGGGGAATAGAAGGAGATCCGAATTGGAACCTCTGACCGCTTCTACCACAAAGCAAGTTTGGAAAATGTGAATCAAGGTATCCGGAGAGCTGAATTAAATCCCCGATATTTGAGGAATGGCAGCTGTATACTGTTGAGTGCAATGTAACTATAGGTCGAGGACTGTAAGAGTACCCTAAACCCTAAAGCCGAAACCACCAGCCCGAAACCCGAGCATAATAAAAAGTTTCGCGGTAGTGGGCTGTTTGGGTATGTCGAAGTGCGGAGACGAAATTGAGGCAGAGAGCTTCGCGCCCAAGCTGCCGGGACAGTGTCACTACTCCTATGGGTCCAGGATCTAATTAAATGGGTACCCTGGTTTTAAAAGATAGCAGTTTCGTATTAGGTACCTTGGGTTTAAGATCGTAGTTTTGTGTTAGGCTGCTTGGGTTTGAGATAGTCGTTTCGTAGGTGTCTAAAATGGGAGAGTATCTGGTTCTTGGGTACTTGGACCCTGAGGTGCTCTTGGCACTTTCTGTTGCACCACGTAGTGCTTCGGTTGATGATGTAAATCCTGCCTGACCCGTAGTAAGGGATATACCAGAATTCCCATAGTTTAGAGCCTTTAAAGTAATGCAGGATTTATATCATCAACAGTTCGTTCGTTTGAGTAGTTCTTAGAGCTACCACACATAGGGGCCCGGAGCGGTATTGCCGAGCCCCGACGGGGCTGATAGCATGGCGGCCTCAACATTGCAAGATGCAAGACGACAAAGGTTGTGGTGTATACCTGTAGCCCCAAACCCTATAATACGGGTAGAATCGTTTATAACCGGGTATAACACCCCAAGCACGCGGTTTTGGATCCCCCAGTATAGTGCTTTCTTATTGTGGTAGCGTGAGGAAAGTTAGCCTGAGGAATAGTTTTCGTATTTATTGGGCCAAAAGGCGCTTGACCCTTGTGTTTGTGTTTACTTATGCGCGGTTTGGGGTTAGGGCTTCGGGTTTAGGGTTGAGGGTTTCACACGTTTTAGGGCTTAGGGCTTCGAGTTTTGGGTTTTGAACCTTGAGCCCGGTAGCCCTGAAGAGCTGGATCACTGAGCCCTCAATCCAGAATCTAAACCGCCGCTGTAAGCTCTACACATCTCTACACCATGTCCTTAGCCCACATCCCAAAGCACCGCCAACCCCTAACACCCCAGGGCCCCAGACTTTTTCGGGCTGCAAAGTAAATATACATGCTTACGTATGCATGTAAGTCATGTAGAAGCAAACCACAGTGAAGAACCCTGGGCATATTGGTATTGCTGCTGACCTAAAACCAAAACCCTGAATTTTAGAAGGCTTGCACCTAAGTGCGCAAGCGCACGTTGGTGTTTTACGAGCAAAAGGAAGGCTGGATTGAAGGAAAGCAACCGACAACCACAACTCAGTTCGAGTAAACTGGCTATTTTTCCATATATAATAGAGCGGTTTAAGTAAATGGAAAGCACCGAAGCAAGGTCAAGAGAGCAGAGCAGGGACATGGCAGGGCAGCAAGGGTAGGGGGCGGGCAGGCGGAGCAGCGGGCAGGGAGGCGGGCTCGGGGCGGGGCGGGGCGGGGCAGGGAGCAGCCCAATCAGCCCCCAGCCAAACACTAAAACGAGAAAATAGAATTAAAATTTTCGGGATTACAGGCGCCGCCCACCCCAAACAGTAAAACGAGAAAATAGAACTAAAAACTTCAAAGACTTGGGCTGCCTCCTACTAAACCCCTAAACCCCAAATCCTGTAGGTATTTCCTTAGGAGGGTCCGGAATCTCCTTGAGAGAATCGCTGTTTTTTTTCAGGGGCTTTACAAATCCTATATTGTGAGGTTGCCAGAAGTGTACGGCAAGTTCTGGCAAGGGCATCTTCAATCACTCAGAGGAACTCTGCTAGTCTAATGGCAAGGGTTCCTGTGATTCTAGAATTTCGAAGGGTTTCGGGCTAATTTAGGGCTTAAGGGTACTATAGCTGCACCGCTGCGGCCCGTAGAATACACAGTATAGCTGTCCACGACTTTTTTCAAGGACAACATCCAACGCCGCTGATGTGCAAGTTAGCTGCACGTGAGCAAGTCAGAACTGTCCCCTAGAACGATTATAGGGTTGATAGCCATTTACCGGAAGCAGGCCTTCATCCACACTATGATGCAAAATTATAGCAGATTATAGCATAGAGCAAAGTGCATTCACGGTCCCTACGCCTAAACACTATGCCATGTAACCTTCCAAACTTAAAACCCTATACACCCGCAAGCCCAACCCCAATAATGTCCCCTAACCCTAATTCCAAAGTCGATGCCACGTAGCCTTGTAAACTCTGAACCCCGGAGTACATGCGGCGTTCCAGTCATCGCATTCCATCAAAGGACGTTCTCCGGGCGTAAGCCTCATGGCCCCATGACCTTAATGTAGTGGTCTCAAGAACAAGAATAGTGTCTGGGGGTCTATATAGTAGATGGCATTGCGATTACAGTATATTAAGGAACAAAGGAATCATACTGGTGTTAGTTCAGGCTTCTAAATTACTGCCCAGTTAGTATGTAGATAGGTTTTTATTTATGTAAGGGTTTCAGGACCGCCGCCGGTTTGCAACCGTGGGTCAAGCTGCTGCCAGTGGCTACTAAGTGCTTCTGTTTGTTTGAGTTTGGGGGGCCTGCGCTTTCAAGGTTTAGGGTTGTACAAACACCGTAGCATTTCCGGTCATCTTTCCGTTGTAGGTTGCCTGGAAGTCCGTCCTTTCGATTTGCAGCCGTTTTTCCGCGAGTTCGGGACATGCGCTATTGAGTTCTTGGGTCGCAGTGTGGATGCTTGGGGAGACTTCCTGGCTTTCAGGAATCCTCTCAGGGGTCTATATGGGTTTTATGATAGTGGTTTTAGGGACAAGAGTTCAGGGTCTACTCGAAGGGTCCTAGGACATAGTTAGTAAGGCTAGAACTATATTCCGGTGGTTGGAGTTGTAAGTAAGCATAGCCATAGTTTCCTTAAGTAGAACCCGTGCTACTAAGTCCCATGATCCTCCAAGTTGTGTTTGGGAATTACTTAAGGAAGTGTTATAAACATTTGCGGGGCCATGCAACGGATTAAGAGACCGGTCAGATTTGGTTCAGAAGCCTATCCCAGGCAGGTACGAAGAAGTTAGAAGCCCCAAAACAAAGGCCCAAAGGTTCCTAGGTAGGGTTTAGGGGTTTAGGGTTTTAGAGTTTAGGGTTTAGGGCGGGATACTTATCCACAACAGTATGCTGATCTCTTCTGGAGGAACGCTGCTGCCTGCCCCTAAACCCGGAACTCGATTTTCTTCTATGCAAGGACTTAGATTAGAGGATCCTGTGGGAGTGAAGATACATCTCTTATCAGTAAGTTCGGAGATTCTTGCAAAACTTCGAGGGTCTTAGGACATAGTAACTATGCGGTCATAGATAGCGTAGCTATGGCTATAAGTTATAATAACTTACAATCCTGCTTAGGGTTCTTTTTGTAGCGCATAGGTTGTTTAAGAAAGTATGTTGTTTGAAACAACCAATTTTGTTAAACAAAAACCTATACTTACTAAGTCCCAAGATCCTGTAAGTCGGGGCCGGCCCAGCTTAGGGACTCTTGAGCCCGTCTTCCACCGGTCCGAGGGGCGACCCCCCCACCGAGCCCTCCTCGCAGCAGCCTCACCATCCCAATGGAAGTACATAGGGTTTAGGGATTTGGGGGTTTAAGGGGTTTGGGGGTTTAGGTTTAGGGTTTAGGGGTTCAGGGGTTTAAGGGGTTTGAGGGGTTTAAGGGGTTTAGGGTTTAGGGGTTTAGGGTTTTGTGAGCATCAAGCTTGCTCCGAATGCCCCTGCTGCCCTAGGTTATGATCTCAGTTGCGAGAGCATGCGAGACCGTAGCAACTCCTCGGATGTGTAATTCTGCAGGTAGATATGGATCATTGGACATTCGCGCAAATCCGTTCTTTGTGGACCAAGCTCCTGTGTGTCCCAACTTGCATCAGCATTTCAAGGTTCGCTTGCGGCTGCGGGTCTTCTTGGGTGTTCCTGGCAAGTCGAAACCGGTACGGTTGGCGTGTCAGTGACGAGCGGTCGGCATCTACAGCCTTTGCCCGAGAACAAAAGGAGAGCTACATGCCATTACATGCACCAAGTTCATGTTGAGGATCTTGTAAGGTGACACAGAAAAAAAACATATATATATATATATATATATATATATATATATTCACACTGTATAGGTCTATATGGGAGTTTCCAAAAATAGGGGACCCTAATATAGTACCCCTATTAGGATCCTTATTATAAGGACCCCAGATAAGGTACACCCTAATTTTCGGAAGCTCCCATATAGAAGCCATACCCGAAGTCTTACCGTTGAGGGCTCCAGGGCTCGACATCCAAGGGTTCCGTGGCCGGTTTAGGGTTTTGGGGTGGCTCCTTGCTGGCTCCGTATGTTAAACATGTACCATGCTTACTGCCATAACCTTGAGGGAAAAACCCTATAGTTATCTTTTTGTTGGCGGGGAAGCAATCCCAACCGGGTATCCCACAGCCATGCAACCCGAAATGTAGGCCCCGTTGTCACCCCAAACCCTAAACCGCAAACCCTAACTGCCCCAGCCCCTAAACCCTAAACCCCCGAACCCCCAAACCCTAAACCCTAAACCCCCAAACCCTAAACCCTAAACCCCCAAACCCTAAACCCTAAACCCCCAAACCCCCAAACCCCCAAACCCTAAACCCTAAACCCCCACACCCTAAACCCTGAACCCCCCACCCCCTAATTAACCCCCCAAAGCCCGAGAGCTGCTCGACTACGACGTGCCCCGGCGAGGACGAAGATTGGGTCCGACGACTGGATCTGAAGGCATTTGCAGACGAGGTCGAGGTGCGGTCAGGGTGCCCTCAGGGTTCTCTCTCTCTCTCTCTCTCTCTCTCTCTCTCTCTCTATATATATTTGTATATTTATATTTATAGATAGATTCACAATAAACCCCAACCTAAACTGTAAACGCTAAACTAAACCCTAAACCCTAAACTGAGCCCTAAACCCTAAGCCCTGCATACGCAGGCTATGCCCTGCACATGAACCCTATACTATCGGAGCTCCCAAAGCTCCGATTCCGCGAGCTTACGATGCGAACACCCTAAACCCCTTCAGGAGTTGTTATTGTTCTGGAAGTGTTCTTCGCACTTCAGTTTTTAGCGTTTCCCTAAACCCTAACGAAACCCTCCATCCTCGCTACGTCTTTGTGAGGCTCTGGGCGAGCGCCTGCGACAGGAGCAGGTGCCGCTTGGGGCTCGGGATTTACTATAGGGGCCTCAACAATTATCAAAACTATCTTGGGGGTTCCTTATTATACCGTATAACTATAGTATAAAGGGCACCAATGCCCTATTCTAATTATTGAAGCCCCTATATTGGGTGCAGGGTGTAGTGCTCAGGGGTTTGGAGAATGTGCTTTTGCGTGTGGTGCTCTCCTAAAGCCGCAGCATGCAGCTTTTGTACGTAGTCCCAGGTCTTCCTTGTGTTTCACCACGACCTTTTGTTCCCGTTGTCCTAAACTAAACTCCATACAGTTGGAAACCGGATTAAGGCCAAATAGTGCTGGGATTTCCTATACATTACTCTTAAGGATTGAGGCTACTGGGTTTCCAACTTTTTGGCTTCTACTGTAAAAATGAACCCTGACTCAGCAAAACTTGCAAGGGCTCTAGCAGAAAAGCCGATGGTCATAGGCTGCCTTGAACCCGAAAACGAAGCCCATAATACAGGTGCCTCATTAATTACCTATACTATTTGGGGGGTTCCTTCTTCTACTTATAGTATGATGGGCCCCAGAACCCTATTCTGATTATTAAGGCCCCTATGTTAGACTGTGCATGTCGAGGTTGGTCCAGGTTCAAGGCACGGTCAACATGGGACAGTAGCCGATGCTGTGAGAAGTCCCTTCCGTGTTGCTGCAATGTACGTTCTGAATCATTAAATTTGCGTAATCTCTTGGACAAAGAGTGGGCTGTCCACACTTCAAGATTGCTGTTTCTCTGGCAGGTGCCGCCAGCTATTCTGCTGGCTTTCTGGTGCAGGGCGTAGGGTAGGCGAAGAATAAGGCTTTTGTAGACATGCAGGCCCTGCGATCAGTCCTCCTGAGCTGTCAACTGCGACAGGGGCCGGAGGACATGCGGCACTTGCGACGTGTCGTGCCCCTTAGCAGTGCAGGAAGCGGGTGTAGCACCTGTTGTCTATGTTTTGATCAGCCGTGGTACTGAAGTGTTGCAGATTGCGTTGGTTTTGTTGACTAATTACTTACAAGAGATTCCCCTAAAAGGGGGCGTCTAGTATATAGACTGATAGAGGCCGTGATTCGCAGGCCCTCTAAAGGATCTAAAAGGTATGACTAAATCCCAGATACGCCAACCCAGGTCTGACCCAAACATCCCGTCGTCCCAAAGTCCTAAACCCTAAATGCCCAAAATCCACCCTCGAACCTAACCCAATGTACAAACGCGGCACAATCCCAATAAATAAACGACCTAGAGTATGGGCAGTTGTTCCCTGTTTTGTAGGGTTCAGCTTCCCTTATAAGCCCCTTGAAACCAAAAAGGGCAGCCTTTGTGTTCCTAGGTTACTCTTGGGTCTAGTAACCCAATGTACAAACTCGACACAAGCCCACTAAAGTGTTCAAAAGAATCCTGAAAGAAGCCTCAACCTGCCCCCAGAACACCACAAAATCCCCTAAATCCTACAATACCCTCATGCCTTAACTTGGCCATAACACCACAAAATCCACTAAATCCCATAATTCCCTAAAAAACCTTGAACCCTAAAGATCCAAAAGCCTTAAACCCTGAACCCTAAGACCAAGCCTTAAATCCTAATGATATCCTACCAGGCCCTACCACCCTTATCGTACCCATATAAACCTCAGCGTTCCCTTGTAGAGCCCTTAGCTTTAGAGGAAGACGAAAGCACTGTGAACCTTCAAGTGCCCTTATAAAGCCCTTTGAAGGAAGATTAAAGCATTGTGAGCCTTCAATCACCCTTATGGAACCCTTTAAGCGAATCCTAAACCCCCAAGCCCCAAAAGAGCCCTAAACCCTAAACCACGAAGAGCCCTAAACACAAAACCCTAAAAGCGCCCCAAAACACCAACAGCCGAGGCTCTGGAGTGACCTTCTGGCCGTCGTCGGCCTCGGGTCGCCGCTCAGCCAGAATCGTTCGGACAAAGTACGCACGCATCAAAGGGCCCTTAAGGACCCAAAAAGGACAGAAGCATAAGCATGTTGTAGGCATGTCCCTACCTAACTGGGCTTCATTATACGGGGTTTATATGAGATATCCCTATCCGCATTTTTGCTTATGTGCTTTTTTGGGCCCTATCCAAAGGTGGCATGAAGGTAGCTGGGGTACTCCCAAAACCAAAGTCCTTATATAAGAGAATCCTTGATCTTGGCTGCCGTAATCCCACCTTGGAGGCCCCCGAACATTGTAAGTGCAATACGTGCAATATACATAAGACCATTTTCACAGTCATTCACAAGTTTTCAACGAAGAAGCAATAAGAGACAGGCAAGTTCATACTTACATGCCGCCACATGTTTCTGTATGCCTTTGCTGTATAGCGAGAGACAGAGAAGGATTGGGTAGGCCAAGCCGCCTCGCCCTGTTAAAACCTTAAACGCCAAACCCCTAAGACCTAAACCCCTGAACCCCAAACCCCTAAGGCCTAAGACCTAAACCCCTAAACCCTAAGCCCCTAAACCCCTAAGCCCCTAAACCCTAAACCCCTATAAACCCTAAACTCTAAACCCTAAATCCTAAGTACCCTAAACCCATAAACCCTAAACCCTAAGTACCCTAATCCCCTAAACCCTAAACCCTCTAAGCCCTACAAACCCTAAACCTCTAACACCCCCTAAACCCTCTAAACCCTACAAACCCTAAACCCTAAGTGCACTAAACCCCTAAACCCTATAAACCCTAAGCCCCTAAAACCCTAAACCCTATAAACCATAAACCCTATAAACCCTAACCCCTAAACCCTAAACCCCTAAGCCCTAAACCCTAAGTACCCAGAGGCTTTGGATGTCTCCGAATCCGATCACCATCCTGGCTCTCAGCCTCTGGAGCCTTTGCCTTTCCGGTGGCTTTTAGGTTCTCTTTTGCTGTTTAGGGTATGAGAGATCTATAGTAGAGTTCGAGTTAAAAAGGGGCCTTAATAGATAGAATAGTGTTATAGTAATGTAGGAACCTGATTAAGAAACCTTGGGCCTGTGTTAGGTTTCCTTATTTTAATCCTACTATTTTGGGGCTATAGGCCCAGGGTTTCTTAATCAGGTTTCTACAGTAGGGGTTTGGGTTGAGGGGTTTAGGGTTTAGGTGTGTAGGGTTTTAGGGTTTAGGGATAGAGCATGGGAGAACTTTAAAGGAATGTTGGCTTTCTATTTCGGGTTTATCGTTTAAGGCTGGAAATTCTCTGGGCCAGGCTATTAAACAAGAGGGTCCACAGGGTTGAGGTGTTACCTGAAGATCCGAACACCTAGTTGAAGGATCATGGCACATAGTAACTATATAAAAAAGGTAACTACAGGTATAATTACCTGTAACCCCAGTTACGGTACTTATAACCTGACTTACCAAGTCCCATGATCGTCTAAGTAGTGTTTTGGGAGGTCATGTTTGTAGGCTTTGCGGTTACCGGTGGGGCTGAAGGAGGCCGGGCTTCGGGTTTGGAGGTTTTGGGTTCGGGGCCTCAGGGTTTTGGCGCTGACTAAGGCAAGTAGTCACTATTTCGTATGTGCGGTTGGCAGGTGTATAGTGATGCCATCCTCACGGGTAATAAGTGGAAGAAGACCTGCAAGTGACTCAGAGAAGTGGAAAGCCTACTAGACGAGGCCGATTTACATGACTGCCTGCTTGTCTCTTTTCAATTACTCACTGGGCCTGAAGAATTTCCTGTACTTGTATGGGGTTCCTTGTTCACTTTGTCGTTTCATACACCCAAAAAACCCTATTCTAGTTATTACAGATTACGGCCGCTATAGTAGGGTTCCAGGCGAGGCAATCAGGACTCACAGTCTACTTCCAGGATCGAAAGCTTTTTACGCATCCCTTTCGGTGATTGTTGCCTCGCTAGGCCCTAAACCCTCCTGTACAAGCAACAGCTCGAAGAAGCCTAAGCCCTGAGTGCAGGAGCATACCTTAACGCTGCAACGCTTTTCGGTAGATCCTTCAGGCATTTCAAAGTACAACGTGTGCGGATGGATCCTACAGCCTAGTGAACCCAGTGCTTGGAGGGTATGCCTTTGAATAGCGTGTCTTGTGCTTCGCCTGCTATGGTTCCAAGGGTAAAAGGAGGGACCCTTAATAAGGACCCCTAGATTATATACCCTTAATATAGCTATTATATACCCTTACTATAGCCCATTATAGTGTAGGGGTCCCCTTGAGGGTCCCTCCTTTTCCACTTTGAATGGTACAGGTGTGGGCTTCTTTGGTGTTGGGGTTTCACGTGGTCTCTTGCATGTAGAAACCACTGCAAACCCCAAGCCGAAGCCCCTCCAGGATCACCCAAGTACCCATTAAGAGGCCTTTCTGCGTCGTCAATAGTGGATATCCAGGATATATCAGAGATCAGCTGTGGAGATCCCGAAACCTTAAGTCATAGAGCCCTAGAATTACGCTGCCCTGTATCCTGTGCTTGAAGTTCCATATAGAGATCTGGGTCTACGCCATTCGGACCCCCGGCCCCAGACCCCCTAAAGGACGTGTAAACAACAGAGTTCCTGCCAGAAGGGTCTACCTGAAGCCACTCACATACCCAAAGGGTCCTATGTACTGTTATGGGGGATACCTCCCTATGTCATAATAGTAATCCCAAATATGGAAACCCTACATTCTACTATATCGGTACTTCGGAACCCTTAAAGGAACCCTAAACCCTTAAAGGAACCCTAAACCCCTAAAGGAACCCGAAACCCTACATTCTACTATATCGGTACATAGGACCCTTTGGGATAAGAGCAGAGGATGCTTGTTGTTTTTTAGGGCTTAGGGTTTCTGGGTCCGCTGTTTTTTTTTTTCCTAGGTCTGGTCCGGTCTGGGGGGCCTTGCTAGGTCTGGTCCCATGGTCCCTGGTCCCCTGGTCCTTTGGTCCTCTGGTCCCCTGGTCCCTGGTTCCCTGGTCCCATGGTCTCTCCTGGTCCTGTACCCCTACACCCCCAAACCTGCAAGAACGCGTAGCCTTGATGACTTCCATTTACGATCTCTAGTGGCCAACAGTACGACGTTCGAAACTTTCCTGCAGGTGTGTGAAGCAGCCAGCCCATCTAGACGGAAGGGTCCAAAGAACCAAACACGTAGGATGGAAGCCGAAAGTTGGAACACGTCCACAGGAGCATATTGGCTCAAACCACAGGTTCCAAGTTTATCAACAAACAACTAACAACAAACAACTAAATAACTAACACAACTAACAACAAACAACTAACAACAAACGACTAACAAGAAACAAGAAAGAACAAACAAGAAACAACAAACAAGAAACAAGGAACAATAAGCAGGAAGCAACTAACAATGAACAAGAAACAACTAACAACTCACAACTCACAAATAACAACCAGCAACTGACAACTAACAGCTAACACCAACAACTAACAACTAGCAGCGAACACCTAACAACTAGCAACTAGCAACTAACAACTAAACAACTAACACAACTAGCAACTAACACAACTAGCAACAAGCAACAAGCAACACACACAAACAACAATAACAACAACAACAACAAGAACAAGAACAACAACAACAACACCACCACCAACAACAACAACAACACGTCTGTCTGATAACAAGAAGAACAACCACAACACCAGCAGCAGCAGCAACAACATCAACAAGAACAAGAACAACAACAACAGCAACAACAACAACACCACCACCACCAACAACAACACAACACGTCTGTCTGACAACAAGAAGAACAACAACAACACCAGCAGCAGCAGCAACAACATCAACAACAACAAGAACAACAACAACCCAACAACAACAACACCAACAACATCAACATCAACATCAACAACAACAACAACAACAACACCACCACCAACAACAACAACAACAACACGTCTGTTTGATAACAAGAAGAACAACAACACCAGCAGCAGCAGCAACAACATCAACAACAACAAGAACAACAACAACCCAACACCAACAATAACAACAACAACAACAACAACAACAACAACAACAACAACAACAACAACAACAAGAACAACAACAACACCACCAACAAGAACAACAATAACAACAACAACAACAACAACAACAACAACAACAACAACAACAACAACAACAACAACAACAACAACAACAACAACAACAACAACAACAACAACAACAACAACAACAACAACAACAACAACAACAATAACAATAACAATAACAACAACAGCAGCAGTAACAACAACAACACCAGCAACAACAACAACAACACGTCTGTCTGACAACAAGAACAACAACAACAACAACAACAACAACAACAACAACAACAACAACAACAACAACAACAACAACAATAATAACAACAACAGCAGCAGCAACAACAACAGCAACAACAAGAACACCAGCAACAGCAACAACAACAACAACAGCAAGAACAACTACCACGACGGCAACGACGAGGACGAGGACGACGACGACGATGACGAGGATGTCGACAACGACACCAAAAAACAACGACACAAGACAGAAGATTTGAAATTGTAATCCTGCAATATTCACACGCGAAACACGACCCTGCAAATTGTAGTGCTCCAATAGCTTCATGCAAGGCACAAGCAAAGCCAGACCCTGCGAATGCTAGTTCCCCATTAGCTTGATGGAAAACAAAAACAATAAACGACTCTGCAAATTGTAGTTCCACAATAGCTTGATGCAAAACACAAACAAAGCCGACCCCGCAAGTTGTAGTTCCCCATTAGCTTGATGCAAAACACAAGCAGAAGAACACACCGCAAATTGTAGTTCCCTAATATCATGCAAAACACAATCAGAAGAACACACCGCAAATTGTAGTTCCCAAATAGCTTGAAGCAGAACACAAGCAGAAGAAGAGCCTGCGAATTGTAGTTCCCAAATAGCTTGATGCAGAACACAAGCAACACCGATCCCTGCAAGTGCGAACTCCCCAATAGCTTCGTGCAAAACACAAAGAAAACCGAACCCTGCAACTTGTGGTTCCCCAACAGCTTGATGCTAAACACAAGCAAAATCAGACTCCGCAAGTTGTAGTTCCCCAATAGCTTCATGCAAAACAGAAGCAAAACCAGAGCCGTCAAATTCTGGTTCCCCAATAGCTTGATGCAAAATAGAAGCAAAGACTGCAGTTGCCGCTGTTCGCAACCACAACCAGTGGACCAGACTTAGGAAAGCAAGCCGGGGCGGACCAGACCTAGGAAAAAAAAACCGTTCCGCCTAGGGTTTCTGAAGCCACTCACGTAAGAGTATAGGATGGGGGGCGGTGCATTTGGGGATTCTTTATGCAACCCTACTAAAGAGCCCAGCAACGGAGCCCAGGACCCTACAGTTGGCCCTAGGCGTTAAAACCCTCACGCCCTCGAGCCCAAAACCCTAAAGCCCCAAAGAATCAAAGCCCTAAAACCCCAAAGCACTAAAGCCCCAAAGAGTCGAAACCCTAAAACCCCAAAGCCCCAAAGCCCTAAAGCCCTGATCCCTCAACGAAGCCCAGGACCCACGCTCGCTGGACCATGGTTGGGCATCACGTCATCCATGGAGGCCTGGCGAAGCTGCGGGGCACGACGGCCGCGGGTTTACGGTATACCCTAAGGGTCCATGTATGCATATATATATATGTAGTATACACTTTGGCCTTAAATGAAGGGGTGTCTATACAGGTACTTTTCGGCCCGATTACATATTAATCATACAGGTACATGGAGCCTTAAGGCTTTAAGGAGCATAGGGTTTAGGGCTTCGGGTATAGGGTTTAGGTTTCGAGGCTTTCGGGTTTATTGCTCATGGTTAAGGTTTTCAGGGTAGCCTTCAACTAACACAGGTAAGAAAGCTATCAGTGGCCGGGCATGCGCCAGTTTACGAGGTCTGCTTGCGAGGTCTGCCTGCCGACCTGCCGGCCGCGGAATCGAGCCTGAACAAGCAAGCGGCCAACGGCAAGTTCGAGAGGGACAGGGCGAAGCCCGTGATCGAGAAGGAACAGGTGCAAGCGAACGACGAGCACGGCAACGACTTGGGCTTAGTGTTGTGGCTTTGCTGCAGATCCCTTCTGCCTCGACCTACCTCGGACATGGTGTATCAACGAAGCAACCTCATGGAGGAGAAGTTCGTGAAGACATGGAGCACTTCCTGGGATGACTACCAGCTCCAGAAGATCATCCAAACAAAAAATCACCGAGGTCTGGATCTACAAGCCGAAGCAGAAGCCGATTCGGCTTGGTTTGCTTGACCATCATGCCCAACCACGTCAACGTCCCTTCCTCCTCCTTTGGGACCAAATGACCCTCATAATTAGGGGCCCTATACCCTGATGCTATGAATCCCTATATGGTATATGAACCTTAAACCCTTTTAAGGTTCATTTCGTCCTTAAGGCTTTGAGCTTACTACGACGTAGCTCAGTCGGGAGGGCTGGGACCTGCAAGTCCTAAGTTACTCAAGGCCCTTAGATTCTTAGATGCCTTCAAGGGTTTTAGCCTGTGGGGGTTGAGGTTCCCATTATAGGGTTCATATTAAGGAATCCCTACCTCAAGAATCTTAACACCCCCCTTGTGGCCTCCCCTCAAACCTTAACGCTAAACTCCAACTCTGGGTTCCAAGCCCAAAACCACCACCAACAGCCCGAAGCCCTAACCCCAAACTCAAAACTGCAAACCCTAAACCCAAAACCCTACTAACCCTGAAAGCCCTAAACAAAAACGGTCAGGAAGCACCAAGCCCTTAACCACATTGGCCTGAAACGCAAAGAAGTTGTAAACAACCTCCACACGAATCATAGCACACTGCAGGCTATAACGCCTCAAACTAGCTACTACTGCCAGGATAGAGGGCTTAGGGCCTAGGGAAATGTCTCAAACATCCTAAACGCCAGCATGGGATCCTAATGCGCCGAAGGCTACAACCGAATAGATGCAAGTGGTCACTACTCGAGCCGAAGCTTTGCTGTGGGCAGCCTCTGGCGCAGGGCGGTCGACTGGAGTCTTGGCCCTGAGTGTTTGGAATTTTGGGCCGATGGTTGTAGGATGTTGGCGTGTTAAATGAGGACCTATAGACCCTAATATGTTTTTTGTTCCTTAAGTTTACGGTTCTGTGTGCATTTGGGGCATGTCCAGTGCTTTCGTGTTCATAGGTTTCATTGAAAACAGTTCGATTGCAATGAAACCCCGAGGCACTATTCAACATCGAATTTTTGCTATGGTTCTAAAGGCGCTTAAGAGTGGTGGAGAGGGTTTCGGGTGCAAAGGGGCCTGAAGAGGGCTCTTGGGTTTAAGACGGGTTAAAGTAAGTGTTTTCTAGATTGTTGCAGAGTTTGCCGGCGGTTATTGCAGAAGGGGTTGAGGAGGGTTTAAGCAGACCAAGGCGATGAAAGTGCCTTGGGCGAAAAAACGGGTTTAGGGTTCTCAAGGCTTGAGGGTTGAAAGGGTCCAGGGTTTAGGGGTTTAGTCTAGTGTTTAGCAGCCTCAAAAACTTTAAGCACCCCCGTCTAGGGATGACGTATTCTTACAAGAGCCTTGGACGAGCTGAGGTTGCTTCGGTCCTTCTCGTGCGCAAGCAAAACCCCACACCCTCTACAACCCTTATGGTAGAACTATTCTAGGGCACTAGCATAGCTCTTATGCATACATCATAGACGCCTCATAGAAAACTACTTGGAGGATCTTGATACTTAGTAAGTAGGGATATAATGGTTCTACATAGTAGCTACCTTACTCATGACCCTATAGTTACTGATTTTCATGTTCCTCCAAGTACAGGCAGCAGCAATGGTCTCCAGGAACAACCCAAGCCCCTGAAATGAGAAGCCTCAAATCACCCAAATCCTCTCTGAGACAAAACCTTAGTACCCGGGAACTCTCAACACTACACTGCGTTCACGATTCGTTGCATTTACGATTTCAGGGTTTCGTTTCTCAGAGTTTAAGGTTTAGGTTTGAGGGGTGCGGGTTTCATAAGTAGTTTTTAGTGCTGGCACCTGGTATAAGTGTAGGGTGGTTTTGGGTTTGTGGTTTAAGGTATGGGTGTTTCATGCTTTCACGATCCTATATAACGAGTTTTATCTGGGTATTAGGGGTCAAGGTTTGGGTAGTCTTGAGCCCTGTGCTGTCGAATCAGAAGCTTCTGAGATCTCACTGAGGTTTGACTGGATGCTTCCGGAGGCCTTGCGGGGGTAGGGGTACTTCCTCAAATAGGCCTTATTAGGTCCTTATTGTGGGCATTAAGGCCTCTTTCTACGCCCTAAGGGTCCCTAGAAATTAGATTTTTTTTTATGATTTTGGGGTTCATCATACTACATTATACTACAACTATACTAAGGAACCCCAAACTAGCATAGGTAGCAATTACCACCCCTATATTATGCGTACACGTTCAGTATGTCGGAATAGGTTTTGGTTCGGATAATGTTTGCGCCCAGCATTCGAGGAAAATGTTGGGTCTTTCTGAACGGGAAGTGCAGATGTTTGTTTTTTTTATGTTGGGGGGGGGTCCGCTTGTCAGACATCATGACTCTTGTCCATTACGAGGTGCCTTGTTAGAGAATTTCGCGGTCGGACTCTAAGCGGTCCCGTGAGGGTGCAGACGTGATCAGAGCATGAACCCTAGCCGCACTCGGAAAGCCTAAATCGCAGAATCTAAACCCACAAACTCTAGAATCAGAAGCGCTAAAAGTAACAAGATGTAAAGTTCTAGTGTATTCACCCTGAAGCCCTAAAGCCCAGAAATCCCAAGCCGCCCTAAACTCTATCACCAGAGACCCTGAAACCATGAAGGTGCAAATTATACACCTGTCCTTTGAGCCGTGGTCTTCGGGCCCAGTTCCCTTGAACTGCTATAGAGGTTATAAACCCTAAACCCTAAAGTTAGAGCAGTCAGTAAGCTGTCATGTAGACGACTGATTGACACAGAAGGCCCTAGCTTAAGCATGCTACTGAAAAGGAGGGACCCTTAATGGGGACCCCTACCCTATAACGGGCCATATAATGGGTATTTAATAGCTATATTAGGGGTATATACCTAGGGGTCCTTATTAAGGGTCCCTCCTTTTACCCTTGGATTCATAGGAGAGGAGTTTGCAAATCAGGCAACACGCCCTCTTTTTGGGTGCGTAGGGCCTTTGCAAGTTTTGCAGGCTGATCTACAGTACACGCCGTGAATGTCCTTATAGGCCAAATCCCCAAGATTCGTGTCCCTGGTGGTTTAGTATGGCAAAGTGCTTCATGGTCTACAGTACAAAGTTCCCCCACCCCTTAGCCCCAAAGCCTTACTTCTAAATACTGGACCCGAATCCCTAACCTACACCCTCTGCCCTGCTAGCAATGAGTCCAACACAATGCAAATATCAGTAATATTTCCACCGACCTTTGTATGCAACTGTGTTGCGCGGGTCAGCGAAACTCAGCCTTGTCCCGAAAGTTCCGTTGCTGAAAGATCTAAACATCCGAAAGATGGTTGAAAGGAATCGAGCCTAAATCACCCCAAACCTTCGCTTGGAGGCGTGGAGTGCGTACCACAATCAGATCCACCATTACCGCGTGAACGAGCCGGCAGATCCAGACGCTAGGAGAGAACTAGGCCTTCAGGAGCTTGAAAAATCTCTGCCCATAACCTTCTGCTCTGCCTATAGTCTCCGTTGTAGTTCAACTATACAGAAAACTGGTTAACCAAAACAAGGAGCCACAATGGAGACTCTAGGTAAACACCGAAACTTCTCTGCTTCGAACAAAACAGCTAGTGGTCAGCCTCTCTAGTTTCTGGGCTTCATGACTCTGGGGCTCAGGGGTTTCGAATTGTAGGGGTGTTGGGTTTCGGGCTTTAGGGGTTTAAGTTTGAGAGTTTCAGGTTTTAGGGCGGAGTATGGGTATGGGTCTCTTTCTGTCGGAGGGACACCCGAAACTTAAACGCTAAGCTGCTCAGCATCAGGCATGAGGCTTCGAAAAAATCCTCCGCTCTGAGCAGCTACACCCCAAAGCTTCAGCCCTCAGCCTTCATATAGCCCTGCAACTTGGTTGTTCAGCGGCACGTCTGTTGACTTTTGCGTCTCAGATGTCCAACTAATAACTAAAACATAATATGCCAATACTGCTCACGTATGTGTTTGTTGCTGTTTCTATACGCATATTCATACTGTTTGTTTTTAGCACTACACTGTACTCTCTCCCTCTCTCTCTCTATATATGTGTTCATACATACACAGTAAAACAAGTTATCTGCATGTTGTCTATGCATGTCCTCGGTATTGTTTGTGTAGTATGTGTGTACATAACACATGTTAACAATACCTCATCTGTATATACATACATTCATATTATATAGTCTATTTATCTACATCTGTATCTTTCTCATATTTACATCCATATCTAACTCTATAGCTCAATCTACATCGAAAACTAATTTCGATATCTAAGTCTTCATCTGCATGTATATATATATATACATATACATCTATGCCAATACCTGTTTCTACTTCTATACTTACATTGGACATCTGCATCTATACCTACATCTAGATCCATATCTTTCTCTGTATCCATACCTACATATGTAACTATATTTATACCTACATGTGTGTACATATATGCACACTTCACAGAAGTACGTCCCGATCCGCTGGGTTACTCAACAGCCTGGTTTTAAACCACCTGTAGAAATCCATTGAACCGTATTCTCAGTCATAGAGCCTTGGAGCCTAAAACTTCATGAGCCTTCATAAGACCCCGTTTTCAGAACCCTGCATGGAACACTTTCAGAACCCTGGAAGAATCTCAATCCTGAATGCTTAAACCCTGAAGCCTCAAACCCAGATAGGGACCTTGTAGCATCTTTATAGAACCTTTACAGAATCCTTGCAGAATCTCTACAGAATCTTTACAGAATCCGTCTAGAACTCTGTGGACATCGTTTTAGAACCCTTGTAGACGCCGTATACACCGCAAAAGAAAGCCCCTTTCCCCAAGACCAGCAGAGGACTCCCCCAAAACCCCAACCTTCTATGTAGAACCCTTCACCCTAAACCCTAGAGCCCTAAACCCTAGAACCCTAAACCCTAGAGCCCTAAACCCTAGAACCCTAAACCCTAGAGCCCTAAACCCTAGAACCCTAAACCCTAGAGCCCTAAACCCTAGAACCCTAAACCCTAGAACCCTAAACCCTAGAACCCTAAACCCTCAGAACCCTTAACCCTATAAACCTTAAACCCTAAAAGTGGCAGAGGACTTTTTCGAGAAGTACACGGACACCTGGAAGTTGAACCGGGAGCCTCGTCCGTGCTTCTGAGGTGATCTTGGGAGTTTCCGACAATTAGGGGTACCTTATTTTGGGGTCCTAACCCCTAAACTCCACTTTTGGTGTTTAGGGTTTAGGGGGTTTAGGGTTTTGGGGTTTGGGGTTCAGGGTTTCAGGTTTAGGGTTTAGGGGACTGGGAGTTTCCGAAAATTAGGGGTACCCTATTTGGCGGGTCCTTATAACAAGGATCCTGCTATTTAGGGTACTATGTTAGGGTCCCCTACTTTCGGAAACTCCCATTTAGGGGTTTAGGGTTTAGGGGTTGGGGGGTTTAGGGTTTTAGGGTTTGGGATTTGGGGCTTAGGGGTGGCGGGTTCAGGGTTTCAGCGTTTATTTGAAGGGACCGTATATTGTTTGAGATTTATGATTTGGGCTGCAGGCCGTTTGAAGCGTAGGTTCTTGGGTTTAGGTTTGAGTTTACCTGCGTGCCTACAGTGCATAGGAAGACGATCCTTGCCCCCCCCACTCTTTGCGACCCTCGGGTGATGATATAAATCCTGCATTGCCTTAAGGACCCTAAACTGTGGGAATTCTGGTATATTATATTCCTTAATATGGGTAATGCAGGATTTAGATCATCAGCCGCTTGAACCTCTTGAACCCTAAACCCTACAGCGGCGAACTGACACTGAGGAGTTCATGACGGGGCTGTCCATGCTCTTCTTCAAGTGGGCCTTTGCCGCGCCGCTCCTCGTACTGCAGTATGATTACCAGTTACTAGTATTGTGAGTAGTGCTAATCGCACCACTACTGCTCTGAGAAGTAGCCCCTGGCAACCATTCCCAATCAGTGGTCTTTGTAGAAGTGGTGGTGCTGGTAATGGTAGTAGTCGTGGCAATTGTCGTGGTAGTGTAGTGGTGGTGGTGGTAGTACTGGTAGTAGTAGTGGTAGTGGTACTAGTAGTGGTAGGGGTAGTTGTAGGGGTAGTGGTGGTGGTGGTGGTGGTGGTGGTGGTGGTGGTGGTGGTGGTGGTGGTGGTGGTGGTGGTGGTGGTGGTGGTGGTGGTGGGTGGTGGTGGTGGTGGTGGTGGTGGTGGTGGTGGTGGTGGTGGTGGTGGTGGTGGTGGTGGTGGTGGTGGTGGTGGTGGTGGTGGTGTTGGTGGTGTGATGGTGGTGGTGTGATGGTGGTGGTGATGGTGGTGATGGTGGTGGTGGTGGTGATGGTGGTGGTGATGGTGGTGGTGGTGGTGATGGTGGTGATGGTGGTGGTGATGGTGGTGGTGGTGATGGTGGTGATGGTGATGGTGGTGGTGATGGTGGTGGTGGTGGTGGTGGTGGTGGTGATGGTGGTGATGGTGGTGGTGTGATGGTGGTGGTGATGGTGGTGGTGGTGGTGGTGGTGGTGATGGTGGTGGTGGTGGTGGTGGTGGTGGTGATGGTGGTGGTGGTGGTGGTGGTGGTGGTGGTGGTGGTGATGGTGGTGGTGTGATGGTGGTGGTGATGGTGGTGGTGGTGGTGGTGGTGGTGGTGGTGGTGGTGGTGGTGGTGGTGGTGGTGGTGGTGGTGGTGGTGGTGGTGGTGGTGGTGGTGGTGGTGGCGGCGGTGGTGGTGGTGGTGGTGATGGTGGTGGTGGTGGTGGCGGTATTAGTAGTAGCAGTCGTCGTCGTAGTAATCCTCGTGGTCTGCTGTAAGACACAAGCCCACAGAACAAGCAGAGGTCCCGACTCTATAGTCGAGAAAGACCCTGAAGCAATCTCGTAAATTTCACTGAGACCCCAATCAAGATTTTACAGGGACCCTACAAAGAAGTGGGTTATGGTCGAGATATGTCAACAGCCCAGGAACCGTCATGGTATATATCCCATACGTGAACTTATTGCAGCCCTTGGATGGAACCCGATCGCATCTCTTGAAGGAGCTCTTGCTGTGTAGCTTTCCTATAGAGCAACCCCTGCAGGACCTTGACAGAAGCTGAGCCCAGGAACTATATCGAAGCGAACCCGAGGAACACCTTCTATAAGCAAGAACTCTAAATTCTTCAACACCAAACCCATGAGCCCCATACAAGCCCCTAAACCCTAAACCCTGTTTTTTGCTCACAAAAAGGGCAACCCCTCAATCCTAAACTGTCTGTTTACAAACAAAACGAAAAAAGAGGAAGCGGCCGAGCCCAGGAACACCAAACCCATGAGCCCCATACAAACCCTTAAACCCTAAAGCCTGTTTTGGAAATTAGAAAACGGCATGGCCGAGCCCAGGAACACCTTCAAGGCCCTAAAGTTGGCGGAGCGGCGACGCCGCGGGGAGCCGATGCCCGAGGGCTTTGACCCAAAGCCTCTCGGCTGCGCCGAAGTTTCCGATTCTCTCCCAAAGCCTCGATATGGGCTAAGGACTCATATTAGAAGGCTTTTGAGCCCAAAGACCATACATACTATGTAAGGCTTTTGGGTCATATTGAGCCTCACTAGTTTGCGTTTTTGTGAGGTGTTGAGGGCTTTTGGGTGTTCTTCGGCAGTTTCCGTGTGTCCCTAACACCTAAACCCTAGGACCCTAAACCCAGAACCCAAAACACCTAAGACCCTAAACCCCAAACCCCTGAACCCAAAAGCTACACCAGGGCTTTATTTACTTCCTTTTTCATTTATTGAAGGCCAGGACTGGTGGTCGTCGTAGGGTTTAGGGGGAGGTTGCGGCTCGAGGCTTGTGCGATGTTAGACTACTAAGAGACTTGAGGCCCAGGAACTAGGGTTTAGGGTTTAGGGTCTAGAGTTTAGGGTTTAGGGTAGGGTCTAGGGTGGTTGTAGGTTTTTCTTTCGTGCTTTGCGCTTACCTGCGCCGGGTTTAAAGAGTGGCTGCAGGTCTTGGATCGTGAACATCCCAAGCACCACACCGTAAAATCCTCAAGCCCACTTTCTGAAAGGCTTGTAGATGACAGCCTTGTCGACTCCTTCACCCTGAAGCCCTTAAACCCCGACAAAACCTAAACCCTAAACCGCCAAACTCTAAACCCTGTCAAAGAAACGAAACGGCTGCTCCTAAGGATGACGATGCAACTTGGCTGCTTAGGGTGTTTCCTTGCATTTGTTTGTTAACCTGGAGTGCGCATATATACTCCTAGTGTGGAATTGGCTAAGCTTTTTTGGGGACGTAACTCCATAATGGTAGTATGAATGGACCCCGTAGGTAAGTTGTCTTCAGGGTTGAGTGAGGCATCATAACTTCTCTCAGGGTACTCTATAGGGATCTAGGGCTTCGGGCATAGAGCTTTTAGGGTTTGGGGTTAGGGCTTAGCGCCTGTATTGCATAGCCTTCCCCAACTCCTAACCCTGCAGGGTTGGGGTGAGCTTATTTCGGTTGCCCCGAATCCCTAAACCCTGAACCCTAAAGCTTAACCCCTAACCCTAAACCCTAAACCTTAACCCTAAACCATAACCCCACAAAGTTTTCGGTTGCTTGGGGTCAAGGGCTTGAGGCGAGACTTCCGGAGGTTTAGGCTTTAGGGTTCAGGGTTTAGGCTTTAGGGTGTAGGGTTTAGGGGTTTAGGATAAGCTTACCTGGACCCTAAGGAACCTACTTTTTTAGGGTTCCCTAGCAGTATTTCTGTAATCTAAGTGAACACATGGAAGCTTGGCCTTGTGGCCGCTGTTTGTTCGGCTCAGAGCTGTAAGTCTTGCGAACACCACATGTGTGAAGAAGCCTGCTAAGCACTGCTGCCCATGTCTTCGCCCGTCTCCGCTGTGTCTGTGCTGTCGTTGGTGACGATCAGTCTGGCAACAACGCCGCCGCGCTCGCCACCAGGTCCGGCAGGCTCGCGGGAATGGATTGAACTGTGCAGGCGTTGCCCGCTGCAGATCAGCGTGAGCATTCCGAGGAAGCATGCGTGGTGGAAGACTTCCCAAGGATCAACGCGCCCTGGAAGCACGAGCGCCGTTATTGAAGCCGCTTCTTTGCCTGGAGATGCTGCCCCCACCAAACTAATTACAGTACTTGCGTGCGACCCCTACCACCATCTCGGGGATCTTCACTTTTACTGCACCGAATGCTGGGGACCGAGAGTGCCACAGAAGGCCCTGGTGTGGCCTCCTCCGTCCGCGCTGAAGGTCTCGAACCCAAGGCGCTGCCGTTGCATCAACATCTACGTGACCGACATTGCGTTTCCGGACAAGTCCATGCAGCCCATCCATGGGCTCTGTAAGGAGCTATGCCGCCGCCTTATATAGTATATGGTCTTTGGGCCCAAAAGCCTTAATATATGAGTCCTTAGATGCCTAGGGGTAGATTAGTGATCTTTCCTGGACACTGTCATCGCGAAGGTCGTGTAGTTTCGAGAGGCACACATTGCACTGGCACCGCCTCAGTGAGAAGTCATTACGTATGCACGGATGCTTACACACTCCATTAGGCTCAGAAGCGTCGAAAAAAAACTGTTCTTCAAGCCGTGAGAAAGGCAACCGCGTCTTCGAAGAGTTCATCGAAATTTGCAATGAGACAGCATGGGACGGGCCGTGCCTTAAGCCACTGCTGAGATCACCACGAAGTTCTCCGAAGTTCCCGCAGCAGGACCCCCGCGCCGGCGCATGGCTTATCTTGAGATCGTCAGGCGATGCCGTCTCGGTGGGCCCGTGGGTGGACGCCGCCGAAATGGGTGCCATGGCTCGCATGTGACTGGCAGGTCTGGGCTTGGTCGGAGCTAAGGGAACTGATTCGAGCAGTTTCCGTGTGGCTGCCACTGGATCTGCCATCGCCCGAAGGCTCGAACTTGACTTATAAGCCCTTTGCAATCAGAAGCAATCCCAAAACCTTCAGCCCGAATCCCTAAACCCAAATCCAAGAACCTTAAACCCTAAGCCCTCAACCCCGCACCACAATCCCTAAAGCTACTAAGCCCCAAACCATTTCCCCTCAGCCCTATCTGCCGAGGACCATCTACCAGGTCTTTCGCCTGGAGTCTTTGGGCCACTTGGCTGAAATAGGGTTTAGGGTCTTAGGCTTCAGGGTTTGGGGCTTTAGGGGTGCAGAGTTTCGGAGTTTAGGGTGCTTTAGGGATTGGGGTGTGGGTCGATTGCCAAATCAATACTGGGGGTCCTGGTATCTCCTTGAGAGGGTCCGGAACCTCGACATGAGTGAGTGTCGACCTGGGGTGCGCTCCGGCCCACGGAAACGGTCCCTCTGGCCTTCTCTGCCCCTCCGCATGCGTCATCGCGGCCATAACGGTTTGACGTTTAAGATGTTTTTCCGGTATGACTTTGTATTTCCGGAAGCCCCAAACCCTAAACCCACAAGGTACAGTTGGGGGTTTTTATTGTTTAGGGCCAGAGTGTTGCACAGTTCGAACCCCCCCCAGGCCTGGACATTGCATCCTTTTGCCAGGTCAAGGCTCTTAATTCTTGTAAGCATCCTTAACATAGGGGCCTTTAAAGGGAACCTTAAGGGCCCCTTTCAGGGATCTATCAGGCGATCTGTAGGGTTTAGGGTTTAGGATAGGGGCTTACATGCTCTAGTTCTTGTAATCATCGTTAACATAGGGGCCTAAACTCCTTTTTGGGTTCCTTTTAAAGGGGTCCTATAAGGATTACTATAAGAGGTGTTATGGGGGGTTAAGTATAGGAACTTAAATAGTTACCTATACTTATACTAATTTGGGGGGGGGTCTCCATTATAGTTATAGTATAATGGGCCCCCAAACCCTATACTTTTGGTTCACGGCCTTTAGGTGCGAATGGTGACGCGGCCCATACCTAAACGCAATGCCCACCCCCTCAATCCTGAACCATGAAGTTGCTTGCCTTGCTTGGCTCCGATGTAAGAGTTACATGCACAGCTTGGCATTCCTGGAATTTCGACAGCATCTCGCCAAGAGCTCTGATTAGGTTTAGGAGCCAGGGCTTAATTACCCAAGCATCCCAAATCCTATTGACTGCAGAGGCTTGATATATGATGAACCTCGAAGAGGGCATGGGGTTGTCTTCAAGTACGTGTATGGGAGCCATTTAAAGCCTAAGTACGCACTATCCCTACTTGTCAGAATTGCCCCTTGGTCCTTGACGGCGTGTGCTCATTGAGGCCAGGGTGTCTACACCGCCCCTTGGCTGCACCAGCGAGCCACCCGATGACTAATATCGGGGTCGGCATGACTAATTACTCATGATATCCCTTGCAGTCCCTATCTTAATCTAGTGCAGGCCGTTTCGACGAAGCATAAGATAGCGTTTTGGAGCATCGCATTGACTACTATCTTATATACAGGGGCAAGACTCTTGGGTTCAGTTTTTTCGAGGCAAGTGCTGTTGAGATTTCTTGCACCGTTAAATTGTGTCCCTGAAGTCTTAGCCCAGAGCCCCACGAGACTACAGTAAAGCAAGCCCTAATCTGTGAAGACAAAAATTCTGAGACTGGCCGAGATTTAAGGCTCAACCGTGATCTGCAAATGTTAAACCCTGGTAGTTTAGTGCTCTCAGAAATACTTTCCGTCTTTACTCTGCTATAGCCCCAAGAGGGATTACCAAGTTTTTGAGTGCGCTTCAAGGGTTCCTAGGTGCGACTTAGATCCCAAACTCTACCTATAGTCTCCGTTGTAGTTCATTTTTTTGGTTAACCAAAATCTCTTTTATAGGATCCTAACCATAAAAAAAAAAGGAACTACAATGGAGACTATAGGTAGGCCCCTAACCCTGGAACACGACCAAGCCAGCTCCGAGACGCCGGGCCTCAGACCCCAAACCGAGTTTGAGGGTTTAGGGGTTTACAGTAGAAGCCTAAAACAGTTGGAAACCCAATAGCCTCAATCCTTAAGAGTCATGTATAGGGAATCCCAGCACTATTTGTCCTAAATCCGGTTTCCAACTTTTTGGGGTTTACTAAGTATACTATACGGGTTAGGGGTTTGTGGTTTAGGGTTTTGGGGTTTAGGGTTGAGGGGTTTAAGGTTTGGCCCAAACCCCTTGACCCATTCTGAACCTCAGCCCGAATCCCAGCCCCAAACCTTCAAGCTTCCACCCATCCGGTCTTAAAACAGGGTCTTCAACTCAATGGGGGGGGCCCTGATGAATGTCGCTGAAACATGCAAACCTGATAATACGAGCCCTTACATCAGGGACTCGTCGTTTTCTTGAACCCTAAACACTAACACCTCCCCATTTGGAGGCTAAAGAGTTGATGATGCGCGTGCCTCTTGGACTGGGGCATCTTGCTTAAGGTTTTTCCTTGGTAGCTCACGATCAGGAGGGTTTACGGAGTTTAGGGTTTAGGGCTGTCGATGAGGAAGCCCGCTGTACTCCCCAAGAGAGCACGAGTATACACCCGAAAATATGATTGCACAATACTAAAACTTAAACTCTACACACGAAGCACTAAACCAGGAACACTATCCTAAACCTAAGTAATTACCCTGACGTGTAGAGCTCAGCTTGGCTTCCGACAGGCCTCCGATGTCAACAGGCCTCCATCTAATTGAAGAATCAGAAGACCGAGGCAGTAGGCTGCTACCGGGGCTTAAATAATTACCATGGTACAACATAACCCAAAACTCTATTTTCATTTATGATGCCCCGATATCAGAGTTGCAGTGATGACCGGGTAAGGTTTGGGGGTTTTGGGATTCGGGGCTTCGGTTGCAAGGTTTATGGCAAATAAGGCATTTTGGATTTTTGTTTATGGAAGCAAAGGGAAAAGGAAGGACCCTTAATGCGGACCCCTACCCTATACCCATAGTGGCTATATTAAGGGTACATACCTAGGGGTACTGATTAAGGGTCCCTCCTTTTACCCTTGGATGGAAGCCTGCATACTGACGGCCGCAAAACCCCAATTAACATCAGTATCAGGGTCCCTACAACACGGTTTAGGGTTTCGTGTTTCAAGACTTACCTGAAACCACCTGAGCTCTTCAGCAGCTACAGAGGAGTCACTGGACCTGCAGAGTGGAGATCTTCTATCAACTTCTATCCGCAGCTCAGGGTAGTAGCGGTTTCAGGGTTTAGGGTTTGTGGTGTAATTATTTGACTTTGGTTGCCATGGGGATCGAGCATCAAGGATTGGCGTCTGGCTTCATGGGTTGGGAAAGTGAAGCACATTTTTCGGCCTCAACCCCATGTGCTCCGAACAAGATTTCCCTGGATGCCAAGGATTGGTCCATACCTTTTGCTGCATTTCTTCGTGCTGCCACTGCCGCAACTTGTCATCAGACAGTCAGCCAGATTGTTGCTTTTTGGGCTACGAATGATCTCTCTGGAGTTGTTTGGGTTGGGAGTACGGCTTGCAATCTAACTGGTGCAGTGTAGTTGTTCTTCTACTAGGGTCTTATTATTATGTCATTATGTACGGTTTCTATATGGGTTGAGACTAGAACTCGTAGGGTCTCAACCAAGATTTAATGCAGATCTTACAGGAGCGGCTTTTCCCCAAGCCCTAAACCCTGAACCCTAAAGTGTAAAGGAGAAGCTACACGCCTCTACAGGCCATAGTAGCCTCAGGGCTTAAGGTATACTAACTCCAAGGAAGGGTAAAAGGAGGGACCCTTAATAAGGACCCCTAGATGATATTCCCTTAATACTGCCACTATATGCCCATTATATTTGTATTTGGCAGGAGTCCCCATTAAGGCCCTCCTTTTCCCCTTTGACTAACTTTCTTATGCCACCATGGCGGCCCTTCTGAACTGCAAGTTTTCGAGGCGTCGCCTGAAAGAAATACACCCCTTGGGCCTGAATCCTAGAGTTGAGGGTTTTGGGCTAGGACCTAAGCCCTAGACCCTACACGCCTAAACCCCTACCTGTGGCCCAAAATAACTTATCTGCTAAGGAGTTATATATATATATATATATATATATATATATGGAAATCATAATAAGGAACCCTAAAAAGGGAGGTCGTTTCGGGTAAACCATAAACCCTAAATCCCCGAAACCCCGGCCCGGAACCAAGCCGACCTCCGGCAGGCTTCTGATTGCTGGACCCAGCTTCTTCTGGCATGGTGTGGCGAACCTCTTTTTGGCGGAACTGGCACCTGGTCCCCAGCAACCTACCTTTTTTGTAGGTTCTTCTTATAGACCCTAGGATCCCACACATCCCTACACAACAAGTTAGTATTAGTAGTTCAAGGTGTGTTTTCAAAATTGTTCGGAGTTTAGGGTTTGGGAGAAGCCCTCTATCCTAAAAACTACACCCTCCATTCCAGGGATTTTAACTTGTGGTTGAGAGCCATGGATCTGCTGTTGACATCGAAACGGCCAGTGGCGTGGAATGCTCGCAACTTCTGCACCCTAAGCCGTGACATGCTACGCCACGCGCCGCATCCCCGGGTTCATTCTGGGAGAAGGCGCCTAGATGTTGACCTTTCGGTTAAACATATGGTTTGTCAGGTGAGGAACCAGGTGGCCCGAACAAAACAGCTACACATGGCTACACTACGGTTTTAGGATTAGGGCTTAGGGAGGGTTCACGTAACAGTACGCACCCTCTACTGCTTAGGGAACATGCATGCAGAGGACAAGACCCTAAGCCCTGAGTCAAGTCGCCGTACAAACCTGAGACCACTCCCTGTTCCTAAACCTCAAACCCATAAACCTTAAACGCCGAATCCAAACCCTTCAAACCCAAACCCTCCAAACCCTACAAACCCAATAAGCCCTAAACCCAATAAACCCCAAGTCCCAAACCCTCTAAACCCTCTTAGCCCCAGACCCAATAAACCCTAAGCCGCAAACCCTATAAAGTCTGAACTATGCGAAACTCCAAACCCTATTAAGCCCCATTCACCGTAAACCCCATAAACCCTCATCTCCAAACTGCTGTGCTCCCTTCGGTGTCGGGCATCTTCAGTCTGATCTGAACCAAATCTCTGAAATCCTCACCCAGAGGGGGCTCGAGGGTTCCTTTAACAAGGAATCCTAGGGTTTCTTCAGGGTTCTTGTAAACGTTAAAGGGGAAACCCAGAGGGTCCTAAGTACCTTCGTAGAAAAAAGTAAGGTTTCCATAGCCTGAGTTGCCATCATGGTTTGTTTGGGTCAATAGCAATCTCGTCTGCTTTGTACCCCTCAACCGCTTGCAGTCGAAGGCCCTGGCTGAGTGTGAGTCGCTGAATCCAGCTTGGAGGCTTCAGATTTAGAAGTACGGTTGATGATATCAATCCTGCATTACCCATAATAAGGAATATACCATAATTCCCATAGTTTAGGGTCCTCAAGGTAATGCAGGATTTATATCATCAACCGTACGAGTGTCGTGTAGAGTTTAGGATTTACAGTGCTCGGGTGTTAACAATTTGAACGTCTCGCACAGCTGGGTGTGAGCTCGCCACCCGTGCAAGTGCCCCCGAGGTAGCGAACGTGCATGGTTTTTTCGCGTCTTGGCTGCACTCTGCCTTGTGGGCTATTCATCTCGGAGGTTGCTAGTCATCCTTGAAAGACAATCGATCCATAGCATGAGGCGCGGCTGCCTGTGCAGTTTCAAGAGATTCCCTTCATGCCTGAAAGACGAAATCTCGAAAAAAACAATCCAAAGCTTTGTGGCCGATGGTACGGATTCTCCATGAGTTCAGCCGGAACTGAGTCCAAGCCATACCCTGAAATTAGCTGGGAATCCCCGGACATACCCTGCTGTTCTAGGTGAGTAATCGAGCACCGTTATACAATATTGCCCCTGTTAGGGTTGCTATTTAGAATGAGCTTCTCATGGATCAGGTACCCTAGGGAACTCTGGTTCAAAGCGTCACGCATGTGTAGCAGGCGTCATATTATGCAATCGCCTCCATACAAGGAAGCTGGACTTGATCGTAAATCGCGTAGTATGCCGGGGTCCTCTTGAGGGCCAAACGCCAGACAGTCACCGCATAGTTGTTCAATCGTGTCTACACCCCAAACTAGCGAGGTCTTCAATGTCTGTTGCGGTCTAGGGTTTCTTGGCTTAGGGCTGACGATACGGGCCAGGGTTGTTCTGTGTAATTTGTGTCTTTTCGTCGTATTATGCTTTCTTTGGTATGGATCTTCAAAAGATATTCTTGTGTGCTTAGTTTAGTACAGCCCCAAGTCTAGTAGAACAGTGTCGTAAAAGATCTAAAACTTGCAACAACAGCTCAGCTGCAGGTGACTACCTTCAACCACACCGGAGAGGATGTCTACAGCTTCGAGCGTGCATGCCTAAGCTGGGATCGGCTGGCTGTATCGATCTTCGATCGACAAGTTCGGAGGAGCTGTTGGCGGGTGTAGTCTGACGGATCAGGGTTCAGCATGAAAAGGCTTTGGAGCTTGCGCCAACCCTTCATGACAACCCCTAAACCTTTAGCTCGAAAAGCCCTGTAGGAGCCCTTACAGTTGCTCGTGCAAGAACCCTTCAAGGATCCGCAACCCTCAACTCCCAGCTTAGCCTCCCTGCACCCGATCCTAAATCTCTCGAGAAAATCGTGTGCCGGATGCGTCGGCCCCAAACCTATAAGTCCTAAACGAACACCCGAAACTCGGTTTAAGGGTTTGAGGCTTCGGGTTTAGGCTTCCGGTTGCGTTAGCTCAAGCCACAGACCCAGAAATGCCAGACTCCAGCCCAAGCCCTAAACCCTAAACCCTAAGCCCTACACCCTAAACCCTAAACCCTAACCCTTTAACCCTAAGCCCTAAACCTGCCCCTAGGCGGCTGTGCGCCGAAGTCGCCTACCTTCTACCTGCGTGCTGTGATCGGCTCGGTGTAACTCGGCCTGTCGGCTCCGGGGTTCAATACCCAGAGAGCCCAATACCCCTTAAATAAGGAATGCCTAGGGCTCCTTTTAAAGGGATCCTTTAAGGGTTCTATAGGGTTTAGGGTTTAAGGGATCCCAATTCCCCTTAATTAAGGAATTCGGCTTAAATTATATAGGGCTTCATATTGTGATTTAAGCTATATCCCAGCTATATTCCTTAATTAAGGGGCATTGGGCTCTCTGGGTACCCTAAGGCTCGAAGTGGCCCAGGAGCCTTGTGTAAGATGGTCTTGAAGACCGAAAGCCTTAAAAATCTGAGGCCTTGCAGGCTTTGGGATATAGTAGAAGCCAGAAAGTTGGAACATCAGACTCCTCATGCCCTTAAGGTAGAGTATAAGGGATCCTAGCACTAATCCTCCTAAAGCCATGTTCCAACTTTTTGGCTTCTACTATAGAGCTTTTGGGCATCTTCGGGGTGGGGCGGCTTGAGGAGTGGTAAGGTTTCGTGGCTCGGGGTTTAGGGTTTAGGGTTTAGGGTTTAGTTTCGTGGCTCTGGGTTTTCGGTTTAAGGCTTAAGGGTTTAGGGTTTCGGAGTCAGGGTTTCGAGGCAGGGCGTGCAGAGACTAGCTTAAGGGCGTTTGGTCCGAATCATGCTCCGGTTTCTTAAAGGACCAAAGTCTCAGTAAGTACGATTTTTCAATCGGGGCTTTGGTGTTTTTGGGGGTTTAGGGTTTAGGGTTTCAATTCAGGTTCCCGCAGGTAATTGAACTAGCTCGATCTCGGGCACGGTCATCTCCAACCTTCTTATTCTTAGTCTTACTTACCCCAGGGGTCCAAGTAGTCCTTATTTATGGTTTTTGATACCTAAAAAGTACCAAAAGTCCTATCATATCGAGTACTTGGACCCTTAGGGTTACAAAACCCTGCGGCTTGTGCGCTTGGAACTGTTGTCAGCGCATGTTCCTGGCCAGAGGCTAAACCCCTACCACCAAACACTGTGCAACACAAACCCTGAACCTCCCAAGCCTTTTGGAACCCTTTCTGACCCCTGAAACAGCCCATAGTTGCCCGACAGCAATGCAACATGGAAAGGCGCCGATGCTGGAGGTTACATGTTTCGCATCCTTTCAGGGCACACAGTAAGCAGAGTGAGCGGGCTTCCTTTAGGGATTTAGGGTTTAGGGATTTGGGTTTGGAATTAGGGGTTCAGAGTTGGCCTCAATGCAGACCCCTGCTTTCTAAACGCTCTGTCTTTGAGGACCTGCGTATTAGGATCCCTTTTAAGGAGCCCTTTTAAGGTAGGTAGGTGGGTTCATGAATCAGGGGTCTTAGTTTAAACACGGACAACCTGTCCATTGTTCGTTGAGGACGTATATGAGGAACTCGCAATAAGCAATCTGAGAATTGAGAAGGAATGGTTCAGACAAAGTTTGGGGCTTTACGGACGGAGTGGTTGGTCTTAGTCTCTTGTTGCTACCGTGGATGCTCCATGTGCATGCTGCTGTTAGTTCGAAGATGAGGGAACAAGGGAGATAGGTTTATATGTATATGTATATGTAGTGAGCCCAAGTTCCAGACCATGAAGCATAAGCCTCCCTAATGATCCTGTTGCGGCTCTGAGGAATTGCTCTACTGGCGGCGAGCTCAACGACTTCCTGTGCCTCCCTTAGAAAAGTGATTTACATAGGGCTTACTCATAAACTAGAACCTAGAGTAGGTCCTCATTCCCTTTTTGGGGGTTCACGTTCCCTTATAAGCCCGTTTTAAACCAAAAAAAGGGCACCCTTTTTGTTCCCAGGTTGCTCTTGGGTCTAGTAAATGTTCGAGCTTGTAGGGGAGCTTACTTCTATGGATTTCAGCATACTCTACATGTGATTCTGCCGCCGTCAAGACTCGCGGGCCGAACCCCCAATCCGTACTTTAGAGTGGCAGACACATAGCTTCAATTACTCTGGGGTTTAGGGAGTGTAGAGTTCGGCCACATCGGATTCTTGCCCAGAGGGTCCAAGTACTCCCCATTATCGGACTTTAGGGCCTTTTTTGGTACCAAAAACCATAAATAAGGACTACTTGGACCCTTGGGGTTGGTACAGGGCTTAGGGCAGCACATCCGCGAGGCATGGCTATCTGAACTACCAGATTGAGCATCACCTTTGGCTGGCGTCTGAGAGGGCTGCAACTTGTAGTAGCATAGGTTAGGGCTAGGGTTTAGGGTTTAGGGAGGTTATTTGGGGTCCTGCGAATCAGATAGTTTGGGTCTATAAACTTGAGTATGCCAGCAACGCAATCAGTGTTATGTGCAGGGGCAAGGGCATACGATTGTTAGCTGCGTGTATCCGTGCCGCGAAACCCTAAACCCTGGTTTTCGTTTCGGGCCTGGCCCTGGGTCCGAGTTTGCAGGATATTTCCATGGATGCCTAGGACCCAAAGTCAGCCCTAGCTTTGCAACCCCCTTTGTAACAACGTTGTGAAGCTTCAATCAAATCCTGCAGCTTTCTTGCACAGCTCGACAAAGATCCTCCAATTTTTCAGCCTCATGCGACCCTAGGTCAGCAGCAATTGGTAGACATTCCTTGACCACAGGAGTCGGATTCTTTACTGATGGTATCACCCTTGCTAGACCCACTCTAACTCTAAAGACCATGAATTACAGATGAAAATACACTCCAAGTCCCAGAAAATTCAACACTCGTATACCCTAAGCACCTGAGCGTGAAAGTCCCAAACTCCTACTTCTAGAGTGGAGGGAGGCGTGTCGTGGATACTGCCAAGGGTGCGAAGCCTGATTTCAGGACCATCTGCGTGACGGCCTAAATCCTAAACCCTATACCCTAAACCCTAAAACCCTAAACCCTATTTAGGGATTAGGGATCCGTCTGGGGGAGGCTGCAGCTTCGTTCGTAAGAGCCAACGTCACGGACACAGAGTCACCGGGGGTTACCGCAGCATCATGCAGTTTGGCCTCTTGACAGAGACGGAGCATGGAGGCCTCCAAGCAGCTACACAAGGAGCACGCCAGCAACGTGTTCGAGTTTAACTACGCGGGCCTGCACAAGAATCCACACATATGATATTTTGGGCTTGACTCGGCTTGACCCTCATTCATGGACTTCGTGTCTCTACGGCCTTAGCGTTGTGATTCCGGATTAATTACAGCCCGGGGTAAGGCAAGGGTGTTATTAATCAGGGCTTACATGAAGCTCTACTCCAAGGTGCAGGTTGGTCTTGTGTTCCAGCGCCAACAGGCTGTTGAAGTTTGCCTCCGGTGCTCGGTATGGGGTCATATGGGAGTCGGAGTAAATCGTGGTGGTTGTCCTTTGTAGTGGCTTACGAAACTGTACCATGACTTCCACCCAACCCCCGAGTCGAGCCCCTAAACCCTGAACCTCATATGGGTGGTTGTCAATATTAGGCTCCCTTTTGGGGGGTCCCTATTATGGTACGGCACCTAATATTTAGGGTACCCAAAATGGGACCATCATTTTGACAACCCATATCAATCACTGTGGGTTTGCAGCTGGAGCTCTGTCGGTTGAAGGTTTCTCCCACGCGACCCCGAAACCTTAATATCCCCTCCATCGAAGACTAAGGGATATAGGATCACAGTTGGAGCGTTCATTACTTCGAAGGGAAAAGGAGGGACCCTTAATAGGGACCCCTACCCTATAATGGGCTATATAATGGGTATATAATAGCTAGATTAAGGGTACCTAGGGGTCCTTATTAAGGGTCCCTCCTTTTCCCCTTTGATTTCTGCCAACTAGAGCGCCCTTTTGAGAGAATCCATGTCCTACTTTCGCAATACCATGCCTCCGAGCTTTTTCTGTTTCCGTCGAGATTTGCTTCTTGGAGGATCATGGGACTTAGTAACTAGGGTTATAAGTACCCCAATTGGAGTTATACGTACTTATAGCAATAGTTACCCTATGTATAGCCCCAATTACTAAGTCCCATGATCTTCTAAGTAATGTTTGATCCGCCATATCCATTGTACGGAGTCTCCAAGACATCCCATGTCTTCAAGGGTGGTTGAACAGTTGGTAACATAGTATTCTCGTATGTTGCAGGTATACAGCTATACTGGCTATACTAAAGTATTTCGTCAAAACATATTTCAAGTAGTACGGCCTCATACGGACCCTGCTTCGAGGGTCGCAGGACTTAGTAAGGCAAGTCGAGCTTCGGTGCTATACTGCGTAAATCGTTTAATAAACAACTACTTACTACGTCCACCGACCCTCCAACCACATGTTTTTAATGCTTCAAAACTATGTCGGTATTTTAGAAGGGTCTATGCTTAAAGGTTTTACTTCCTACGTCTTCCCCGACCCTCGGAGTTATGTCACCTCAAGGCCCGACCTCTCGATGCTGTCCTACCAGAAGGCGCAGCCGTCGCATGGCGGCACACGCGGAACCTAAGCCTACCTGCAGCCGAAAAGACCTACCTTTTTAAGGAACGAGATATAGAAACCATAATAAGGAATCCTAAAAGGGTAGGTCTCTCCGGCTAATTACAGGTAAGGCTTTAACGGCTCATATTATGAGGCTTTTGGGCCCAGGGACCAGATCGTAAAAAGGCTTTTGGTCTCTCTTGAGCCCTGGGGAAAGTTTTAAGTCGCAAGCCTTATCGCCGCTGAGCCCAAACTCTCGATCATTAGCCTACGAAATCTGAGAAGCTTTGTAATACGCCCTACGTAGGGTTTTCGGTTTCAACAGATGCATGTTTAGTAGACTTGACGTTAGCCTGAACCTTTTCCGGCCCTACCCAGACCTTCCAAAATCTCGTAGTTAAGGAGTATACCTTAAATCATCTGACGGATCCTACTATACTTTAAGGTATGTTCGTTCCTTAATTAAGGGATTTTGGAAGTCCTGGGAACCCTTATAGATTCTATTATGGTAACTTATTTCAAAGTCGAACCCCTATACCCTTTTAGATCCCCTAAACCCTAAACCCTAAAACCCTAAACCCCTTAATGGAATCCCAAAAAGTCCGTGGCCTCGCCAAAGTTCACAGAAACCGTCGGGCACGTCTTCGGACGCACGACAAAAACACAAAGCTTAAGCCCTGAACCCTTAATGTAGGTGGTCTAAATAAATTAGGCTTTAGGGTTTAGGGTTAAATCAGTACCTGTACTATTTGTTTTTGAGGGGGGGCCCTTATTATAAGTATGGTATAATTGCCCCAATCTTTTTGAAGATCTATGTAAAGAAGTCATGAGAAGGAACACCGAAAGGTCTCTGACGCCCCGGTATCTATCCTGAACCGTATCTCGTCGGGTTTAGGGTTGGTTACTGAAGACAAGGACCTCAATGATCAGAAGAGGGTTTTTGGCGTTCATGATAGTAAACCATCATAAGGAACGTTGGTAATGACTCAGGCTTCTATGTCACTCACTGGGGAAGCATCGCCAGTGTCTTCCAGTCAGCAGGAGGACTTGACACTTGCAGAGACGTAAACCCTAAAACTTAAACCGCTACGACGAGCAAATGTCATGTATAAGTCGGGCCGGTCGGGCTGCTGATGCTGAACGGACATCACGGACGAAATGATTGGCATAGCAATTCGGGCTTACTTTGCTATGGGTTGAACCAGCACGGCCCAGGAGTTATACTGTTATACTACTGAGCATGATCGTTTCTGGTCCAGCATGTCCCCGAATTGGTTGGATATCCGGTGAAAGGGTGCCACTGTTTGACAGTCTTACATTTCTCCACAGCTTTTGCTGCAAGCAAGCCCAACCTCAAAGCTTCAACCGCAGGGTTGGAAACGCTAGCCGTAAAGTCAGTCTACACCTTTCCCTGAGCATTCCACCTGACACCAAGGCAAGTCAAAGCGATCTGCGAGAAGCATGGTGTCCCGTGGATGGCTTTACTGTGTTGTTGTCCTTATGAATCATACTTATGACTATACTGTGCGAGCACAACCCTAAACCCAAAAGCCCATATTTATCAAAATTAAGCAACCCCATGTTGAGAACATGACTGTAGCTCCTATTGGTGTGTGTGTCTAGTTTTATAAGAACCTCTCCAGCATGTCAAAGGGGTGTTGCTACGAAATTTCTTGAAACTGGGGCTCTGCTATCGGTGTGACATCATGGAGTAAGTACATGCTTGACGATTATTTCGGGTCCGCAGAACCGCGCTTAACCTGCGATAGTTTCAACCGGGGCTTAGGGAGTTCGGATAGGGGTGACTGGTTTATCCGGGTTGCTGGTGTTCAGGATTAGGCGTTGTCAAGTTTCGGGCCCGTGTTAAAATCACTCGCAAACCGATGAAACTTGTTGGTTTCCGGTGCAAGGGTAAGTGTTTTGAATCCTTATTGAAGACCGTATCCTCAATCATCATGCCTCTTTTCCTGGTAATGTGTGGTGTTTTGAGGATCAGGGGGCCTCTGTCGAAAGCTTGCAAGCTGCGTCCCTAAGCCCAAGGTCGTGCTGATTAACACCCTTTATATTTGGCAGTCACTGATATACTAAGTCCCTGACCGTTAGATTTGTGTTGGGGCTGACGGTGGCCGTGCCGGGATGCTACTGTGTGGGTATGCGCCGCGTCGAGTTGAAAATGGCGTTGAGTTGATGTGTTGTATTTCATATTCTAGGTTCCGGAGTAGTGCCTTTTTGCCCTTTTTAGTTTAGGGTCCCCTTATTAAAACCGAATCTTAGATGTTTAAATCGCTGCGTTTTCAAATCGCTGCGTTTTGGATTCGGCCAAATCGCGCGATTTGGATGGGTATGTTATAGAGTATAGAGGGTATAAAGTAGAAGTTGCCCACATTGTAATTTCCCTCAAATCTCAATGATTTTTGGCGAACCCCATAAAATCATCTAGCCACGGCTGGAGTCTGGAGCGGAGCTGGACTACTACATCTTTTCGCGAAGGTCCGGCCCTCAGTCTCTGGCAGAGAGAAACTTCGCAAGGCTTTGCTTCGATTGATGCTGGGGACATGTCGCAGAGTGGAAGTGACGCATTGTCGATCTCAACATCTTTGTCGTTGGCAGAGCATTTGGCTCAGAGTATGAGCGATGGCGCCGAAAAAGAGAAAGTCTCTCGCAACGGGAGACGGAGAGCAAGCTGAAGCGGAAACCAAGATTCCAGATGACATCTTGGCAGAGCTTCGCAACATTGGACATGAGGTTGACTCTGCAGACCTCGTGCTGCCCATGAATCTTCGCGGGGTGACTGCAACTGCGGTTGCCATTCTGGAGTCTCGCTTTGTGCGCATCCGTAGCCGCAAGTTTCAGAAGATACGGCTTGTCTGTAGGCGGTGTTCTTGGTCTTCAACAGCAACCGGGGTGTGCAGGGGAGTCGAGCATGCCGTGCATTTTGCGAACCCCAATGCCTCAGATGTCCACAAGTATTTGGAGTCTCGCGAGCTTGACTATGATGAGAAGAGAGCAAAGGCTCTGGCAAAATACAAGGATGGTGGCAGCAGGACCAATGCCTGCAGCAACCCGAGCCATGTGACTCAGCAAGAGTTGAAGGTCTTGAACGCGCAGAAGAATCCGGCGGCTCAGCTTTGGTGGGAGCTTCTCAAAACTCCGGAGTCGCGAGCAATGCTTCCCGGTGATGCGCAGCCTCGGCCTGTGCTGGATCAAGAAGGTCTTGAGAGACTACACGCTTTGAGCATCTTTCACAGTCACCAGTCCTTTATGTCCGTGGAAAACGACATGACAAAGCTGTTTTTCAAGAACCTGGCGCCTAACTACAAATGCCCAACCCGGTTTAAAGTTCGAGATGTTTTGGATTCCACAGCGGCGGAGATGGAGGAATTTCAGAAGAAGCTTCTACTGAAGGGTCCTTTTTGTCTTTGCACCGATGGCGCGACGATTGCTGGCCCCGGCTTTTTGAACGTCGGCATCATGGATTCCAGCGGCATGTGCCTGGGTGCAAAGATTTAGAGATAATGTGAATGCCCGAACCCTCAAACCTGAGCCCAAGAGCCTGTCCAGCTTGGAAGGTGCTTCCATTTGGACCACATTTCGATGATTGATCGCGAGAGTACGGCGATTGGATTGGCTGAAGTGCTTCGGCCATGGACACGCCACAAAAGCGTGTTCGGAATCTGCGCGGACAATGCGGCCAACATTCAGGCCAATTCCGGTGTTGAAAGCCTTGGCAGGATTTATCCCAGTTGAAGCGCATCGAGGGCTGTGTGATTTTTCCAGAGGTGGCAAAATTCATTTGCAAACGAAACAAGCTCTGAATGTCAGAATGATTTTTGCACGGGTGTCGAAAATCATTTTGGTCGCTCTTACATGCCTGGACTTGCAGGCCGCACTTGCCATCCTGGCTGCCGAGCGTGCAGACTTTGCGGTCCCTCTACGCTGCATGGAGCACGGCATGCAGCTATTACTCAAAGACGTGCGAGCTGCGATGCCATGGTTGGAAAAGGCCACCAAGGAGGTCAATGCTGCAATCCGCACGGTGCGCCGCTCCAAGAAGTTTTTCGGGAAACTCAAGGCCGGCAAAGACCTTCTTTATAAGACCGTCTTTATTCCGATGTATGGCTTCGGCCGGTATAGTAAGTACAGTGGATGAACCTTTCAAAACATATTCGGTTTTGCTTCATGCCGTCGGGACGCAGTTCTCCCAGCCACTTGATTCCAGCATTCCTCGCCAGGCTTCTGGATTGGTTCTCCAACACCGGCGAAAAACTCGCCACAACTCGTGGTCCACGATGGCCGTCAGATGGGTACAACACCGGGCAAAAGTTGCCGAGCTACTTCGCAAGGAGGGCGGCCCTGAGAAGCTTGGACACTCGGTCAAGCAGCGCAACAAGCTGCAGAGGGCTTTGTTGGCGCTTGAACGCCGCGGTCTTGAAGCCCGCGTCCGACGTGCCGTGCCAGTCTTGTGGGCGGTGACCTCCGCCTCCAAGCTCTTCGCTTGCGGCAGACTACCTGAGGCGCTTGGCGTTTGGACCCTTTTGAAGACTCGCCTCAACGAGGCCCTGGAGACGTGCGACTTCAGAGACACCGGCGAGAACAGTGGAACGGTCGCTCTCCGGAAGAAGGCGGTTCTAGATGTTTATGGGCGAAGGCGAGAGCAATTTGTCACAGACATAGTGCTTGCGAGCGCCGTGTTTGACCCACGCCCTCTTTCTGGTCTTGAAGAGCCGGATCACATGCATGCAGCTTTTGTGATGGCACGAAGGCTTCTACCCACGAAGTTTTTCGACTCGACCGAGGTTCAGGAGGCATGTGTGTCCGACTTGGACGACTACCGCGCGAAGAAAGGCTTGTTCAGGGACGCGGAGTTCCCACACTCGGATGCACCGCTGGCAGAGGTGCTGGGGTTGGGGGAGCGAAAATGATTTTCTAAGGGCTGATTAAAATCATTTTGGCTCTCGCTTGCCCAACCCGCGCAGGTAATCACGTGGTGGAAAAGTGGAGAACCTTCAAAGCCTTTGGCTGTCATGGCTGAGAAGTTCTGGTCGTGCGCAACTTCGCAAGGGCAATGCGAACGCTACTGGGCGCTTGCCAACAGGGATCGCTGTCCGATCCGGAATCGTCTTGGCATTGACACGCAGAGCAAGCTGCAGAGTGTCTCAATCAATCTCTGGGCCGTGGTGCCCGACATGCCCGAGCCCGTGCCCCCCAGCATGTCTGGCTGCCTCAGTTTCACCAAGCTTTCCGCAACACCTTCTCGCGGGGTCTGCGGGGTGCAGTCAATCATTAAGCGAGATGCTCGGCAAGAGGTGCAGGATGCATTTCCAGAGGAAGATGAACTGTCCTTAGCCTCGTCCTCTTCAAGCAGTTCCGATTCCGATGATTAGTTATAGAGCCGAGGACGTCTGTTTTGCAGCTGTGACGACGCGCGCAGCATCAGGGGTGGGAAGATTGCAAGTGCAACTATTCCAATGAATGCTTCAATACTGTCTTCCGCAAGCGTCTGCAATGCAACATATCTTTCACTCATGCAAGCTTCCCAAGCAGCCGGCTAGTCTGCCTTGACACATGGCAACTTCGGGTGCCGGGTGCAGTCGGGAGGGATGAACCAGTCGGCAGAACTGGAAAACTCTTCATGTGCATGTGCTCGCTGAACGGTCCGATGCTCACCTAGCTGTCCAATTGCCGAGGTCGTCTTCCCACCCGTCCATCGTGACACTGTCGTGCCAAAGCGTGCCGGGGACCCAACTTCTGAGTTTCCAGGCCTTGGCAGTACTGGCTGGGTGCTACGAAACTTGGAATGATTTTTGCAGAACTGGCAAAAATCATTGAGGTGATGCTTCGGATTAGGATTCATAGGATAAGTACTTGGAGGTTCATGGGTAGTTATAAGTAGGGTTACAATAAGGAT
Source organism: Symbiodinium sp. CCMP2592 (assembly GCA_905221615.1). Taxonomy (NCBI): domain Eukaryota; class Dinophyceae; order Suessiales; family Symbiodiniaceae; genus Symbiodinium; species Symbiodinium sp. CCMP2592. Next base: position 1,663,165 of record CAJNDT010000779.1, read on the forward strand.
AGCTATACTTATAACTCATATTGGGGACTTATAACCACACTTATAACTACCCATGAACCTCCAAGTAGGTTTTCCTGATACACGTAAATGTCAAAGCTTTTTGGGCATGGTCCTTGTACTTGAAGGAATCGCTGCGATTTGCAGCGATTTGTTGGCGATTCCTTGCGCAGTAAGTCGAAGTCAGGTTCCAGGATTTGGGATGCCTTATGCTGCGGCAGAGGGATCGTCAGTGCACGCCGTGTTCCCTTGTTCAATATCCATTCTCCGCGTGTTTCTTAGCGCTGGGTTTGGGCACGAGGGAAGCTGGCATTCCTTCGCGTCGGCAACAAAAGAGGCCGTGATTCTTAATGATTTTTCCGTGCTTGGAAAAATCATTCCGGGATTTGTTCTTCAGGTTGGGAGTTCTGGGCAGCAGTCGAGAGTCCGTTGTGTTGATTTCAACCGTCTGGTCGGCCTTGACTTCTGGCAACTTCGGCGATTCGGGTGCAGTCGGGAGGGATGAACCAGTCGGCAGAACTGGAGAACTCTTCATGTGCATATGCTCGCTGAACGGTCCGATGCTCACCTAGCTGTCCAATTAATTGCCGAGGTCGTCTTCCCACCGGTCCATCGTGACACTGTTGTGCCAAAGCATGCCGGGGACCCAACTTCTGAGTTTCCAGGCCTTGGCAGTACTGGCTGGGTGCTACGAAACTTAGAATGATTTTTGCAGAACTGGCAAAAATCATTGAGGTGATGCTTCGGATTAGGATTCATAGGGTACTTGGAGGTTCATGGGGAGTTATAAGTAGGGTTATAATGAGGATAGCTATACTTATAACTCATATTGGGGACTTATAACCATACTTATAACTACCCATGAACCTCCAAGTAGGTTTTCCTGATACACGTAAATGTCAGGGCTTTTTGGGCATGGTCCTTGTACTTGAAGGAATCGCTGCGATTTGCAGCGATTTGTTGGCGATTCCTTGCGCAGTAAATCGACGTCAGGTTCCAGGATTTGGGATGCCTTATGCTGTGGCAGAGGGATCGTCAGTGCATGCCGTGTTCCCTTGTTCAATATCCATTCTCCGCGTGTTTCTTAGCGCTGGGTTTAGGCACGAGGGAAGCTGGCAATTCCTTCGCGTCGGCTAGCCATGCCTTCCGCTTCGAGCAGAGCTGCTGGCGTGTGTGAGACACGTAAGAAGCACTTCCACTAACATTTGTCAAGCTTCTCTCCAGTTTCTTGTGAGTCTTTGAGTGGTCTGTTTTGAACCCTTTTGCAAAGGCTACCTCGCTACGGCAACCTGCGCCTTCTGCATTATCATCTTCTGGAATCTTTGCCATGTCCCGCATTGCCAGCAGTCAGACCACGTGGCAAGGACTCCTATGTCTTGCAAATCCCGCACCACGTGCCCATCACGGTGCAGTTGGACAAGAAGGTTTTTCTCGTCAAGGCCTACAATGGACGCAGCAGCAGCTATTCAATGACAATCCTTGGTGTGGAGGCTGCATGGGTGCATTGCCTTTACAAAGCCCAGGAGTGGAGCGATCAACCCCCCAGCCCTCCACTTCCTGCTCGTCGCCGTCTGAGCCGTGCTCCAAGTGTGTCCTCGGAGAGCAACGGAGGGGATGACAAGAATGATCATGATGATGATGCTTGTGCCAGGAATGGCAAGGCCAAGTGCAAGCGTCAGTAGATGGCAGATAGAAGTTTGCTTCAGCCATGTACGGAAAGGGGTCCGTGCTTGAAAACAAAAGAGGCCGTGATTCTTAATGATTTTTCTGTGCTTGGAAAAATCATTCCGGGATTTGTTCTTCAGGTTGGGAGTTCTGGGCAGCAGTCGAGAGTCCGTTGTGTTGATTTCAACCGTCTGGTCGGCCTTGACTTCTGGCAACTTCGGCTGCAGTCGGGAGGGATGAACTAGTCGGCAGAACTGGAGAACTCTTCATGTGCATGTGCTCGCTGAACGGTCCGATGCTCACCTAGCTGTCCAATTAATTGCCGAGGTCGTCTTCCCACCGGTCCATCGTGACACTGTTGTGCCAAAGCATGCCGGGGACCCAACTTCTGAGTTTCCAGGCCTTGGCAGTACTGGCTGGGTGCTACGAAACTTAGAATGATTTTTGCAGAACTGGCAAAAATCATTGAGGTGATGCTTCGGATTAGGATTCATAGGGTTCTTGGAGGTTCATGGGGAGTTATAAGTAGGGTTATGATAAGGATAGCTATACTTATAACTCATATTGGGGACTTATAACCACACTTATAACTACCCATGAACCTCCAAGTAGGTTTTCCTGATACACGTAAATGTCAGGGCTTTTTGGGCATTGTCCTTGTACTTCAAGGAATCGCTGCGATTTGCAGCGATTTGTTGGCGATTCCTTGCGCAGCAAATCGAAGTCGGGTTCCAGGATTTGGGAGTTCTGGGCAGTAGGGGGCAACAGTCGAGAGTCCTTATGTGGTGATTTCAGAAGCTTGCAGGTCTTTTGAAACGCTCGCTTGCTTGCGTGGTCGGTCGACGCATGAGTTGCTGGGCTTTTGTCATGCTGGGACTGAGTTAAAAGAAGGCCTGGCACACAGGAACCTCACATGATTCCTTTAGCGGACTTTGGCATTGTAAGATCCAGTTCGATGTCCGGGATTCGAAGTTCCGCCCCTGGCAGACCTAGGTGCTGTCTTTTGTCAGGCTTTGGCCTACAAGGCACTCCCTAATCCAAGACCTGCGAAGCGAAAAGCCGTCAAACATTGTCTGTCATCATCATCATCGTCATCATAATCATCATCAAAGCTTGGGGCTGAAAGTTTCCACGATCCTGAGGTTGGTCCCAAAGGCAAGGTACATGCCGCTTAGCACGCGGCATATGCAGGCTGGAGCTGGGTAATGGAGGGTGCGTTGTCAAACACTCTAAATTCAATCATGATTGCGAGAAGAGCTGAAGAGACTGGACTGTTTTGTAAAGAGCCAGACTTTCACGTGCCTTCGAGACTTAGAGAAGGAGGACAGCTGCTGATTCTGTGACCTTGCGACAGGAAGCCTAACATGGACGGCATACCGGTCTTTGCAGACTCAAAGCCGTTTTGTACGTAGATAGCGGTGGGACTCATAGCACGAAGACAATGGTCATGCTTCCGCTGCATTTGATGCCGTACGCGCTCCGGGACCAGATGTACACTGTGCCGCTGGCCATCATGTTCGCGACGTTCCTGGTGCAGCCGCAGGTCGAGGAGGAGAAGGAGGCCCTTGACGAGGACGAGCCTCAGAAGCCTCGTGGAAGGGGCAGACCCCGAAAGAACGAGGTGGTCACACGCAAGCCCGCCAAGGGCAAGTGGGACTCGCAGAACAAGTCCGCAGAAATGCAGATAGAGGCGATGCAGAAGCTTCCTTTGCACCTCATGATCTACCGTGCACCTTTCCAGCGCGTTGTCAAGGATGTCTTGCAGCAGGTTTGGCAGGACGCCGAAATACATACAAACGTGTTTGTTTTATACCCTGACTAACCTGAAGACTTGAAATCGCCAGAAGCTCCCGCTCCACAGCGCACTGCCTCAGGAGCGGCACCGACCACGCATCCCTGGTGCAAGCAGGCGTGAGAACAAGGACAGCGGAATGAAGTTGATGACATGATGCCGCTAATTGCCTCTATCCACGTAGCTTGCGCAGATTTAGGAAGCTTTCAAGATACCAAGGCCCAAAACTACGTACCGAATGCACGATTATCGTTTGGAGGAGCTGGCGCGCGAGGGGTCGGCGAAGTTGCAGCCGGAACCTTGCGACCTGAAACTGACCCCGGCAGCGTTAGACTTGCTTCAGGAAGCCTCCGAGTTGCATTTGGTACAGATGATGGCACAAGGCCAGCTGTTATGCATTCATCGAGAGGCCAAGACCCTTGAGTTGCGAGATCTCCAGATCTTGAAGAAAATTCAAGATGTAAAGCCCGGACAGGTTTGCAGTCCTCAGCTCTCCAAGAAGCCTTCGGTTTGCAGTTCCGCGAAAGGTCCTAAACGGCCCGCAGAGTCTTCGTGCGCACGCTTCAAGAAGGTGCGCACCTTAAACTGACACGATGTTGGAGGCAGTAGACTCCGAGATCGGAATGCTCTGGGCTTTCGGCATTCGACCTTCTCGTGAGCGTGACCGGACAAGCGGCAAATAATTGTGTTTTGGAACCAGCTTAAGCTCAGCTTCAGCTGAAGAGTTGACCAGTTCGTCTGTAATCGTATTGCCCGTGCCTGGTAGCACTGCCCGCCTCGGGCACTGGACAGGTCTATGACGACTTCTACGTCTTTGATGCCTCTGTGGTTTAAGGTTCCGAAATGTGTAGGGGTAGGGGTGGAAGCATGCAGCCTGCTTTAAGGGTGACAGAAATTTTTGACAATACTGAGCATGATTATTCGTCTGATCATTTTCTGAGAGACAGGACTTTTGACAATACTTAGCATGCTTATCTCAGTTCGAAGGACTCTTTCGGGCTACGTGCGTCAGATGACGGTTGAAGAGTTGAAGGGCTCTTTCGGGTCAACTTCGTCAGATTGCTCGTCAGTGAGGGGGATCTTGGTCAATACTTAGCATTAGTATCTTGGGTTGAAAGGCGTTGCGGGCTAACTGCTTCTTCCATGTAGTAGTAGTAGTAGTAGTAGTAGTAGGAGGAGGAGTAGTAGTAGTAGTGGTAGTAGTGGTAGTAGTGGTAGTAGTGGTAGTAGTACAAGTAGTACTAGTAGTACTGGTAGTACTAGTAGTACTAGTAGTACTAGTAGTACTAGTAGTACTAATAGTGCTTGTAGTACTAGTAGTGCTAGCAATACTAGTAGTACTAGTAGTACTAGTCGTACTAGTAGTACCAGTAGTAGTAGTAGTAGTAGTAGTAGTAGTAGTAGTAGTAGTAGTAGTAGTAGTAGTAGTAGTAATCGTAGTACTAGCAGTAGTTGCAGGAAGTAGCAGTAGCAGTAACAGTAGCAGTAGCAGTAGCAGTAGTAGTAGTGTAGTAGTAGTAGTAGCAGTAGTAGTAGTAGTAGCAGTTGTTGTTGTTGTTGTTGTTGTTGTTGCTGTTGTTGTTGGTGTTGGTGTTGCTGTTGCTGTTGCTGTTGTTGCGGTTGTTGCTGTTGTTGTTGTTCCAAGCTCGCCCGTGCTGGCTGCCGAAGTGGTGAAATTTCAACCTCCGCCCGTCGCCACACACCCCAACACTCACCAAAGAGTTTTCCGAACCCGCCGAAAATCATTGAGGAGATTTCTAGGCAAAGGCCACTTTTCCACACGCCCCCACAGTCACCAATGAATTTCCCGGTCCGTCAAAAAATCATTGAAGAGATTTGCAAGCGAGGGACAAGCCACGCCCCACGCCCGTGCTGGCTGCCGAATCCGTCATTTTTTCGCTTCTTGTTGTTACCCATGCATACCAACACTTGCCAATGATTTTTCCCGACCTGCCAAAAATCATTGAGGCAGTTTCAGTAAACCTGGGATTTGCCTGGCCGGTATTTCTGAGATTCTTTGTTGCGTTCCGTTCCGTTCTCGTTCGCGTTCCGTTCCCGGGGTTGCGCGAGCACCGCCGCGCCCTGTGAACCCTAAAGCCTGAGACGCAGGTTCGGATGTTGCTGGACCAGCTCGAAGACGTAAGGCGCTTTACGCACGAGCTGGGCCCCTCCGTGCGAGAGCTTCAGGCGAAGATACCGGTATAGGGGCCTTAATATTTAGAATAGGGTTTGGGGTACATTATATTATAACTGTAACCATAATAAGGAACCCCAAAACCCTGTTCGAAATATTAAGGCCCCTACATTCGGCGGTTTAGGGTTTAGGGTTCAGGGGTTTAGGGTCTTAGGGGTTTAGGGGTTCAGGGTTTGGGGTTTAGGGGTTTAGGGGTTTAGGGTTTGGCGGTTTAGGGTTGGGGGTTCGGGTTTCACAGAGCTGGAGTCTGAATGCGTTTGGCCAACCCCGCAATAATTGTAATGATTTTTGGAAGGCTTGCAAAAATCATTTGGTCTTGTTTCAAAGGAAGGGCTTTGGGGCAATACGCCCAACCGGGCAGGTCTACGACGACTTCTATGTCTTCGATGTCTTAGGGTTCTGTGCAGGAGGACAGGACCCAAATCCTCCAAAAGGGGCAGGACCCAAACCCCTTGACGACGACGCCAAAAGAGGACAGGACCCTCATCCTCTGCGGGGCAGGACCCGACCCCAATGGCGACGAAGAGACCTCAGTTGGGAAGGACAGGACCCAAATCCTTCCAAGGGGCAGGACCCAAACCCCGGACGACGACTTGTTAAAAGGGGGCAGGACCCAAACCCCCGACGACGATTTGACGACGAGACCACATGCTCTCGTGCCGAGTGCTGTAGCATGTCAACCCTAAAAGTCTCGTTGAGTAGAGCAAACCCACCAGCTGTTTAAAGTCTTTCCAAAACCGCCCTGAACTTGAACTTCTCAAACAGTGGCAACTTCGTAGGGCGCAGCCAGGCTGAATGAGTTTTCCAAAGCTTGCAAAAATCATCGAACCCATTCTTGCAAAAATCATCGAACCGATGTCTCGTCCAAAGCAGCATAAGCAGCGATTTGGCACTGAAAACCCAAATCGCGCGTTTGGCGTTTCCAACCATTGATAAAGAGCGAATAAGAAGCGATTTGGACTTGCGATTTCAAATCGCTGCGTTTTGATTTGGCGATTTAATCTACTAAGAACCGAATAGTAGGAAGAAGGGTAGCCTTATTATAAAGGGGTTACTCAGAAACCTAGTATTCCAGGGTTCGGTAAGTGTGGAAAGGTCCCTTAGGAGATCTGAAGGCCATCGGTGAGTGTACGGTTTGCGTTATGAGCACGATTTCGTCTCCTTTTCAAGCGACGAATCCAGACCTTCCAACGCCCTTAATTATGCAATATACCTTCAATTCCAGCAAAATCCCAAATTTAGTTTAAGGTCTATTCCTGAATTAAGGGGTCTTAGCCTTGACCCTAAGGGTACTTTATAGGAACCCTTAAAGGAAAGCTTAAAGGATCCCTCAAAGGAACCTTCAGGGATGCTGGAAGGTCTGGGAACAGCCAAGGTTCCTTACATCCAGGAGAACATCTTCGTTCGCATGAGCAAGGCACAGTTCCTACTACCCCTAAACCCTAAACCCTAAACCTTAAGAACCGAATGACCCTTAAAAGAAGGGGCCCCATGGAATTATACTATGAACCACTATATATGAACCCTTAAACCTTTTTAGGGTTCTTTTCGTCCTTAAGGTATAGGGGCCTAAATAATTAGAATAGGGTTTTCGGGGCCCGTTCTAGTCTATTTATAATAAAGAACCCCCAAAGTAGTATTGGTAACTATTTAAGCCAAGCCCCTATATTACGGGTGTATAGGACCTAGCAATTGCATGCTTGGGTTACGGATAGTAGTTTTGTGTGTTAATACTTGAGGGCCGTGGTGCATGCTGAGGCTGCAAAGGGTTCTGACCTTCATGACCTACAGAGCCTTACACCGCAAAGCCCTGAAATACTAAACGCAAAGCCCCCCAACCCTGAAACCCTTGCTAATACCTAGACCGAACTACCCTCGATTTTACCCTAAATACCCACTGTTAAGAACCTTCGGGCCTTATCGAAGGCCCTCAGCGGGGTCTAGGCAGAGGTACACCGCAAACCCCAAACCGACAACCCTAAACCCTGAAACCCTAAGCCCCTAAACCCGGAACCAGAAACCCTGAAGCCCTTGCAAGCAGAGGTGCTCAAGATCTTCACAGGCCGTGCGCGCATGCGGCGCTTCCCGGATCACTTGGAGAGAGAGGTGCGGGGTGTAGGGGTTCAGGGGTTTAGGGCTTTAGGGTTTCAAATTTGGTGTTTATAAGGTTTAGGGCTTAGTGTAGCGGGTTAGGGTTCAAGGTTTCGGGTTTAGGGTTTGGGCATTCAGGGGTTTGGGGTTTAGGGGGCCGTGAAAAGGAAGGGGGGTTATAGAATCCTAGTGTTTAGGACGTATATGTGTGTATACAGACATATACATACTCCTGTTGCAATCCCTTTCTTTCTGAACTGCGGCTCAGGGTTCCTTTAGTGTCTCGGTCATGCATTTAGGGGGGGCATACACACCTACGGTAGCCTGCTGAATCTTGCACCCCAAAGTCAATATCTAAACCCGACGCCCGAAGATTCATCGTATATACAGCTTGTTCGGCACGGGCACTTCGAGCCAAGCCCGCCAACTATACTTCCTCACATCCACGGCCTTTAGGGCTCCTTTCTATAACCCTTAGGCTCTAAGGACTCATATTTTAAGGCTTTTGGGCCCAAAGACCATACTATATAAGGCTTTTAAACTAGGGTAATAATATCCCAATGGACAGGCTCTACATAGATCTTGGATTGATGGGGCTTGGGCACTCGGAGGCTTGAGTTTGAGGTTCCTGCGGGGCTGAGTTTAGTATAGAATCATCCAGAAATCTACTGAACTTAAATTACTAAGAGCCGTCCTTTGGGGTTCCGTTTATTCATGGTATTATAGTATTCCCATCCCTGTTCGATTTACCTAAGCTTATAATACAGCCGCATTGGCTCAAGGTTTAAGACGCACCCGCACTGCGCCGGAGCAGTACAGCTAGTATAGGGGCCTTGACAATAATTAATGGCCATAACTAAGAATAATAAGGAAAAGAAGCACGTCACTACTATCAGTTAACAATAAGAAGAATACTCAAAGTACTACATCTTTACACTATAGTGACACTAATTACTAGGACACTAAACAGTACGTACAGTATCCAGAAAATATGCCGCCCCTATCTTTGAAAAGTTTCAGCTCGGACAACACTCGAGGAGGACATCCTTGACTGGGACGGCCGGAGCTCGCCCATCCCTCGGTGCTCCAAGTTTGGTTCTTATACGGCCTTACATCTTTCATGTTTGAACTTAGGGTGCTGTAAGGGCTTTGTGATGCGTTTTCTGTGGGGTTTCACAAGGTCTGCTTAAAGCGTTACAGTAGTGTCTTTTGGAGTGTTTTGCACGGATGTCGTGTTGTTCAACAGGCTTCTTGTTCCGGACGTTAGGGGGGTCTTTGCAAAAAACATGCTTTACTTTCTGATTCCTTAACACGAGCCCCACCACCATGTTGGCAAGCCCTATAGGACCACGAATCGTTCAACAAAATCGTAAACAGCTTCATGGAAGAACATAGAGTTTAGAAGGGGCCCACCCTGTAATAGTGGTATAATAGGAATATAATAGGGCCCTAATATAATCCTTATAGTCACTATTACAAGGTGGGGGCAGCTTCTAACATAGAGTCATACAGTGGAGCTCCTCGTTTGCAACACCTCGACCAAAAGCCTACACCTCAAACCCCAAACCCAAAGTCCTTAACCCTAAAGCCTTAGCCCTGACCCTAAACAAGAGCCATGTGTGAGGGGCTTCACCCTTTTGGAGGTTTATAGGTTTGGGATTCATGGGGTTAGGATTTACAAAGGGCTTCGGGTTTTAGGGTTTAGGGTTTTGATTGGGGATTCAGAGGTTTAGTGTTTGGATGTGTAGGGTTTAGGGCTTTGGGTGTTGAGGGCTTTCAGGGCGTTTAGACTTTGGAGTTTAAAGTCGCGCCCAGTCTCAATTGGTTTATGTTCATGTCGGCGGCCCCACATGCCCAAAGGAGTCGGGATCTAAATAAGCGCGCCGACGTTTGAGACACCTCTTGGCTTTTGTTTCGCCGTTTCGCGTGTTGGCCGATTTCATGCTTGCCGTCTCTCAAGTCGATGAGGGATCCTAAACCCCGAACCCCCGAAACCCTGCGGCCTGCCATTCTCTAAGGCCTGGCTTTATGGGTCTTAGTACCCCAAAGGGTCCATATATACAACTATGATGGAATTAGGTCCCAAGAGACCATCCTTGTCACGGTTTGGGGGACCTAATTCCATAATAGAGTGTTGGACCCTCTGGGTACGTCAGGTTAAGTTCCTGCAATTGGGGTTATAGGTGGTTATAGCGATAGTTACTTGCCTCATGTATGAACCTATTTAACAGTAACTTCTTGACAATATACTCTCATGATCCTCTATTGGCTTCCAGGTGAGTTTTTCTTCGCTAGCTTCTAATGACATCCAGAACATGTACTGACAAGAATCTAGGTTCCCCAGCAACACCCTTTTGTCCATTTTCAAGGGTTCCATGTTTTAAACCTGAATACCAGGAGAAGTGTACCTTCATTCGTAAGGGGGCGCTGCAGAACTGGCCTGCATCATTGCGGTCAGTTCCGCATGATAAATCCCGCTTTATTATAAGAGAGAGAGAGAGAGAGAGAGAGAGAGAGAGAGAGAGAGAGAGAAAGAAAGAGAGAGAGAGAGAGAGAGCGAGAGAGAGAGAGAGAGAGAGAGACAGAGAGACAGAGAGACAGAGAGAGAGAGAGAGAGTGAGAGAGAGAGACAGAGAGACAGAGACAGAGAGAGAGAGAGAGAGAGAGAGAGAGAGAGAGAGAGAGAGAGAGAGAGAGAGAGAGAGAGAGAGAGAGAGAGAGAGAGAGAGAGAGAGAGAGTGAGAGAGAGAGAGAGAGAGAGCGAGAGAAAGAGAGAGAGAGAGAGAGAGAGAGAAAGAGAGTTGGTTCCCGAGGCCGCAAGCCCTAAACCCCGGCTCTTGCCCTCTTCAGGGGTAAGACATATATATATACACACACACACACACTACACTCGGTGCGCTGCAGCATCGAACGCCGACTCATCGTCTGCCTTCTTGAGACTGCTGACTCTGGCTGTGCAGGATCGCACTCACCTTCTCGGAGCCTTAAACCGACAGCGCGCTCCTCCCTCAACCTTGAAGCCCTGAGCCCAATGAGCCTTGAACCCGAAACCCTGTAAAGCCCGAAGGACCCCAAAAAAAAACCAAGCCCCAACCCGCTAAAGGACCCTTCACAAGGAATTTTAGGGGGGGCAGGGAGGGGGTAGTGGGCCTTAGTGCCCATAATAGTACGGACCTCATGAGGACCTAGCTCCCCTCCCCCTACCCACGCAAAGTTCCCCCATGAACCCTAAACCCTAAACCCTAAACCCCCAAACCCCCAAACCCCTAAAACCCTAAACCCCTAAACCCCCAAACCCCTAAACCCCTAAACCCCTAAACCCTAAACCGCCCCTTAAAGGACCCCCCCCAAAGCAGCAAAGAGCTTACTCCCAGGGCCGCCGCGGACGGCGGATCTCTAGAGGCTCTTAGGGTGCTTGAAAAGGATCATGGGACTTCGTAAGTGAGGTTATAAGGGTCCCCTTTAAGGGAATCTATAGGGGTACTATAAGGGTCCCCTTTAAGGGAATCTATAGGGGTACTATAAGGGTCTAGGGTTTAGGGTCTGCTTGAAAAGGATCATGGGACTTCGTAACCCTAAGACTCCAAACAGCCCAAAGTAGGTAGTATTTATGGACTTTAGACCCCAAAGTAGGCACTATTTGTATACTTGGAGTCTTAGGGTAAGTAAGGTTTTAAGGGAACCTATAATGGTACTATAAGGGTTTAGGGTTTAGGGTCTACTACTTAGAGGATCATGGGACTTAGTAAGTAAGCTAATAAGTACCCTAAGTGGGGTTATAAGTAACTATAACTATAGTTACCTGAATTATAACCCTAGTTTCTAAGTCCCATGATCCTCCAAGTGTTCTTTCTTTTCCTTACCGGTTCAGGTGTTGGGTTGATGGGGTTAGGAATCAGGGCTTCGGTTGTTGGGTTTATAGGGTTTAGGATTTTAAGGTGTATAGGGTTTAGGTTCCGTGTGCGTGAGGCTTCCGTTTAGGCCTTAAAGCGGTCCTAGAATACGAAATTTGGTGCCAAAGGGTATACCATACTGGTAACTAGACCTATGAAGAAACTTGTTGCGGTCCTTGGTGATCGCTTGTGGATTGAAGGGGTTAGGGTTAATTAGGGTTTTGCGTTTGGTGCTCAGGTTTTTTGGGCTTCAATTGGTGCTTAGAGCTGTCAAGTACGGCTCGTGTAAGGCAATAGGTTTCTGGCTCTAGGGTTGCGGGTTTAAGCTTTTTCCGGATTTCAGGAGTGCTGTCTTCTTCAGGATTTAGGCTTTGGTGTATTCGCGATGCCCCGGAGGGACTTAAGAACTCTAAACCTAACCTTAAACCCTAAACCGGTGAAAGGTCTGCACGCAAGAACCTTACTTGAAGGATCATGGGACTTAGTTACCGGGGTTATTGTTATAAAAGACAAGGTAACTCTAGCTATAACTACTTGTAACCCCAATTAAGCTACTTATAACCTGAGTGACTGATTCCCATGACCCTCTACTTCTTTGTTTAACCAAAACCTCTATGATAGGATCCTAACCATAAAACTGGCTAAACAAAAAAGGATTACAATGGAGACTATAGGTATTGTGTCTTCAATCCGCAAAATTCTGCTAAAGGGTCCTAGGTACTGTAATGGGGAATACTTCCCCAAATCATCGTAGTATAATTTCGAATATGTAGCAACCCTACAGCACATGCCACTGTATCGGTACTTTGAACCTGCTGGGTCTTGTTAAGTAGATGCTCTGAAAGGTGATGCTGCGTGAGTGATGTAATTTCAGCAGAGTCCTCGTGCAAGTGATTGAGGTACTGTATTCAGGGGCTTTATAGGGGTTCCTTTAAAGGGGCTTTGTAGGGGTTCCTTTAACAAGGGTCTCTAGGGGTTCCTTCAAAACCAAACCCGTCACTTCAGCAGTCGAGCAAGCAGCCTCAAAGCTGTGCGGGGTAGTAAGAGGATTAGGTACATCTGACTTCCTAAATCTTGAAATTTTAAGCCGTCAACCTTTAACAAAATGCCCCAACCTGAGTTACCATGGCTTTATCTGTGGAAAGCTTCTCGATAATGCTCCAGCCCATGTTTGTTTCAAGCGGCCCCTTACCTTAAACCCTGAGTTGCAAATCCCCTCAAACCGAAGCCGCCTTGAACCCCCAGCCCTAGACCCCGAAGTTTTAGCCAAAGCCTTGAATTCCAGGCGCCCCGCCTGGTCGTCTCCTGAAGCGGGGGGCGTGCTTTCTCTTTGGGCCCAGATGGCCACATGACCCCGCGGATCTCAGTGTTCAGGGCTTAGGGTTTAAGGTTTAGGACGTGAGGGTTCAGGGCGTCTGGAAGCCTTTACACCGTAAACCCATAAGACCCATCAAAGACTCGCAAGAACAGAGCCTAGTATGTGGCTCAAGATTTGCCGATCGTAGGCCCAGGGCCCCGTGGTCGGTGTCGAAGACATCGGTGCAAGAGACCCGCGCCCGTCAACTTGGGAGGTTGCAAGGACAAGGGTTCAAGGGTTAGGGCTTAGGGTTTAGCGGTTTTGGGGTTTAGCTTCAGGGGTTTTAGGGTTTAGGGCTTAGGGTTCAGGGTATAGGGTCTCGGGTTTAGGGGTCTAAAGGACTTAGCGTCTGAGGCCCAGGAACATAGGGTCCAGTTGGTGGCTCGCGGCTGTCTAGGGTTCAGGGGCTTAGAGATTGCGAACCTCTTTTAAAGTCTGCACTACGACCCTTGGGCTTTATTGAGTTTGTGTATGTCTTCTGGTGTAGGATCACTCGATATGGAATCTGTGAAGAGGTTACGAAAGGCTACTAGATAACTATATACAGATGTATGTGTGTATATATATATATGTATATATATGTATATATATATATATGGTTCCAAGCGTGGGATCCCCCAATCTGGCTAGCTGCAGGGATTCAAAATACGCATAACCATAAACTATAGAAGCCTAGACACTCATATATAGTCACCTTTTAATAATTGAGGTCTGGGATTTAGGATTGTTAAAGTTACAAGGAACAGTCCCATGATCCTTCAACTAGCCAGCCGCTAACTAGCCCAAGAAGCAATTCCGCCTTGGCACATAAACCTTTTTGAACGTAGCGGAAGCTTTGCTGCAAACTTGAAAGTACGAAGCTCAAAATGGTAGACCACGCAGGAAATGCAGGGCTCGGCATCCTTCGTAGCAGTACTGCTGCATAGTTCCCATTGTCAATATAGTATAATGTAGCCCACAACCCAACTCTAACTGTCCAGACCATTAGATGAACCTGTGGTCGACCCGCCCTTGACTTCCGGCGGGCTGCGGCAAAGTGAAGTGTGATTTTCCTGAGCCGCGAAAGGCGTCCTGCCGAAGACATCAGGTTTTTGTGTTTGAGGTTTTGGGGTGCAGGGTTTCTGGGTTTGTGGGCCGTAAGCTTCGAAGTTGAAAAACAGGTTTCTATGAGGAACGGGCTTTAGGGCATTGGGGGTGAGGGTATTGGGCATTGGGGTTGAGGATCTACTTGGAGGCTCTGCTCGGATTTGCTTTGGTGGATCTATTCAGTAGCCTGTAATTAAACGTAGATAGCACAAGGCGGTGATATCTGGATTATATCGTTTCCTGCTACGTAGGTAAGTCGAAGCGATGTAAACTGCACGCAGAGGGCTTCCAAGGTGCCAGACAGGAACTTAGAAGGCTTTCTAGTGCGAGCGCACAAGAACTCGTGACAGGCCACAGCGCAACCAGTATATGGCTAGGAAGGGAACAACTAGTCATAAGCATTTCTCAGGGTTCCTTGATGTATCTATACTTGCATGTCCCCCGATCCCATTCTGATTAGCAAGGCCGCTACACTAATTATGCTAGAGTCTTCGAGCTTGCTTCCGGCATTCGTCGGACGTCTTTCGCCTGCGACAAATTTAATCTCGTAGGCTTCCGGGGCTCAAAACTTGTACTTCCGAGGCTCAAAACTTGTACGGATTTCTATTGCTCCATGTGCCTATATAGTATATACATGGGCCTCAAAGTACCCTTAGGAGGTTATAGGAACCCTTCAAGGCCCAAGGATATGTGATATAGGGACATGGGGCCTTAGGGTTTGTGCGTCGAAGAGTTACATTTGATCCGAAAGTCGTGATTTCCAGTGATTCGGACAAAGAACTAAGTATCGATTTGGGATGCGGTAGTTGGTGGTTTTCGAAGCTTCCCTTATTGTTCACTATAGAGCCCTAATTACAGATAAATTTGGTAATTGCTGAAACCGACACCTGTTGAATCTGTTTATTGCTGCTTCTTGGTTCTAGCTGGTTGGGCGAGAATGAGAAAGACGGAACAAGCAGCATCAGCGATTGCGTCATGGGTATGACAAGGCAAAGCCTCTAGCAACAACAGGTCTTATTGACTAGACCCCAAGCCCTAAACCCTTAAACCCTAAACCACTATGGTTCTGCAGTTTTTGCTTTCGTAGCGTTGCCCACATCCCGCAAGTGCGGATCCTTACGGCCGCGAGCACCGCGCTGCTGTGGAAAAAAGCCGCCGGTTCAGCTTTGCAGGTTTAGGGGTTTAGGGTTTACTTCAAGTTACCATAGTAAAGAAACCATGTTTCTTACTATAGATCCCTGTTAAAGTAAGTTAATTGATACACTAGACTCCTTCACAAGAGTAAAGACCCCATATTACTTACTATAGATCCCTGTTATAGTAACTTAAACTAAACTCCCTTACTCAAAGGCTCCTATGTACTGTTATGGGGCATACTTCCCAAAGTCATAACAGTAATTCCTAATATGGAAACCCTACATTCTACCATATCGGTGCATAGGACCCTTTGGGTTAACAAGGGCCCAGACTTTAGGATGCCATGACTTCATGCTGCAGCTCGGGAACCAGGGTTCCTTTCAGGGCCCTTTAAAGGGAACTATAAAGGGTTCCTTTCAGGGTCCTTTAAGGGATCTATAGGGGGCGCTACATGGTTCTGGGGTTTAGGGTTTAGAATTCCTTTCAGGGTCCTTTCAAGAAATCTATAGGGGCGCAGCATGGTGTTGGGGTTTGTAGGATCTAGTTAACAGCCAGCTTAGTACTTAGTGGAATGGGTAACCTTGATGATGTTTTGGGGGCTACCGTAATCCCTGTATAGTCCCGCAGGTGAACTTTTAGTTCCCCTAGGCCCTAGGATACTGGCCAAGTAGGTACACGGGAGTGGGTCAGGTCTATCCTGCTTCAGTAAAGAACATATCAGTTCATATCAGGTCATAAAACTCACCCAACCCCACGATCAAGTTCTAGATGAGTAAACTGGGCTCATGCAACTCGAGGCTACTTTCACTGTGGAATCCCTTCGTCCCTAAGCCCTACCTTAGAGGTCATTCCCTAGCCCCTTGTTGAAAGTACCTACTTTAACCTCAAGCCCCAAACCTTAAACCCCTGACCCTTAAGACCCAAACCCTGAAGCTTAAACCATCGCGAACCCACACACAGGCTGCCGAATTCCATAGTTTCAGCCACACCCGTATCGTGGCCACGAGTCAACTTTGTATCCATAATAGACATCGAGTATGGAGATGTCACATATGCACACTATGGGCGGGGTGAAGCAACTTGAAACATGTCCCCTTATCGACTCTGATTTACGCGGAACCCTACTCCCAGCATTATAAAGCCACATGCTGCTAAGCCTTTTGCAAGAACATCCCTACCCTATGAGATTGAGCGGCTTTACATGCTACTATTTGCTTAAGAACCCCCAAAAAATAAAAAAAATACTCCTTATGGGGGTAATATAGGGATTATTATTCTTATTTTTTGGGTGTTTCTTAAGCAAATAGTAGCATGGGATCTACCTCTCCCGAATTTTCAAAACAGGGTTGGGGGCTGTATTTCAACCCTTGGGCCCTGTAGCCCTAGGAGCCCAGTAGTTGGAGTTCCTTCAATGGGGAAGTTCCTCTTTTTTCAACAGGACTCTGGCCTAGTAGTATTGTAGGTAATCTTTAACCTTTTATCGCATAGCCCCGATACATTCCCTATATACCCAAAAAGGTTAACCCTTTAGTTCTCCATGATACCCGACAAGTAGGCTGGTTCACCTAGTCCTCCCCCCTTCCTACGGTAAAGGTATTCTGAACGCGATCCTGGGGTTCATTGATCAAGTACCCTTAGGGTCCAAAGGCACCCAATAATTAGGTACTCGGTTTTAGGATAGTAGTTATGTAGGCTAGGATTTTGGAGAACATATGATAACTAGGTATTTGGACCCTTAGGGTTAGCGGTTTAGCTGTTTATATTATGGCTTAGGGTGGTTTCTTGGTTCATTGCGCAGTAAGGGGATTTAGGGCTTTTTTATCGGAGTTTACAATGTGATATGCTGAGGACCCTAAGCATTAGACGAGAACTCGAAAAGATAAATCTAACGGTTGCTCAGCAACTAGAGGCAGTAAACTCCTAAACCCCACACCCTAAACCTCAAGCCGGGAACCCGAAAGGATAGAACTTAAATCCTATCCGAAACTCTCAGCCTTACACCCGATTTCCTAAACCCCAAACCCTAGAAACCTTTAAGCTTTAAACCCTACGGCACTAAAGCCGAAATTATAACATCCTAATCCCTATACTACAGGAGCCAAACTAATTCCAATACTTTTTTGGGGTTCCTTGTTATGACTATAGGATAAGGGCCCCTAAAACATATTTCTGACTTTTAAGGCCTATATATTACCTACCGAGTCTTCCGAGCCCTCAAGCCAAGCAGACCCCCTAAACACTAAACCTTGAACCCCTAAACAGCGATCAGGTCGTCGAGGAAAGTGCCGGCGCAGCGGTCGATGATCCTCAGCAAAAACCAGGCACTCAACAGGGTTTAGGGGTCAGGGGTTTAGGGTTTTTGGAGTGTAGAGTTAAGGGCTTAGGGCTTAGGGTCTAGGGCTGTAGAGTTAAGGGTTTAGTGTCTAGGGGTGTAGGGTTTAGGGTTTACGGTTTATGGGCTCAGGGTGTAGGAGAGACATTTGTTTTGCTTCTGTTCGGTGCTAGCGGGTACCCTAAGGCCCTAAAGTAGTTCCTTTTTGGGGTTCATATTTAGAATCCTATCAGGTAATCCCAAAAAGGAACTACTTTGGGGCCTATGGGTAGGTCTCGGTAAGGCGGCGAGCAACGTCTGAGATTGGCATGGTGGATAACTAGGATGCCCAGTAGTACCCTTATTAGGGGTACCTTTAAAGGGATCTATAAGGGTTCTATAAAGGGTTTAGGGTTTCCGAAAATTAGGGGCTAGGATGCCCAGTAGTACCCTTATTCCCTTTTTGTAGTCCTAGGTTCCTTGTAAAGTTACCCAATACCAAAAAGAGAGGCCTTTTCATTCTTAGGTTACTGGGTATCCTAGATAAAATCCTTTAGCCTAGTAGTAGAGTAGGTAACCCTTAACCTTTTTGGGTAGTATAGCCCCACAAGGTAGCCCAAAAACGGAACCAAGAAGGAGACTATAAGTACCGTTTTCTTCCGGTTCTACATGGAACCCTTTGTTCAATAAACCCTAAACCTGCCCAATACGGGCTGAGGAGGCGGTCAGACTCTGTCAGGCGGACTCAAAAAGGCCTTCAAAAACAAAAGCCCCAAACCCCAAACCCTACACAAACCCTAAACCCTAACCTAGCCCATGCGCGAAGGCGAAGACACCGTCTGGCTCGGTGAGCCCGCCCTCGAAAGCAGGATCGCCGAAGGCCCCTCTCAGAGGATTCCGGTGTTGGAGTTTAGGGTTTAGGGTTTAGGTTTGGGGTTTGAGTCGGAGGTCTAATATAGAGGCCTTCAGAATTACCTATACTATTTTTTGTGTTTTGCGGGGTTCCTTATATTATATCTATAGTATACTGGGTTCCAAAAACCCTATTATTCTAGTTACTAAGGCTCCTATATTAAAGTTCAGCTTTTACGTTGAATAACATAGACGGTTCCAAAATGTATAGTTATAGTCAACTATACACCAAAACCCTAATCTAGTCATTAAGGCCAGATCCAGTTTCTCTTAAGGTTGAGGCCGTAGTGCATTGGGGTTCTGGCTGTCGCGTTCAGTGTCTTCGAAATTTCTTTTGCTCATAGTCATAAACCCAAACCCTACTTACAACCGTGTTTACTAAGTCACTAGGTCCCAAGAGCCTCCAAGTGCAGGCCTAGACGCAAAAACCCTAGAGTAGAAGCCAGAAAGTTGGAACATCATTATCCTCATGCCCTTAAAGTAAAGTATAAGGGATCCTAGCACTGATCCTCCTAAAGCCATGTTCCAACTTTCTGGCTTCTACTGTAAATCCAAGATCTAAACCCTAAACCTACAGCCTGAAGCCCTGACCCTTCAACACTGATGATTGTTTCGTGATGCGGGGACTTGCCGATCGTCGACGCATAAAATACTACAAGTGTGCAATATATATATATGTATGTATAATATATGTGTGTCGAATAGTTATTTGTAGTATTCCTCAATTATCCACCACAAACCGTGCACCGGAGACCCTGCACCGTAAAATCACGCTTACACCCTAAGCCTACCCTAAGGCTCCATAGGGGGCTCATATATAGAATCCTATAAGGTAATTCCGAAAGATGGAACTATGGAGCCTTAGGGTAGCAACCCAGCCTTTCCGCAAAGGCGGCGCCGAAAAGAGGATCCGGAAGCGTAAGCAACGCGTCCAGGCTCATGCAACGGTGTTGCCTACTTCGAGGGTCGTGGGACTGAGTGCTTTTTGTGTACTTAAAGTCCGATCCGTTACCTAAGTATCACGCTTTGCTTCAGAGACTCAGTACTGTTGTCAGAAACTGTTACAAGTGTCACGTATCGGAAGACTTTGACATTCACTGAGTTGGGTGTTTTGCTTGCGGAAGGCAGTCTCCTTGAGGACTTGCCAGGGGAGGCGCAGGCTTTAGGGACTATCCGCGGATGTTCAGGATGCGAGTTTGTGCTCCAAGCTCTTTTTGCAAAGGTTTCAGGGCTTCGTGAGTAGGTTCTACAATTCTAGCAGTAGATGAGCCGGCATAACTGCATAATGTAGAACCCTGATTTACAAACCCACGTCCATGAATTACCAAGGACGATAGTAAGGGCCCTATAAGCAAGGCACTTGATAGAAAAAGAGGTGAACTCATGAGGGCTCTGCATTAACCTGTTTCGGGCTATCTTCCTGGCTCTTGCCTTGTGTGCAACCTACTGTACCTGTTGTGCCCTATTCTCGAGGAAGCGCTTACAACATGTATGTCCAAAAAGGGTCTCCAATTGGCCCAAAACTACCCTAAGCGTCCATGCACCTACATAACCATACGTAACTACTTATAGAGGCCTGTGACAGGTTAATGGTACGTGGACCCTGAAGGTGCTACGTACCTCATCAGCTGCACACCTTCCCCAGGGTGTCCTTTGACATAGTCGAGTAGTAGGGTTTCTACAGTAGAAAATACTACTACTACTACTACTACTACCACTACTACTACTACTACTACTACCACTACTACTACTACTACTACTACTACTACTACTACTACTACTGCTACTACTACTACTACTTCTACTACTACTACTACTAATTACTACAACTACCACTGCTACTACAGCTACTGCTACTACTACTGCTACTGCTACTGCTACTGCTACTGCTACTGCTACTACTACTGCTACTACTACTACTACTTCTACTACTACCACCACTACTACTACTACTACTACTACTACTACTACTACTACTACTCCTACTACTACTACTACTACTACTACTACTACTACTACTACTACTACTGCTACAACTACTACTTCTACTACTGCTACTGCTACTGCTACTGCTACTGCTACTGCTACAGCTACTGCTACTGCTACTGCTACTGCTACTGCTACTGCTACTGCTACTGCTACTGCTGCTGCTACTGCTACTGCTGCTGCTACTACTACTACTACTTCTACTACTACTACTACTACTACTACTACTACTACTACTACTAATACTAAACTGTTCCACTGCTACTGTTACTGCTACAGCCACTGCGACTGCCATTGCCACTGCTACTGCTACTGCTGCTGCTGCTACTACTACGACGACGACTACTTAGGTTTGGGTTTTAAGGAACCCGTATAGTATATGCCACTAAAGAAGCCGTATACATAGGGGTTACAGTGCCTATACAGGAACCCTGTAGGGCCCAAGTACATACTACATAGGTACATGGAGCCATATGCCTCACAAGCCCTGAATCCTTGTAGTACCTATATAGAACCCTTTACAGGAACCCTTAACCGAACCTGTTTAAAGGGTCTCCCCCATTGGGGTACTATCTATAGTCTTCATTGTAGTTCCTTTTTTGGTTAACTTTACATAGAGGATCGTATAAGGTAACCCAAACAAGGAACTACGAGACTATAGGTAAACCCTAAACCCTATATAAACCCTAGGACCCCTCCTGGCCTTCGCAGGGGACGAGCTCCATTCAGCAGCAGATAACATTCGATGGCCCGCACGGTGAGCCTGGCTTGCCTCCCGTGAC
Source organism: Symbiodinium sp. CCMP2592 (assembly GCA_905221615.1). Taxonomy (NCBI): domain Eukaryota; class Dinophyceae; order Suessiales; family Symbiodiniaceae; genus Symbiodinium; species Symbiodinium sp. CCMP2592. The sequence continues at coordinate 1,684,368 of CAJNDT010000779.1, forward strand.
ACGAAGCGCCGAAGCCTGTTATAGCAGCCTTGCATAATAATTGTATGCCATTATTATTCGTAGTAGTACTCCTACTACTACTACTACTGCTGCTACTACTACTACTGCTACTGCTACTGCTACTGCTACTGCTACGACCTCTACCACTACTACTACTACCACTACTACTACTACTACTACTACTACTACTACTACTCCTACTACTACTACTGCTACTACTACTACTACTACTACTACTACTACTACTACTACATTCCTTTTCTTTGTTAGGGTAGGCTCAAGACTCCAATGATACAAGGCTCGGAACCGTGAGCGGTACTACACCGCCGTAGTCCGTCCATGATAATGCAACAACCCCACTAAGGCCGCCGTGATTATGGAGTTTGAGGGCCCCTGCAGAGAAGTAGCTTGCGGAGTTGCCAAGTCATGGGCTAGTTGGCCTCGGGCTAGCACACTCAGACCCAAGCATGCAAAGTCCCTTATGCACCAACACTGGCGTGGGCTTATCCGTCTCGCGCGCATCACGTGCGCGCACACACGCACACTCACACACATGCACACACACACACACACACACACCTCCATAGCACCGTTCATACGTTCTCTGGAGCTTCATTCATGAAGCTGTGTGGAGAAGCGATGTGGACCATGGCACTTGGGACTTAGGTTATACGAATGACTTATTGCCCAGTGCAGGCATAATGAACTCTACAGAGAGCCTGCTGTTTCCATGACCCTTCAATTAAGACGTTCCAAAGTAGGCTTCTGCGTTTCCGGTTTATCGGCCAGTGCTGCCTTTTCCACGGGACCGCACAAGCCGCATGAGGCGTGGTTTAAGGGGCCAGCATAAACAACAAGCTCTGAACCCCTTGAGCCCTAAATCCGTCCTGGACACAGAGTACTCTCTGTCTCTCTCTTTACAGATATATGTATGTGTATATATGTATATATATATATATATGCATACGCAGAGAGATAGAGAGGCCATTTAACCTGTATACATACATACGTACTTACGTACATACATACGCTTTATAGAAACAGGCACATGATACATACTCGTCCTTTCTATCTGCACCACCCTGTACGTATACAAATATATTGCCGCATTTAGTTACTTACATGGTTGTACTGGGTCGGTTTGCGGGCTTCACGGTTTGTAAAAAGTGTATAAGGATTTATGAGTTTATGAAGGATTAACAGGTGCACGCAGATGTGTGCTCGGTCACAGCTTACCTGCAGACAAAAGTTTTCCTATAGCATGGCCGAGCAAGGTGCAAATCTCAAGATAATGCTTGCCTGAATCTAGAGACTTGGCAAGTAAGGTTATACGCACCGGAGTTGAAGGCCTAGTTGAATATGACTGTGGTTACCCTGCTTACAAACCCATAGAAGCTACTTTCTCAGGATTCCTATCTTTTCCGTATACCGTGTCCTTGACAAACTGAGGTTATTCGGTGCAGGTCGAGCTTCGAGCGAGTGGTTAAGGTCCTTCACCCGAAGCCCTAATATCCAAACTCCGGGACTGCAGGCTCCGATTTCTAAAGCCCAAAACTTTCCAGAGAGCCCAATACCCTTTAATTGAGGAATATAGCTTAAATCATATAGGGCTTCATAATTATGATTAAGGCTATATTCCTCAATTAAGTGGTATTGGGCTGTCTGGGTTAAGGTTGATAAAAGTTTAGGGTTTAGGGAAAGTTCTGGGGACCTCGTAGCCCTTCAGAGAAGCGGTTTATGATCGCCGGCAGTTCTGCTTGAACCCGGCGACCTCCAGTACCCGAGACGGTCTAAACCCCACCTTAACCCCAAATAACCTACTTATTAAGGATATATCTAAGGAAATCATACGAAGAAACCTTAAAAAGGATTGTTTTATCGGGTCCAGGTTATGCCTAAACCCTAGCTGCGCAGAGCCAGCTTCGGCAAGTGCATCGCGTTTCGTTGATCTCAAAGGGGAAAAGGAGGGACCCTTAATGGGGACCCCTACCCCATAATGGGCTATAGAATGGGTATATAATAGCTATATTAAGGGTATATACCTAGGGGTCCTTACCTAAACCCTAAACCCTTTATAGAACCTTTTTGATCCCTTAAATACCTAGGGGTCCTTATTAGGGGTCCCTCCTTTGCACCCTTTGGTGATCGGTGGCTGCGCGAGGTGCTGCGCTCTCCCCCCGCCCCTCGAGAAGCACCCAGAGAGCCCAATACCCCTTAACCGAGGACCCTAGTATAGTACCCTAAATAGTAGGATCCTTATTATAAGGACCCCAAAATGAGGTATCCCTAATTTTCGGAAACTCCATACCCCTTAATTAAGGAATATAGCTTAAATCATATAGGGCTTCATATTATGATTTAAGCTATATTCCTCAACTAAGGGGCATTGGGCTCTCTGGGCATTCAAGACTGTAGGTTGACCGGGTTCTGGAGTACCTACTTTCGTACCTTTTTCGTAACTCTCTCTAGAAGCGAGAAGGTCTTGTCAGGATAATGTAGGAGCCCAAAATAGTAGGATTTTTATAAGGAGCCCTGATAAAGCCCAAGGTTTCTTAATCAGGTTCTGTATTATGGTTGCAAGTTTCAGCCAAAGGTACAGCACGGTTACCGTGAGAGTCGATACCAGGAACGCACCACAGAACCGTCGCACGTCCCATGTGCATGATGCCCGGAGAGGTTTCCAACCTTGCGCGGGTTTAGGGTTTAGGTTGATCATTGTGATTTGTCGTTCGTCGTTCCTCGTGGAAGCAAGTGTTGAAACTGTTGTGCAACAAGCATGTGCATCGTTTGAGCACTCGTGGCCTCAAACGCCTGCAACACTACTTCGAGCCTAGATCGTCTACCCTTCATGCCGAGATCCTCTACTCTGAACCCTAGCCCCTATACACCCTCGGCCCTCAAACCATTCACGTCCCGAGCGGAGCTTTCTCTCGGCCAGAAGCCTGCGCGCCCACTGTGGCATCGTTTCAGAATGGGTTTCAGACTTTCGGAGCCCCTCGGTCCTCAAACCTACGTACCCCGAATCCTGTGCCCCCCACACCCTAGACCTCAGCCCGTTGCAGTTAGTCAGGCTTTGCGGTTTTAAGGCTTAAAGTTCGGGTAGATTTGTGGGTTTAGAGTATTGGGGTTTAGATTTCGCGCAGCTGCTGCAACAATGTGTGCCAGATGAGAACCCACATTTAGAACAGCCATCCCAATCATACACCTTACCATAGACCGATCCGTTCACAACCCCGCATGGAAAGTTTCTGAACATGGTGGACTCCGCAATTCATCAGTATAGGCCGTAGATAGTAAGATGGAAAGTGCAGGACCCACCTTGTAGAACTCTACTCTATAGAAACCTCATACGACCCCATGGGATCCTTGTAGGAACTTGATAAGACCACTAACAGACTAACCCTTGCCGGCCCTCATCAAGAGGGAGCACCATACATGTGAATTTGGAGCTGCATAGGTTGAGCCGAATGCCGTTGTAGTCGAGTCAGTAACTTTACGTATGGTTTAGGATGTAGGGTTTAGGCTTGTTGTATGCTTTAGCTCTCGTGCCAGACAAAAAGTTACGTCTATTCCCGCAAGAACCGAACGAAAAACGATGAGGATGATGAGGGTTTCCGGAAAAAAAATAGTACTCAGCTTGCTGGCCGCACACCCGAGGCCTAGGTTGATGCTGGCGGAGCTCAGTGATCCCAATACCCCTTAATTAAGGAATATACCCGTAAATGATAGGGGCCTTAATGCTACGGTTTTAGGTATATTCCTTAATTAAGGGGTAGATGAGTCCCCTAAACCCTAAACCCTATAGATCCCCTGAAGGAACCCCTAGGTATTCCTTAATTAAGGGGTGGTGGGATCCCTGGGAGGCATCTCATCTAGAAGCTTTCCCAGAGACTCCATGGGAACCCCTCAGTCAGGGACCTTCGACCCTAAATCCTAAGACTCTAAACCTAAATGGTTTAGGGTTTAGGGTTTAGGGTTTAATCCTAAACCCTAAACCCTGAAGCCTACACCCTAAACCCTACAAACCCTACAAACCCTATAAACCCTATAAACCCTAAACCCTGAATCCTACCCCTAAGCCGGAAACCCTTGACCCAAATCTGTAGGTTATGATACAAATGTCTGCGTGCATGTATCTCTCTCTATATATTCACATAATATCTATCTATCTATCTATCTATCTATCTCTCTCTCTCTCTATATATATATATATATGTACATATATGTTTATATATTGGTATGTATATGCAGCACAGGTTTGTATGGATGTGCGTATGTATGCATTTGTACATGAGGTGGGGCTTATATTATGAATTTGATTGGTGTGGGTAGAGTTCCTTTTTCACTTCTTCTGAGTGTATGTGTTGAGTTTCATTATTGGGATACGAGTCGTAGCAGTGTATATATATATATATATATATTGTCTGTATGCATGTGTAGATAGTATACAGATGAATACATATGTATATATATATATATACACACACACACAAGCACGCAACATCCTAGTGAGGCAGATTTTCTGGTACCCACGGGCTCTATACCCCGCCCCGCTACCCCCCAATCCCCTCAAGACCGAACCCCGAATCCCTCAGCCCTAAACCCCTGCCCTCCTAGGATGCCCAGTAGTACCCTTATTCGATTTTTTGTAGTCCTAGGTTCCTTATAAAGCTACCCAATACCAAAAAGAGAGGCCTTTTTATTCTTAGGTTACTGGGTATCCTAGCTAAGGTTTTCAGGGTTAGAAGATGTTATAAATATTCCTTTAAAGGGGTTCCGGGTTGATTGTTCAGGGTTCAAACCGGGGTTATAAGGGTTCCCTAGCCTCAATTGAGGGACGGTGGAGTCCCTGGGTTGCAGACGCCAGTCGAGGTGGTTCCTTTTCGGAGATCAACGCATTCCGAATACGGTTTAGGGTTTAGGGTTTAGGGTTCCTGAGAGCAGGGTGAAGTGGTGAAGTCTAAAATTTGTCCAGCCAAGTAACCTTTGAGGCTTCCTCCGGCGCCGAAGTACCAGCCGTACATGTTTGTTGCGACTCGCGACATCCCTTTCATCCAAGTTTGCGACCCCAACCCGAAAGCCTCAACGCCAAGCCCACAGCAGCCTAAAATAGGATGCAGAGTTTGCGGTGACATGTTTTATGGCCCTGACCCTAGACCCTAAACAATAACCTAAACAAAGAGTGCTGTGTTCGCGTCGATCTCCGGACGGCGTAGCCTCGCTAGTGCAGGTGGACGCTGCCAGGCAAAGCTTTGCCACAGAAACCTTCAGGGATTATATGTGTTTAAAGCTCAGAGGAGGCCAAAAGGGGTTTTAGCCTATGGGGTTTAGTAGGGATTAGGGTTCCCAGAACGGGGTACATATTAAGGAATCCCTACCCCAAGAATCTTAAACCTCCCTTTTGGCCGCCCTAAAGTTTAGTCACCTTAGTGGGGAGCATCACGGATTTGAATCTGGGTTTAGGTTTCTTTCATGCAACAGACACTGTTCCTGCTATAGCGGTACCTGCATCTTCGAAGAAACGACAAAAGGAAATCATAGAGGGATTTAGTATCAACTTCCCAGGGTCGCTCGCAACCGCGAGGTTCATCCACTTAACATGGCCTGCAGCAATTTCTGGTTCGGCATTGGATGGTGGGTGCTATATAGGGTTCACACGATCATTTCGCCTGATGTAGCCCGTACTTCAGGTTTGCATGACTTCCGGCGTTCCTTTTGCAGCATCATAGGCATGCTTCAAAACGTGGCGCACTTGACCTTGCAGAAGGCAGAAAGCGTAGCACGGCAGCAGTTCAGAAGCTTCGCAGTATCTGACAAAGGCCAATGTGCAGTTCGTGGGATACAAAAATGAAATGCGCTTCGCATGTTGCTGGGCTACCGCACCTTCAGGCTCTCTTACTAATCGTTTGTGAGCTTGAACCCAGTCAACCGTTAAGTCTAAAACTCACATGCACGAAGCCTACACCCGCGTAAACCCGAACAGGAGAGCCAACATCAAGTTTTTGCTGGGGTATGAGCGGTGATGGGAAAAGATGCGACTCAACTCGGGCTTGCAACAGCTTGGGGTAAGTGTTAAGTTGGACGAAGGTTTAGGGCCAAACCGTAGACCCCCGAAAACTAAAACCCTTGACCCCGTCACCTTAAAGCAGTAAAGTTCGGACCTGCATCATTGACCGTAAATATGTCAATAAGCTACTAGAGTCTTTTGAAAATTCCGAAACTTACTCCAAAACCTTAAATCCTTCGAGTCACCCTTATACCGTAAAACTTGATCCCTTAAAGCGTAAATCCTAAACTCAAAACGGATCGCAGCTGTTTCTGCAGCCGGAGCTTTCCGGGTCCTCGGATGGACGATCCCTGGAATGCAGCGGAGGCCAGCCCGGCCGCTTCTTCCTTGCCTGCTCATTATCAGGCTTATGGCTTATGGGGTTTAGGGTTTAGGGGTTTGGAAAGTTTAGGGTTTAGGGTCAGTGTTTAGGGTTTAGGGGTTTAGAAAGTTTGTGTTTTAGGGCTTTGGGGGTTTAGGGGTTTAGAATCTTAGAAAGTTTAGGGTTTAGAGATCAGGGTTTAGGGTTTAGGGATTTAAGGTCTTTGTTAGGTTTTGCTTTGTTGGTTTTCGACTTGAGCGGATTTCAATAAGGCGCTGTTTGCTGATTTTGTCGGGGGTTGGGGGGGGGGTGCGTGGTTAGCGCTTCGGTATGGGTCCTTGTTTGTCTTTAGGGCAATGCTTGTTGTTTCTTTGTGAGCGTCTCTGCTGCAGGCAAATTATGAGAAGGGCTTGACTAGGGTCATGTGGTAGGGCTACTATTTGCTTAAGAAACACTAAAAAATAAAAATAATAATCCCTATATTACCCCCATAAGGAATATATGTTTTATTTTTTGGGGGTTCTTAAGCAAATAGTAGAGGGTTTCTTCAAGTGGATCTCCGGTTGCAGGATTCTTGCAGAAACCCCAAGGCTCCAAGTACCCCATAATCACATACTCTCCAAAATCCTAACCTACATAACTACTATCCTAAAGCCGAATACCTAATAATTGGGTCCTTTGGACCCTTGGGGAAAGTTCCAAAGAGCCGCTTGTGCGGTAGGTGTTGGCGCTTATCGGGTGTCGGCGGTTTCGGCTCGAGGGTTAGCGGTTTCGGGCTGGCCTGCAGTTTAAGGTCACACATCCCTAACGGTCCATGTGCCCAAATCGCATAATTATACTTCGGCTCCATTGTAATGAAAAAGAGACTAATTAATTCCAGGCCAATGTGTACACTATTTGGGCACGTGGACCTTTAGGGTATCAACCCGTGAACTTTTGACCTTTCCTCGAAGAATCTGGTTCGGGTTGTGGCTTAACTCTGAACCCTAAACCGCTGGTTCGGGTTGTGCTTTAATCAGCAGCTTTTCCCAAGGTTTTGCACCCAAAAGAGTGAATTCTACGCTCTCAACCCTAAACCCCTAAACCCTCAACCCCTGCATGGCCTGCTTGTTCTTCGAATCCCCGGCCCTGGCAAGACATGCAGGGCTCTGACTAATCGGTAATACTACCCCATGGTTCCACAAATATCTTTGTTTCGTGTTGTTGGGGATGTAGAATTTACTGCATTCCGTAATCGTATGTCAGAAGGGCACATCTGGGAGTTTCCGAAGATTAGGGGTACCATTCTGGGGTCCTTATAATAAGGATCCTACTATCTAGGGTACTATATTAGGGTCCCCTATGTTCTGAAACTCCCATCTGTCTAGGGGACCAGGCATCGCTTCGACTCAGATGCCTCTGGCAGTGCAGTCGAGACAGTTCCCCAGGGGTCCAAAGGACCCAATATTTTTTTTTTTCCGTAGGCTGTTGGGACCCTCTCGAGTGCACACAGCATGCAAACTCACTTCAAAAGGCAGATCGATCAGTCTGTAGCAAAAGCCTGCCAAGCAGCAGGCAGTGCTTCGATCTGCAGGGTTTCAAGCGGTTGAATGACACATCTGTCTCCGGCGGCCTGAACTCGCCACTGACCGATGGTCCTTACTCCTGCGCTCTGCGCAAGGATGAAAACCGCTGCCGCAATAGCGCTCCGCGCTATTTGAGCCGGCTCAAAATTGGAGCGAAGGTAGGACACGGGAGTGTCCTCCTCGCTCAGCTGGTGCCTGACAACAAACTCGATCACCTGCTTAGCGAAACCCTGAAGAGCCCCAGAACTCTTATTGGTAGCGGACGGCAGGGAGGGCCAGACAAGGCTGTCTGCCTCGAGGTTGTTTCGGACGACTGGAAGAGAGGGCCTCCTGGTCGCCCAGAACGGCTGAGGGCCAGCGACTCTGGCAGCCGGAGGCCATGCGAACGACAACGATGAGCGCACCTCAGGACCGTGACCGATGTCCGAAGCCTCCGTGACGCTCAAACAGATCGGGGATTTGCGAAGGTGCATCTTGAGTCTGCGAGTCGACCAGAACTCAACGTTGCAGACAGCACAAAAGGTGCCATTTGCAATGGCATCCGCTCTGGCTGCCAGTCCATGCTTGGCCCGTCTGTGGGACCCAACAATTAGGGTTTAGGGTGTAGGGTTTAGGGTATTCGGTTTTAGGATAGTAGTTATGTAGGTTAGGATTTTGGAGAGTATATGATTATTGGGTACTTGGACCCTTGGGGGTTGAGCAGGTGTGTAGTCCGTGAGCGGCATGAACTTCAACTTCGACAGTTGCGGCAAGTCACTTCTGTGTGATTCAGTGCGGCTACGTCAAGAGTACTGGAAAGACACCATTCAGAAAGGGCGGCATGGCACGATCCTAGCACGTGTGTCACGAGGACTGCTGGGGGACGTGACTCTGGCCGCCTATATAGATGCCTGCTGTAGGGTTTACTTCAGGCCGCCATGGGTGCACATTTGTTCATCTTCGTTCCAATTAGCTGAAGACCCTTGACGGAAATCTTTGTAGAAGCATGGCGAAGTCAATCTGCAAACCTACACGACTCTTCCAACCCTAAGTCCCTCAACCCCCACCAGCCCCGAAAACACTACCACCAAGCACAACAAACGACTAGAACATGGCAGGGCCATGGCCACTTTTCTGGCTGCAGCTGTCCTGCAATACTTCCAGGCGTTGCAGTTTTGGGGTGGGCTACTCGAAGCCTAGTGAGCCCAATGCCCACCAAGTATAGGTTTCGGGTTTAGGTCTGGGCCCGAGCTTTGGGGTTTATTTTTTTGGTGAGAATTTGTCTCATGGAATGGTTTTTGATATAACCGTGTTATGTCTGAATAAGGGGTATTGGCCTCAAGGGACATACCTGGCCTTGCGGACAACCTATTATAGACTACAGTTCCAAGCCGTAACCGGGATGATTTCGTGAGCAGCGGAAAGAGTTTCTACCCTAATTAAAGGCTCCATAGTAGTTCCTTTTTGGGTTCATATATATATAAATAAATAAATAAATAAAGAATCCTATAGGGTAATCCCAAAAAGGAACTACTATGGAGCCTTGGGGTAGAGAATCTTGAATCTTCCAACAAACACAAGGTCTTCGGTTTTGTAGCGTGGGATGCGGCCAAACCGTTGATCCCGAAGGCCCCCGATCCCAAAACCCTACTTGGAGGATCATGGGACTTAGTAACCAGGGTTATAAGCTTAGTAAGGTAACTATAGTTATATACAATTACTTATAACCCCAATTGGGGTACTTACAACCTTACACACTAAGTCCCATGATTCTCTAAGTAGACCCCGAACCCTGGCCCCTAACGCAAATCAAGATTGTGCCCAAGGGATACCTTATTTGGGGGTTCTTGTAAAAAGGATCCTACTCTTTGGGGTACTATATTAGGGTCCCCCTATTTTCGGAAACTCCCAACCCTACACCCTAAACCCCTTATAGAACCTTTATAGACCCCTTAAAGGAACCCTTAAAGGGCCCCCTATTTTCGGAGCCCTTCAAGTTTCCCTTCCTTGATTCCAAGGATGCTCCCGTGGCGCTGAAGCGAGGACGCCTGGGTCAGGTGGGGAGCCAACCCTTTCTGCTCCCAGAGGGTCCAAAGTACTTATATAGTAGAATGTGGGGTTTCCATATCAGGGATTGCTACTATGACCTCCCCCATAACAGTACATAGGACCCTTTGGGGCTGTTACCAGTAGGAGTTAGGATTTAGGATTCAGGGCTTGTAAAGGGGTTTTGGGGCTCTGATGCTTCAGGATTCGAGGTTTGATGCTTGCTTGGAGGTTCTCGGGATTTCGTGAGTCTTGAGTAGGGTAATCAGGGTTTATAGGGTTTACCCAACTGGGGATCATCGCAGCTGCCTTTGCCTACAGATACCACTTACGGCTACTAATTCCCCTTGATCCTTCAAGTATTCAGGGTTTGGGTCGTGGATTGCGTTTGTTGTGCGACTGTTGACTCGAAATCTTGTGCTCACTGCTTGGATCTTCAGGGTTGTGGGGTCCAATGCATCTGAGCAGAGGGGTCTTTCAAGCCCACAAGGTAAGCCGAAAAGCTCTTGAGCCCGAAGCCTCTAAGCATCTTTAGGTGATAGGGAAACAAAAGGGACTACAACAAGGGTGTAATGTAAGGGCCCCCATCATTCCTGTAGTCTCTCCATTGTAGTTCCTATGTGGGTTTAGCAATTTTTTACCAGGATCCTATAAGGTAACCCCAAGAAGGAACTGAACTAACCATGGGTTGAAAGCCTAAGGCAGGGTTTGCGGAAGCCTTCCGAGTCATTGAGACCAATGCCATTGAGGGTTTAGGGCTTAAGGTTTTAAGGGCTTTAGGGTTCAGGGTTTAAGGGTTGAGGTTTTAAGGGTTCAGGGTTTAAGAGTTGAGGTTTAAGGGTTTAGGGTTTTAGGGTTCAGGGCTCAGGGTTAAATAGTTTAGGGTTTAGGGCTTAATAAGACCCAGAAGCAAGGCAAGGTCTGCTCATAGCGCCAGAATTGTGCTTCGACGCGCTTACTTAGGTCCAACTAGGTGGGGCTAGTCTTGGGGGTTTGGGTTTCGGGGTTACTAGGGCTTTAGGGCTTAGGATTAGACTTTGGAGGTTTTGGTGGGCGTATGTAGATTCCTAACCGTCCTTACCCAGAAAAGCTAGCACGCCTTGGGCATTGATTGCATTCCATTTGACATTTTGCGTCATCAGGCTGATGATTTGCGTTGGGATGCCACTTTTGATCGTGTGCTCAAGTTGGCATTTTCGGGATGCATTGCATTTGCGCACGGTTCGCCGCCGTGTGGCGAGTAAAGCATTACATTTTTTCCGGGTGGCCCTGAGCCTTGTCGGTCCTGGGATCATCAAGACGGTCTGTTTGATAACGATGCTTCGGCCAACGAAAGGGTCCAGAGAAGCAAGTTGCTCCTTACCCGCACGATTGCAGTGTTGCATGCGTTTTCCAATCGGGCGGCCATGTCAGCCTCAATGCAATGTCATGAAGGAGCCTGCAGTACAATGTTTCTTGTTGGATATCTCGGCAGATTTGATTTAGGTTGCAGCTTGCGCTTTCGACATGCCCGCCCCGAAGCATTGGAAATTTTGCATCCAGTTGGCATCCTTTGCAAGCATTGCAGAGCACTTGCCGTAATCCTTTGGTTTTATTGAGTTATGTCACTCTTCGGGCAACACCTTGCAGCTGAAACCTGAGCCTTTGCAAACCCTACTTGGAGGATCATGGGACTTAGCAATTGGGGTGATAAACAGGGTAACTATAGTTGTAATTGCTTATAACCCCAATTAGGGTACTTATAACCTTGATTACTAAGTCCTATGATCCTCCAAGTACATCCGGATCCCTTAACTCAGCTCAGTTTCAAGCCCTCGGCTGCTCTCCCCGCAATCTTAGACCCGAAGGGTTCAAGTATCGTTCTAGTAGGTACTTAGTAGGTATTTGGGGCCCCAAAGTATATTCTATACTACTACTTGGACCCTTTGGGAAACATCTGCCAACCGTAAACCCCGAACCCTGACATCCTAACGCCCTCTAGCCCGACAACCACAAGACCCTACCCTTAGTCTCCATCGTAGTTCCTTCCTTGTTTTGGTAAACCAAAAACCATACCATAGGATCCTGGCCATAAGTTGGTTAACCAAACAATGGAACTTCAATGGAGACTATAGGTAAGGCCTCAAGACCCTTGTGCCAAAAAACCCAAACTGGCTTCCTGCCAACAGCCCTTAAAGGTGCTCCGAGCAAGCGGCCCAGAGCATTTACGTCGTGAGCTTCCACGATCAGGCGCCGAAACGTCCTAAGTCCTACATCCCGGAAGCCTAAATCGTGCTAAGCCCTCATCCCTAAACTCTGAACCGTAGTGTATCACACGGAAGCAAGGTTTAGGTTTTACATTAGGGCAGTTTTTGGTTGAAGGGGCTTCTTGAAAAAGATCCGGGACTTAGCCGACTCTTGGGGTCTACTTAGGGGCTCTCTTGTTTTGAGCTTCGGGGCTTCAGAAGTTTAGGACCTAGGGGCTTCACGGGTCTAGGGTTTTTGGGGTTTAAAGTTTAGTATCAGGAGTTGCCAAGACCCCCCAAGTGCCCTCTAATATATCCCAAATACCCACTATTAAGGGTCATAAGGACTCTATTAAAGGGCCCTTGGGGGGTCCTGGTGGGGTTTAGGATTTGGCATTTGGGGCTTCAGGGGGTTGGGGCTTGAGGCTCGAAGTTTAGGATTTTCAGAGATTTCAGGGGATTGGCTTCACCGCCGCGGGGAAGAGAGGACAGGGCGTTTCGTGTTAGGTTGTAATAGGTTATAGACATAGTGACATAGACACTACGACGAGAGGTCATACTCATTGTTCATACCTTTAAATTTAAGCCTTAAATCCTGAACCCTAGTCTCTACAGTAGAAGCCGGAAAGTTGGAACATGGTTTTAGGAGGATTAGTGCTAGGATCCCTTATACTTTACCTTAAGGACATGAGGAAAATGACGTTCCAACTTTCTGGCTTCTACTGTATGAATCCTGGACCCGGATCTCTAAACCGCAAGTTTCGGGCTTAAGCCGGTTAAGCCCTACAAACTCTAGTCTCTGAATACTAAGGCCTAGCACCTACATCTTGGGTTGCCCCAGGCTTCCAATGTCCAAGTTCGGGTCTCGAACTTACTTGGAGGTTTAGGGTTTAGGGTTTAGGGTTTAGGGTTTGGAGGATCATCGCCTAACAGTAGAGTAGGTAACCTTTGACATTTTTTGGGTAGTAGAGCCCCTGTATAATGCCTATATGGGTGGTTGTCAAAATTATGGCCCCGCTTTGGGGTACTCTAAATATTAGGATTGGGGACGCCGAAAAAAGGGACACGAATTTTGACAACCACCCATATAACCAAGAAGGTAAATCTTTAGTTCCCCATGACGGGTTAGGGTTTTGGGTTTTGGGTTTTGGGTTTAGGGTTTAGGGTTTAGGGTTTTGGGTTTAGGGTTTAGGGTTTAGGGTTTCCTTCAAGGGCTCCTTTTCAGCGATGCTATCCTTGAGGGGTTCCTTTACGGGCGCCTTCAGGGGCTCCTTTAAGGGTTCCTTTAAGGGATCCTTGAAAGGCTCCTTGAAGGGATCCTTTAAGGGATCTATAGACCGACCCCTAAACGGTCAACCCTGAGCCCTGCGCCTCCATGCACAAACAGAGCCCTCATCAAACCCCTGGATCGAGCCGACCCTTTAACGGTACACTTCAAAAGACACCGATACTCAACTTGTTTGCTTCTGAACCCTGAACATTAAACCGTCCTAAACCCCAAAACCCTATATCTCGCTTGCCTCTATAACCTGAACCCTAAACCCTATATCTCGTTTGACTCCTGAACCCTGAACCCTGCCTCTCTTAGGTGGTGCGAGCCCCTTTCCACTAGCTGCAGCGAGTGGCGGAGCCGCCGGGGAGCTCAAGGGAAGGTGCCCGAATATAAGGCTCCCAGAGCGCCCAATACCCCTTAATTAAGGAATATGGCTTAAATTATATAGGGCTTCATACTATGATTTAAGCTGCATTCCTTAATTAAGGGGGGGCTTATAGGGTTCATGATTTGTAAGACTATTTCCTTATTATTATAGTCCGTATGAGCTCATGTCAGACTAACATCAGAGCCATAGTTTAACATTCAGGCCCCCATATCACAATGGTCCACCCCACATCTGCCGTGTAGGTTTTTCAACGGTCAGGTCCGCCCCAATACAGCCTAAGCATATAGTTCTACTCTCGTATACACTAGAAGCCCTACTCGAATAATTCAGGCTGCAAATTACCCAACCCCCTGGAGCAGGCGGCTGTGGGGTGGACTGATACCGTCGGGCAATTGGCCTGCAGCAGTCTCTTCGGGTAGAATTTTTCTTGGTATATCTGCGAGGTTAGCAAACTATCAACCCCTGCATCCTAAACTCAAACCTAAGTCCTTGACCCTGAAAGCCTTGAACTCTTAAATTCCACACCCCAACCTTTAAACCCAAAGCCACTGGAACCCTGAAAACCCTGATGGATTCAGGCTCGGCTGTAAGTGCCGGTGCTACTTCCGCTTATGGTTGCGAGGAAGGCGTTATTTCTGGAGGCGACGCTGTTCCAGGATCAGTGTTCAAGGCTTTAGGTTTTGGGTTGATCGTAGTGAAGAGGATGGCTATGTTGCAGGTGTTTCTGCTTGATGATCGCAGTGCTGTGTGATATTCAATATTGCTATGTCGATTGCTGTTGGCGATAAAATGGCAGTTTCACGACAGTGATGGCAATGTGTATTGCTGCTGCTGCAGGTGGTGGTGGTAGTAGTGGTGGTGGTGATGTTGTCAGTGGTGGTGTTGGGGTGCTAGCTATTTTAGTATACTTGTCGTTGTGGGTGTAGTGGTTTGTCAAGCCCAATCAAAACGGACAATGGTCTTGCAGTCAAGTTTACCGCCACTAATGCTGCCACCACCTTCGCGACTACTCCTCGACCACAACCTGCTACAGCCTTCACACTGCTCCTGCCGTCAAACTCCTAGTCCTACTCCAGCACTACTGCGGGTAGTGCTTATTGCTCCTACTTGTACGACTGCTGGTGCTATTACGACTGCTAATTACTAGTGCTACCGCAGCTACAACAGCTGCTACTGCTGACTCCTGCTGCTGCTGCTGCTTCTGCTGTTAATGCACGAAGAGTTTCCATGTCCCTTGTTTCTTTCAAGTTTTGTTTGTCTCGTTGCGCTGCGCCTGGCTCTCGTACGATTGCTTGTGTAAGAGTAGTTGTCATGCTTACGCCCCGCTTAAACACTGAAGCCCCCGAGCCCGCAGCCCTGAGGTTATAAGACCTAGCCCGAAATTCAAGTCTGTCAAACGAGTCAGATGAGCTTCTAAACCCCGATGCTCCAACAACAAAAAACGACCTGAAAAGCTGTAAAACTAGAGCTGCGGGTCTTCACTGGTTGCAGCGTGTAAAGTTCAACTGCATCTACCCCACAACCGCCTACCTCCAGGACCGTCGTCAAGCTTTGCAGAAATCTTTATAACTCGACGAACCGCCCGATTTTCCAATTTTCCTACGCCATACGTCGGCGGACATGCAGCGGCCGGACGGCAGCAACCGCTATGCGAGCATCGCCGGAGACTCTACCACATGGATTGTTCTGTGCTGTCGTCGGTGTCAAGCTCCTTTTCTTGGTGTGTGTGGGGTCCTTTCAAGCATGGAAAGAGGATAAAGGTGCTACTGGGGAGCCCTTAGTAGGGTAGTTTATTTCGCTCATTTAAACGTGTGTGGGGCTCTCTGGGCGGGTGCTTCAGATTCTAACCCCGGCCTTGACCAGCCAAACAAAAAGCCGAAGTCCAATATCCTTAGGCGTCAACTTAACCCGGAAGCCCTAAGAGTATACTATAATAGCATACCCCAAAACCGAAACCTTTTTCTGTTCATAAAGGCCCCTCTGAAGTCAGTAAACTTCCAAACAAGACCGATGCAAGGAAGGAATTCGCGACATTCACAGCCGGTTCTCGTCCTGAAGGCTCGACTTTTTATTTCAGGGCCAAGGCCCTTCTAGAGTTTAGGGTTTAGGGTTTGAGGGGGGGTTTAGGGTTCCTTTAAAGGGATCTATAAGGGATCCGTAAGGGTTCCTTTAAAGGATCTATAGGGTTTAGGGTTTAGGGTCTGGGGTTTAGGGGGGTTTAGGTTTTGGGGTCTGGGTGTTTAGGGTTTCGGAATTCAGGGTCTAGGGGTTTGAGAAAGCCATGACTCAGTGTGCACATGGACTTTTTATGCGACCGTGATACAAGTTTTAGAAGGTGGGCGGACACCACGGGACGGGCGGAACGCAACCACCCGCCTTACAGGGTTCCGCAGTGTGAGTATACTATAATAATAGTAGGCCCCCCGAACCTTGTTGTGTTCATAAAGAGTCCTGTGCTACTAGCCAGGACATATACGATATACCACCCCCAGAAGAAATACATGGGAGGGCCCCGGGGTGCTGTACATCCGGGTGTTAAGCAAAGGCTTCATTTGAGGATCCGGAGGATCCGGGAGCCCGGAATCGTGTCAAAAACCGGCGTGTTCATGATAGATCTTCCAATCTTGTGATCGATCCACATGTACGGCTACGTGCGGCGCACCTTAGTGGTTTCTAAGGGGGTTGTTTGTGTAGGGCTTCGGGCTATGGGGCATTTCAGGGCCGGGGCATTTGACGGATTTTGTTTTGGGCAACTAAGTTGAGGGACCGGGGACGTAAGTAGGAGTAGGTTTGAAGCATGGTTGTCAGTGGCCTGAAAAAGCCTCATCCCTTCGCAGAGCTGTATTCCCATGAACCCTTTGTTTTTTTTGGGCTGATTTGGTGTTCAAGGAAAAATCCGGTTATTGTTCTCATGAGCCGTTTTGAAACCCTAAGGGTCCATGTACCCAACTAGCATATACTTTGGGCCCAATGTACCTACATAGGGAGTACTTTAAGGCCAAAGTTTTACTATTTGGGTACATGGACCCTTAGGGTGCATTATCGGTGCAACTGAAGCCATGCCTTGAAAGTAGCTCTAACTGGTCAACCCAAAACTCCCCGAAACCCCGAACCCAACACCTAGGCAGGGGTTTGCTTGAAGCCGGGTGAGAGTACGCGGCTGACGCTGCATTTCAACTGAACCCTTTAAATTGGGTTGGTGGTTTTTAATCCCAGTCTCCATAGTCAAACTCTCCAGTCGCGGGGTCTGACTGCCTTGGCCGGTGCCGGAACGAATTATTAAGACCCTTCACACTACGGCCCTACAGCATGAGGGGTTTCCGCCTGTTGCTTACTTTGGCGTGGGTTGTCACCCATGTGATATGCGTATCGGCCAGGACGAGGTCTGCTTGAACCTAAGCCGACGTTACTGATCCCTACACGGTAAAATCACGAAACTCTCTGGTGTCCATGCCCAGTAAAAAGTTCCCACCGAGCATGCTGTTTCTGCGAGGTAGGCACCTCCAGCCTCATGGTCTCTGCCGCGTAGAATGCATGGTTTAGGGTTTAGGGTTCAGATCAGATTGGATTTTGGTTTAGGGCTTGGGGTATGATTTGACTCTCAGGGTCCAAAGGACCAAGTGCACAAAAATCAGATACTAGTTTTATAGGTTGCAGCTTTTGTGATATAATATGGTTACACGGCATGTCGAGCCTCAGGGTTCTTGTTGTGTAGATGTTCATGTACAACTGTACAAACCCTGAAGCCTGAGCAACCCATGGGCTGGCAACCTTACGCCCAACGTTCAGGGCATAGGCTGTACTAGGTGGCTCAGTGGTGGACGTCGTGTTTCTTTTTTTCTGGTGTCCTCTCATATCACGAGTCATTCAAAACGTAGAAAAGACATGCACGCATGCGTTCTCAAGCAGAACTTAAACAGCCTAGTAGAAGTCTCGGAAGAGCCTTGAATGAACGCTGTTTTCGTCGGCCAGTAATATAGTCAGTTCGGCAGTTTACGCGGAAGCATACACACTCATATGACTCATATGTATATATATATATACATATATACATATATATATATATGTATAGAGATAGTGTTGGTTACCCCATCCCCGAAGCACTGCAACTAGCCAACAACACCTTATCCAAAAACACATACTACATCCTCAACCTCTAACGACAAACCCCGATCCAAATGTGCATCGAGTCTGGGTTGCTAGTTGCAGGGTCTTTGGCCTTCGTAAGTGGGGTCATATAAGGATTCATGTAGTGCTTTTAGGGTTTAGGGAAGTAGGTAAAAGGTACTTATAGGTACCCTAACACTGACCAGAATTGGTGCTATCCTGCTTGTAACTTTGCTGAATGAATATCTAAGTAGGAAGTCCCCCAACGCTCGAAGTCCAGGTGCATCGTAGCATGTTAGTAGTGCTTTGGCCTGGGTTTAGGGCGTAAGTTATGCAGGTGCACGTCAGCATTACTCAAACGATCGGAGGCTGTATCCAAATACATTAAAGCTCATAGATGCGAAGTAATTAATCATGCAGGTGCACCTCAGCATTTTTCCAACGATCAGAAGCTGTATCCAGAGACTCCAAAGCTCATAGATGCGAACTAGCTAAGCTTACATTAAAATACCTCTAAGGAACCCTATTTGGGTACATGTACCTTTTAGTAACCTTGACAGAATGTACCTTGGGCCTAAAGTACCAAGACCGCAACTAGTTAATGGCTTCCGTATCTACTACAAGAGCACCGGTACTCTCAGGGAACCTCTGTAGCCCAAAGGGTCCTAAACACCTCTGGTAGAATGTAGGGTTTGAACAGCAGGCATTACTGTTGTGTCTTGGGTGCGTATCCGGCATATCCCCCATGTAGTTACTCAGGACACCCTAAACCCTAAACCCTGAACCCTAAACCCTAAAACCCTAAACCCTATAGCCCTATAACCCTAAGCCCTATAGCCCTATAACCCTAAACCCTAAAGCCCAGGATGGTTCTGGCCAGAAGATCCGGCTGGCTCTGGTCTCCCAGCTCATCGAGGCACGCAGCTAGTCTTTCCCTAAGGGTCCATGTGCCCAACTGGGCTCCTTTGAGGGTACCATAGGGGTTCTCTTAGGGTGCCATAAGGGTTTAGGGTTTAGGGTTTAAGGGTCCATGTACTCTTAGGGTGCCATAAGGGTTTAGGGTTTAGGGTTTAAGGGTCCATGTACCCAACTAGTATATACTTTGGGCCCAATGTACCTCTATAGGGAGTACTTTAAG
Source organism: Symbiodinium sp. CCMP2592 (assembly GCA_905221615.1). Classification (NCBI taxonomy): domain Eukaryota; class Dinophyceae; order Suessiales; family Symbiodiniaceae; genus Symbiodinium; species Symbiodinium sp. CCMP2592. Next base: position 1,703,457 of record CAJNDT010000779.1, read on the forward strand.
GCCACAGTATGTACTATTTGGGTACATGGACCCTTAGGGGGTTTAGGGTTCAGGGTCTGGGGTTTAGGCTTGTGGGTTCACGGTGCCAAGGTCAGAGGTTTTAGGGTTCAGCGTTTCGGGCTTGTTTAGGGCTACTTATTGTTGACAGGGTTCTGGGGTCTACAGCTCCAGGTTTTGCAGGTGGCTTGGTATGTTCGCAATTTGGGATGGGGCGGCCTGCTGGTGATGATAGTTGTTGCTGTTGTGTGCGCCGTCGCAAGCCAAGTCATCATGAAGGGTTTATAGGAATTCGGGTTTAGGGAAAGCCTTCTGAGACATTTGTGTCGCATGTTTTTTGGAATCGTTGGTGCCGTCTTTATTAGCTCGACCAGTCCCACTTATTATGCTGTAACTACTCCCTGAGGCTCCATGTACCTTGAAATGTTAAAGTACCCTAAACCCTAAACCCTAAACCCTAAACCCTAAACCTATATCTGTGTAGGAACCCAGTTGCAGTTAAGGTATATACTAGATAGGCACATGGATCCTTATTCCCACACCCTACATAAACCCTTATGGAACCTTTTCAAGGAGCCCTTCAAGGGTTGAGGAGCTTAAAGGGTTACCTAGTAGTAGTGTAGGTAACCTTTAAGCTTTTTTGGGTAGTATAGTCCCTATGTAATCCCTATATAACCAAAAAGGTTAACCTTTAGTTCCCCATGATGCCCGACAAGTAGCCTCAAGGAGCTTAAAGAGCTGCGGTGCATCCGATTTCCAACTTTCCCAAAGGTCCAAGTATCATTAGACTAGGTACTTTGTAAGTATTTGGGGCCCCAAAGTATATCCTACACTACTACTTGGGCCCTTTGGGTTTAATGGGGTTTACTGTAAAGGGCTGAGTGCACCCAGACCTTCCAAAACCTATTAATTAAGGAATATATCTTAAATTAGAGTAGGATCCTTAATATGATTTAGTGTATATTCCTGAATTAAGGGGTTTTGGAAGGGCTCCGTCATCTCCTTTGATTATGGCTCTGTACCGGCCGGCAGGTCATCGATGAGCTCCGTCGAAGGGGCTACCAGGCCCGTCCCTCAACAGGGGCCGTCGTGTGGGGCGAGTTCTTGGGAACTTTGAGATTACTTTTTTAAGCGTTTCGGGGTTTAGGTTTTAGAGCTTTAGCATTTAGGGTTTAGTAATTCAGCAATTTAGTAGTTTAGGGTTTAGAGCTTTAGGTGTTAGATTTAGGATTGGGGGCAACTGTAGCGATATTAAAGTCCTTACGACCGTACTTACTAAGGCCCCAAGATCCTCCCAGTATCCGTCGAAAATGCAGAGTGCGGATCAGTTTGCAAGAATGAAAAGCGTTGTTGAAGGCCTTGCGGCAGGCTTGATCTTGCCTTTGCAGGTTTATAGGTTTTGGGCTTTGCAAATTTCGGGCTTTGGGTTTATATCTTATATGGTCTTGGAATTAATTAGGGTTTACGATTCATAAACTTGCTTCTTCCGTTTTTATTCGGCTGCGACTGCATGTACTTTTCTGCATGTGGTGGGCTGCAAACGGTTCGTGTTCTGCAACGTGCCGGCTAAGACCCCAGACCTTCCAAAACCCATTAATTAAGGAATATACCTTAAATTAGAGTAGGATCCTTAATACGATTTAAGGTATATTCCTTAATTAAGGGGTTTTGGAAGGTCTGGGACTGTGCAACTTGACGGTTTGAAGGCATGCGTGCGGATTCTGAGTTGTGATGCACTTTAGAAGCCTGGATAAGGGTTACTTCCGATTTGCCTCCGAAGATTCAACGAATAGTATAAATACCCCGAACCCTAAACATGTGGGGCAGTGTGAGTATGCGCCCCCCTCCCCGGTCCCCACCCTAAGGCGGTAAGAGCCTCCAAACACGAGTGCGAGCCCCTAAAGCCCACGTCCTTCGGCCCCAGGTGCGAAAGCAAGACCCAGAGGGTTTAAATTTTCCTATGACCCGAATCAGATGTGTGAGTGTGTGTCTGTGTGTGCGCGCGGAGTTGTGGAAGTCAAGTAGCACCGGAGACATCCGTGTGGACGAAACCCTGAAGTACTAGACCTTAAAGCGCAACACAATCGAAGACTCTATTCTCTCCAAGCCCGATACAAACCAAGCCTCTTTGAGCCGGACACAGCAGAAGCCCAAAATATCGTCCTGCCTAAGATCGGGAGACTCCAGATGCTTGGTTTTGAACCCCAGTGCGATAGTTAGCCTGGCCTCCCCAGTGAAGTGACCTTTAATCCGTGTTTTTTGTGCACGGACCACACGGAGTTCCATGGCCTTTCAGCACACACTAGACGCCAAAAGCTCTATAACCCAAAGGCTCCGAAGTATCTGTGGTAGAGCGTACGGTTTCTAGGATTGATGTTTACTATGGTTTTGCTCCGTTTCCCCCACATAGGTACAGCGCCCCGTGGGTAACGGTTCAGGGCATCGAGTTTACGTTTGAAGCCGACATTCCCCACGGATAGTTACCCAGTGCACTTCAGGTGGTGCTGATCTCTTCAGGCCGCATCCACACATTTTTTTCGAAGGGGAGTTTTCCCCCTTACGCTTCCTTATCAGACCGAGCTATACCATAAAAAAAACCCGCTAAACTCTAAACCCTATTCTCATTACTAAAGGTTCCCATAGTGAGTTTACGGAAAGGTCCCATGTAGCCATGTAGGGTTGCTGGTTGAAGGTTCGACTTCCCCAGAACCGGGATGTAGGGTTTTAGGGTTTAGGGTTTAGGGTTCACATGTGGCCCCAAACCGTACAAAACATAAGTGGTTTGGGGTTTAGGGTCTCCCGCGTGACTGCTTAACTGGGTTGTCCTTTGGGATCTTTTTTGATTTCACTCTTTTGTAGAGAACCATAAAAGTAAATAGTTTTCAGGGGCTTAAAGGACAACTCAGTTAATTAACTCACGGGTGGAGCCAGAGAAAATAGTAGACAAATCGAAGAAGCCACAGGCAAGGTCCTTTTCCCCTTAAGCCTTAAGCCCTACACCCCTAAACCCGAAACCCGAAAGTCCCAAACGCTAAAACCCTACGCCCTTAAACCCAACGCCGTGGAGATCAACCACTTGGGTCCATGCACTCTTTTGGTGTAGGCTTTGGCTTTCCAAGTACGCCCTACCAGGACCTCCCAAGGGCAGTTTAATGGAGCCCTTATGGGCCCTATTACTAGGACCTAGAGTACCAGGACCCCCCAATGAACTTCAATTGGAGGGCACTACAGCTTGATTTATTTTTGTGGGCACTTGGCACGCTAAGTGCCTTGTTTTGTATTTCGGGGAGGTGATATGTTCTTCGCGAAAGTTGAGGAGTTTAAGTGCCGCCTAATAGAAGGCACTTGTAACAAGTGCCCTCAAATAGAGGGGCCTTGGACCCCAAGTGCCCTCTTTTGAGTGCAGAAAACCGTAGGCAAGTGCCCAGCTGGAAGATCTTAAGTGATTGTATCTTTTTTTCGTGCAATAAGCACATGCACGTGTGTATATACGTATGAACACAGCAAATTGCATAAACTATCTATATATATATATATATATCTATTTGTGTGTATACATACAGAGATACACATATATGTATATGCAATTATTTAATGAACCTATATATCTACATACACACATGTTCACCTCAGACTCCCGTCGTACATATACGCAGAGAACAATCGAACGATATGACGTCGCCGATCTCCGTGATGTTTGTCTTCGGCTTAGCTTGTTGCTCAAGAACAGTGGCAGTGAGTGTTTTAAAGCGTAGGTGACACGAGAGCACCAACTACAGTCCACAGGTTCGTACACATGTGCCAGAACTAGGGCTTCGTGAGGCGTCGTGGTGACAATGGCGGCAAAGTTTCTCTTCGCGACTGCGGACGCAACAAAGTATGCAGGCGAAGTCCGGGACTAAAAGCCATTGGCGGGCCTGCGCGTTGCGATCATGTGCTCGTTTCCTCCGGACGCATTCATGATATTTGTATATATATATATGCCTTCATATATCTCTCATTATCTCTCTTATTTAATGAACATATATCTTTTCTACAACTCATCAGCCGGCTCGGAACAAAATGCTGTAGCTCCTGCGCGATGGGCACTTCTGTGAGGAGATCTCAAGAACAAGAGGAAAGCTTGCCCATAACGAGGCAGTCGAAGATGCTGGGAAGGGCCACTGTTTCACAGAACACAAAATGTAGCCGCTTACCCTGTTTCTCTCTTTCCTATCGCCGTTACTTCTTCGTTTGGCCATCTTCGATAAAACTGTGTCTCTCTCTCTCTCTCTCTGTCCCGCCCCTCTTGCCTTTCCTGCCGCTTCTGTGTGGTCTCAACTTGAGACCTTGGAGCACTCGGTCGTTTCATTGGTTCAAGCACGCCGGGAAGGAACTGTCGGAGAAAACTTCTAGCTGCGCAGATGGTTCATGATGTTGCGTGCTCGGATATTCTCATCGATCGCGCGTACCTCCACCCCAATGACTCATGACCACAAGTACATAGTGTATCAGAGCGTCGCAACAGCGACAGCAACAATTGGCGGGGCAATGTCGTGTTGAAGGCCAGGAAGTCTGCGCCGGTGATCATAGGTTTTGCCATACTTACATTTTGTAGCTCACATGAGGATACACTACGCTATGAGAGTTTCCGTATGAACCCTGCATATGTACAACATACCCGGTGCAATCCAGGATGACCCCGCCGGAATGATCAGAGCCGAAACGCGAACTAGCCTTGAATGCCTGATGATTTCGAGTCTCCGGATGGGGCAATCGCCGGTTTGTACGTTTCCGTGACTCCATCCAAGTGGCGAAGGGCTGCTGCTAAATTTCCGGAGGAGGCATCGTTTGTTGGACCTACAAGCACCTCCAATAGAGGGCATTTGGGATTTCAGGTGATCGACGGGCGTGGGACTTGCACGGCAGTTTTGCAACAGGTTGGGCGCGAAAGTGCGTGTCACTGCGTGTCACTGCGTGTCGCCAGAAACACAAGTGCCTTCTAATAGAGGGCACTTACCACAAACGAGGGGACTTCGGTATATCACGAAACGTGTCACTGCGTGTCACTGCGTGTCGCTTCAAGGCCTCCAACCCACATTTTCGTGCTTGCCCCAAAAACAGCCGGTGGAGCTAAATCGGTCCAAATCGCGCTAGAGTCTTTGGTCGCACTATGAAAACATCCGATGGACGGCACACGAGTCGACGCCACTGCTTTTGCATGTCAGTCATGTCGATTGCTTGCATGATCTTGCATGTATGCTTCTGTTTGTACTAAATGTACATAGGTAGGTGGGTATGTAGACACATATACAAAATATACATGTACAAATCATATGTATATATATATATATATACATACATATATAAATACGTAGACATATACCTATGTACAAAATTTATGTACACGAACACATATTCAGAGACAAACAAATACATGAGGGCATGGGCCTGTACTTTGGCATATACTTTCTGGATGGTCCTTCTGTCTCGCAAATCTCGCTGCTGGGCTCCAAAGAGCAGCTGATATACTTTGAAAATACAAAACCCAAGACGGTTTTCAAAGGAAATCCAGGCCACGTTCGCCAGCTGAAGCCGACACATTCAGGAACCGAGGGTCCGGGTGGGCCAAGAAGAACCAGAAAGAAAGCAAAGATACAGACGCAACAGCGAATTGCCAGAAGACGACGCAGACGGAAAGACAACGACGGGCACCAGCAGCACGGCAGAGAAGTGAGGAGAAGAGCCAAGGTTCCAAAGCAGTCGAGGAGGATTGAGAGGGCGAAGAGAGCAGAAACAAAAAGGCTTAGGACCGTCATCCTTGATTTTTCTCGTAGACCGATATAGTCCATCGATTGCGCAGAGAAGCTGACGATGTTTAGTAGTCTCGGCCGCGAGCAGCGACATTCGTCAATGTGGTCCATAAGAGAGAAGCGATCTCCGTCAACAATGGGAACCAGTTCTTCCATTCTATGCTTTAGAGCACCGAGGAGCGAAGAATGAAAGAGTTTCATTCAGGATTTGTTTCGCAAAAGCACTCTAAGTGGTTTGGGCCCCTGAGTTCGATGCGCTGCACAATCTTACGTCGATTCTGCATTTTGCAGCGACGTATTGAGAGGCGACAATTTACATTTATGTTTTGTCGATGTGGCCATGCAACATGTTGGATGCTCTGGTGCTCTGGAAGATAGAACGACGCTGCACAGGCACCCCGCAGCAAAAAAGCTTTCACCACGTCTACGTCCCGATCCCTCCACACCGGTGTAAAGACCGACCACATCGCCTACGACTCCGCGGCGTGCATCAGCCCCCGCACCCGATGATATACATTATATATATATATATACACACATACATATAGACACACACACACACACTTCTATGACAACTTTTTTCTAGCCGTAACAAGTTCACACAGCAGTGCTGTTGTGTATTGCGGTATGTGTATGTCCGTGTCCTCCCGGTGCCAAGTCAAAGGACTGCCGAAGCTGTTTCAGCCGGCATGCCCAGGTTACTGTCTAAGATGCTTCAGGGCTTGGCATCCAGTTGGTGTGAGGAGACAAAGGCTAAGAAGCTTCGACAGTGAGCAAGCAAAGCACCCAAAAATGTGATCACCGCAATATAAGCGTTTAATAGCATTTCTTAGATGTGACCCAGCCACCCCATATATCAAGACTAAGTCCCCTCTTTGGTCACTTTTGGGTAAGTGCCCTTAATTAGTGGGCATTTGTGCGAAAACCTCAATAGAGGTACGTCGGGGGGTGCTGGTAGGCCCTTATTCCCTTTTTTAGGGTTCAGGTTCCCTTATAAGCCCCTTTAAACCAAAAAAGGGCACCCTTTTTTTTCCTAGGTTACTCTTGGGTCTAGATTAATAGTGGGTGTTTGAGGTACAATAGAGTCATTAGAGCGTAGTTGGGGGCTCTAATTCGGGGGGTCCGCATCGCAAGGAGCTCTCTGATGAAGCCATTGCAAGACTTGCGCTGGCTCTGATCGAAACAGGACTGGCAGTCAAGGAGGGAAGCGTGCAGCAGAGCGCTTTCGGTGGTCCATACGAGATGACGTCACACCGCGCGTGGATTGATCACGAGCAAAACGTTCGAGCTCGGTATACCAATGAATCCAAGTTCTTTGCAACATTCCTTCTCAAGGTTTGTCCATCGGCCAAAGATTATGATCACGCAATCGAGACTGGCAGCAGCGCTGCAGAGGCGCTACAGTCTATGATCAAAGAACCGACCCGGGAGCAGACATCTGCTTATCGGTTCCTGTTCCTTGAGGGTCCATGTACCTATATAGCATATATACTTTGGGCCCAATGTATCTATATAGGGAGTACTTTAAGGCCAATGTATATGCTATATGAGTACATGGATCCTTAGGTATTGAGGCATGACGGAAATCAAGGACTTGCAGCCGTGCTCTCTGAGCTACACGGGACATTTGGATGGGAGTGGAACAGCATCGTCCCTGCTGAACAGGGCGATATCAAGTAGGGGTACTTTAGGGCCACCGTATGTACTATGTGATGATCAAGACCGACAGAAGTGACAGAACCCTGCAGAAGATCCGAACCAAGCAATATTTCCTCGACCCAACACTCCTCCACCCGAACGTCCAAAACCCTGCCCTAAACCCTAAACCCTTAAACCCTCAACCCTGCCTGTGAATTCCGATTTCCCGCCTGTCCAATCACGATCGAACCGAGCGTAATCCTTGAGCAGTTGAAACACTGAAGCACTATCTACCCTTCATAAACTTGTGGACCCGAAAACCTGCCGGTTTAAGGTTTGTACCTTATAGTTAAGGGGTCATAACCTACTACTGTGTAGGGTTTGGGGATACAGGGAGGCCTTACAAGTTAGACCGCTGATTACCAAAACCTCGCACCTCAAAAGAGGGTGTTTATGAATCAGGGTTCTAGATGAGCCGGTATTCAGGGTCTGATACCGGGTAGCTGGGCGTTCCACGGAGTTTGTGGGTTTCTGGGCTGTGATGTTCAAGATATATCCCACATAGTGTTGATGGTTTTTTGTACGTACCTACAATCCCAAGTGGACATTACTTGATCAACCCCCTGGGTGTGGCTTCCTGACCGTGGAGAATGGAAACCGTTGATGAGCTGGGGGACAGATACAAAACCTGTGTAGGCCTGGCATGTGAGCTTATACGAAGATCTTATCTTGTTGGACTGCACTACAGGCCCTGGCAGTCCCAAAGCCTAAGCGGTTCATGATCGATAGAGAGATAGCTTCGGGCGTTCGTACGTAATCGTCGGAGGTGAAATTCTTGGTCTTGTTAGTTTAGAGTTTCGACGCGGACTACTGCGAAAGCGTTTGCCATTCCCAGGTTCGGCGGATTTAGGGTTTAGGGTTTAGGGTTTAGGTTTCTGGGGCTTAGGGTTAAGGGTTTAGGGTTTAGGGTCTAGAATGATCGCAGCGACAGGTGCAGTTGGCATGGGCTGCATCAAGTTGGGCATCCCGAAGCCTACCTCGCTGCGCACGAAGCAGGCGAGGGGATGTAGTTTCGGGAAACTCGTGGGGTTCGGCGTACCTATGCAGTAGAATTTGGCATCATTCTTATGATTTGACGTGTATTTGAGAAACGCAACGGGTCCAGCATACCTATAGTAGAATGTCGGGTTCTATATTAGGGAAAGTAGGCTCGGTAAACAGTACGTAAGCCCCATTAGGACCCTTTTGAGAATCGCGATTCATCCGTAGTCCTATAACCCCATGGGCCCTACCAGGACCCTGACCCCGCAAGCACTTGTTGTTCGAGCTCGCATGGTCCCTATTTACGGCGGTGGGCTATATTGAAGGGTAGTTCAAGAGGGTCTAATTAGATGGACCCGGAAAGGTAGGCTCTTTGGTTTCAGGATAGACCTGACCTACCCTAAACCCTAAACCCTACAACTTGGTGTCTCCTCTTTACGCGACAATGGGATTCCTGCCTTCGTTCGCGATCTGCCGAGCTTGGCTTATATGATGATGGGACTTAGTAAAGTAACTATAGTTATAAAGAAGGTAACTATAGTTGTCGTTGCTTATACCCCTAGCCCCATTTCATTCACCGACTTGATTAGTCCCAAGATTCCCCTACAAGGACACATATCTTAGCTGCCGGGCCCAGCGGCGATAATACAGACTCCTGATTCATAAACCCGCTTTCCCTAAGGGCTTAGGGTTTTGGGGTTTAGGGTTTGTTAGGGTTTAGGTATCTGGATCAGGGGAGGCGAAGAAATGGCCCTGAGTCGAGTTTACTGATAGGGTTTGGCATTTTGTGCTTAGGGTCTGGGCTTTTGGCCTTTGGTTTCGGCCAAAACACAATTGACTGACAGACTGCGGTTTAGGTTCGAGGATCGTAAAGACAATGCGACGTTCTCGGGTCTTCAATATACTTAGCGATTAGTGCGTGTACCCTAAGCGCCCGAACCCTAAACCCGGACCTAATCTCTAAACCCTGGACCTAAACCCTAAACCCATGCCCTGAACTCTAAACTCTACTCTAAACCCTAAACCCTAAACTTGAACGCTAAACCCTAAACCTAAACTCTGGACCCGAAGCCCTAAACCTCAAATGTTAATGGGCATTTTAGGATGTCCGGCTCAGGGCAGAGGCTCTGTAGCTTAGTTACATGGCAGTTTATTGGGGCTGACCTGCAGCTCCAAGCCGGTTCTGGATTTAGGGTTTTGGGTTTAGGGTTTAGGGTTTAGGGTTTAGGGTTTAGGGTTGGATTTTGGGTTCAGGGTTTAGGATTGTGGATTGGGGGTTTAGGGTTTTGGATTTAAGGTTGTGGATTTAGGGCTTAGGGTTTGGTCAGGACCCTCTGATTTTTATGGGAATATGATTCCTAAGTAAAGACTTCTACACCAAGGTGGCTATAGGATTTTGATTTCCAGGGGACTTCCATAGTCTGCGAGTTAGCATGAGTCTAAGATGCACGGCAGGCAGTTGCTGCTGCTGGGCAAAGCCAGCTGATGCGCATGTATGAGGACGTGAGGGATCAGTAGAGGATCTAACCCTAAACCCTAAGCAGGCTTACCCGGCTTACCCATGGTCCAAGGGACCTTGAAAGGTACGTGGGTTTAGGATAACTCGGTGTTTTGTATAGGTTAGTATCTGGTAGAGCATATGTTTCAGGGCAAGACAGCGTTGATGCACGCATCTGAGTGGTCGCTCAGAAGTTGCTAAGCATGAACTGAGGAAAGGAGCGCACCCCCTTGTAGACCCTGCGCCCTGAGCCCTCTTCAATGGCAGAAGCCCTCGGCCAATGCCTGAGCCCTAATTAATTACATGTCTACACAACGAAGACCGTTGTCGTTGCTTGTTTAGGGTCAAAAGCTTCTGAGCAGGATCTCTTCGGTACGGTGCGGATCCACGTTGCGCAGCTCCTTCTCAGCCAGTCGGACTCTGCGCTCTGTTGAGGGGGCCTTAATAATTAGAACAGGGTTCGGAGGCCGATTATACTGTACTTTTAATCACTTAGGGGTAGAAATAATTTTGTTACTTTTTGGTTATTATAACTCCTACGAATCTAAGTTCAGTCTAGATCAGGAACCACCCGAATAGTATACTTGCAGGATCAGGGGACTTACAAATTGGGGCTATAAATAGGGATAGGGTAACTATAGTTATGATAACCCCAATTAGGGTACTTATGTCCTTACTAAGTCCGAGGATCCTCCAAGTAGGTAGTTATCAAGGCCCCTATCCCAGACCACCGGGAGGATCCAAAAAGTAGATCCCTTAATGGGGGTTCCTATAAACTACCCTTAGTAGTATAGGGCCCCAAAATAGGGAATCTACTTTCTAGATCCTTCCGGGGGTCTCGGATACTATATTTTCGGCAAGTAAGGGTATCGGACTCTCCTGCTGCGAACCCTTGAAAGGGCCTAGCAAAGCAGATCCGTTAAGAGGTTGTAAAGTAACCTACAGTACCTCAGTCTTTATGGTAGACCTAAACCCTAAACCCTAAAACCCTAAACCCTATACCCTAAACCCTAAAACCCTAAACCCTAAAACCCTAAACCCTAAACTTGGAGAATTGTTGAGTCCCAAAATAGGGAATCCACTTTTTAGATCCTCCCGGAGGCCCTGTTGGGTTCTCTAGGGTTGGGGTTTAGGGAGGGTTTCGGGCTTACATGAAGTTCAGTCAGGGGTTGGTGTTTTCGGTGCCCTGTCTTGGAACTTCAGAGACTCTGTAAAGTTGTTTTTTCCTTGAAAGGTGTCTGAGTCTAAACCCTAAACCCCTAAACCTTAAACCCCTAAACCCCTAACGCTAAGCCCCTAAACCCTAAACCCCTAAGCGACTACTTTATGTTTGGTTGGAAGGCTTTGGGAGTGGAGACGGTAGAGGGTTGAAAAGGGTCTTCGGGCTTTCGGGCTGGAAGTCAGCACCTGCACAGTCTTCATTATCCCAAAAGGTCCTATGTAACTATAAAGTAGAATGTAGGGTTTCCATCTTCGGAATTATTAGTATGACTTAGGGAAGTATGCCCCATAACAGCACAGTCCTAGTGTATTCAGTCAGACTCGTCGAGTCTGGGAAAATTCGGACCTCTCTCACGGAGCACAGCCCCAGTACGTCGACAGGTCGCTCTGGTTCGACGGGTTTGATACTTGGTCGTTGGACTACGCTTGCTGAAAAGCTTGTACTGACAGGTAAACTCACCCTAAACCCTAAACCCTAATCCCTAAACTCTCAATCCTAAATGAACCCTAAACCCTCAATCCTAAACTCTCAATCCTAGACTCTCAATCCTAAATGTTTCGGTTATCTCAGGCGTTTAGGGTTTGAGGCTGAGGGGCCAGGGCCGAATCTGATTGCAATGGATCCTCAGGCTTACGGCTAAGCTATCCTAAGGCTCCATAGTAGTTCCGTTTTGGGATTGCCTTATAGGATTCTATATATGAGCCCCGAAAAGGAACTACTATGGAGCCTTTGGGTAATGAAGATTTCAAGGACATGGTTCCCCAACCCTCCAACGCCAACTTCGTTTCCGGCTGTGCTTCTTAGGACTAGCTATAAGCCCTCAACCCCAAACCCTTTTATGAAGCCTTTGCCTACGCCAGGCAAACCCCAACCCCTTCAGCCAACCAAAAATAGGACACCAGATGTCTATGCAGCCTTCTGGATTCAGTTTTGCCCCGATATGGTGTCGTGTTATTTCGGTGTCTTCTGCATTGAATAGAGGAGACAAAGGGTACCCTCGTCATTATTGGGTACAGCGGAACTTCGGTTTTCAAACTGTGATCTCGGGTCCTTTAACTATTGTTGTCCGAATAAATGCCAATACTATTCCCATGCCTTAGGGTTAGATCGTATTATGATATCCTACAACATACCGCCCAACCCTCGTCTCAGCCCCTTATACTAGGAGCCTTCATGCGTACAAAGCCAAGGATTTCATGCAGAAGGAGCACTGGACCAACGTGAGCCTTGGCAGGTTGCAGCCGTAAGGGTCCAAGGGTAAAAGGAGGGACCCTTAATAAGGACCCCTAGGTATATACCCTTAATATAGCTATTATGTACCCATTATATAGCCCATTATAGGGTAGGGGTCCCCATTTAGGGTCCCTCCTTTTCCGCTTTGAGCTCAGTCCATATTTTTATACCGCCATCATACAAATGAACTCTAGCAAATACTGTTCGTCGTTATGTAGAGGCCTCTACTTCTTTTTACTTAGGGATCAGGAGGCCCGAAAAGTAGGTGGTCGAGAGGGTCACGATTAGGACATGCGCGACCCGAGTTTAGGATAGTTGTCAATCCACTGTAAGCTAAGCTCGAGGCTCTAAGATCCTAAACGCCTTAACCCTAAACTCTAATCCCCTGACCTGAACCCTGCTTCCTAAGCCCCTGAGCCTTCAAGTTGGGGTTCTGAGGATCCTATCGAGTGGGACTTCGGGCCTGACATAGGGGCCTAAACAATTATAACAGGGTCTTGGGGTATATTATATGATAGAATAAGTATAAAGAGGAACCTAAGAAGTAGAGTTGGTATGTATGCAGGCTTCTACCGTGCTTAGGGTCTCCGTTGCATTGGTATAGTGAGGACCCCATACGGTAACCATAAAAGGGACTACCATGCAGACTATGGGTATTTCGGGGTTCTTGATTTTTTGCCCTCATGGTACACCCCAATCCCTTTACCTGAACCGAGGCGCTGATGTAGAACCGATCCATGCGTCCCAGTCTCCTCATACCGGCTATTGTCGGGCTGACCCGGAAAGACTTACGTAGCGGTTCAAAGCGCAGCTTTTAGCTTTTGGGGGCTCTGATAACTGAGTCTCGTTATGAACGTTTGAAGTTTTACTACCGTCGTCATTTGGCAAGTCTGAGAATTCACTGAGAATCCGAGATCTATCAACCAGGGTCCAACTTAGTAAATCACCAAACCTGCAACCTCAAAGCATTGGGCTCAAGGTTCCAGGGGCTTGGCCCTAAACCCTGAGCCCTAGATCCTACTTGGAGGGTCATGGGACTTGGTAAGCGAGTTTTCTTGTATATTAGTTGGGGTTTTCGGGAAATACAACCATACTAGGTATCGATTTGGGATGATTTTACATTTCCGTCGTTGCTTAGTATAGAGCCCTAAGTATACATAGTTTTGGGGATTGTTGAAATCGTCACCTAGTATTACAGTTGCATCATTTATGACTCCAGTTACTCAGTCCCATGACCCTCAAAGTAGCACCTGAACTGTTAGCTTTTGCAGCCCTTTAACACCTTAACAATCGGGCATCTGGGGGGTTCTATAATACGATTGTGTCCGTAGATTTTGGGAATACTTACCACTACAATTTCTGAGGGTTCCTTTAACATAGCTGTACCATACTCCCGAAGGGTCCATTTACCCAAATAGTATATACTTTGGCCTTAGCGTAGTGGGGCAAAAGTACATACTAATTGGGCACATGGACCCTTAGGGACTATGCCCCGAACTCCTAATCCCATCCCGGCAGCTGAGCCTAAAGCCCCTAATACATGCCCAGTATAGGGGCTTTTATAGTTACCTATGTTTTTTGTGGGGCTCCTTATTGATACTTACAGTAGAACTCACTAAAACCCCATTCTAATTGCTAAGGCCCCTATAGTAAACCTTTTCGGCAGCGAAGGAAGAGTACGATCATGGAATGCCTGGCTACTTGGCATGTCAATAGGCTGTCAGTGTCGACTGCCGGCTTCAAGTTCGCTTCCCCTAGGACGTACCCCAAAGCTCAAACCGTGAACTTTCAAGCCTGACGCCGGAATTAAACCGGCACTGAAGCCTTAAAGCCCATTCCCTGAATTAACCAAATGCGGTCTGCTTGACGACAGCTACGCGATCAAAGGACTTGGTATATAGGAAGCAAACTAAGTCAGAACTAGGACAGCCCTCTTGGGGATTCATATATATATATATATATATATATATATATGACACCTGTATGCTTATATATATGTATATATATATATATATATATATACAGACAGACAAACATACATATGCATACGCATACACACATAGACACATACATATACATACCCATACACACATACACATACGCACATGCACACATACACACATACCACATACACACATACATATGCAAACACCCCTACACGCATACACACACACACACATATATATATATATATATATATATATATACTTACATACAGACATGCAGACATACATACGTATACAATATATAGACATCAACCTTCTACTCATAGCTCGTTTCTGGCCCCAATGATCCTTCAAGCAGGGTCAGATTGCTTGTAGGTGGGCTTTCGAACTCCAAAGCTGCGAACCCAAAGAAGTGAGGAAAAAGGCCCCTAAACCCTAGAACCTTTAATCCAAGCCCACCGAAATGCGGATCTTAAAAAACCCATATAACTAGAATCCCTTGTAATTTCGAAAATCCCAGAAAACGGTATCATCAGTTATCAAACCTGAACGCAGCCAAAAGACCTTGGAATACCTCCATAAACGTGCTGATCCTAAAAATACAAGGCTCGCTGCGTGCTCACTAACTCCCCGTCCCAAACCAGGAGTACGGCATGGTCCCGAAACCCTCTTCTCTATAGCACCCTTGAAGGAGCCCTAAACCAACCAAGTCGAGGCCACGTCCATCATCAACGAAGTAGAAACACCCTTACATCAACCCGTATACTTGGAGGATCATGGGACTTAGTATTTGGGGTTCTGAATAGGGTGACTACAATTACTGATAACCTTACTTACGAAGTCCCATGATCCTCCAAGTAACCCAGAAGTCCAGGCCCTGGGTGTGGTCCCCATCATCAACGAAAACGACTCCACCAACACGGCTGAGCTCCGGTTCGGCGACAATGACCCTTTGCACTCGTTCTTTGTGTATAGCCATAATAATTTGCGGGGGCTCATGATTCTCATTAATACACTATCCTAATCCCACCAAAACCCGTTCTAGTTAGCAAGACACCTACATGACTGTATGTTTGCCAGGTGTTTATGTGCTGCTATAAGGTTTTAGAAGGGCCTTGGCAGGGCGCTTTACGGACGTTACCAGGTTTTGCAAGGGCTTCCTAGGGCTTTGTCAGAATCGGCCTTGTCCTTTTTCATGGTTCCCCCAAAAGAATAAACAGACCGGATAGTAGACCTTATTAAATCATTCCTACTAAGGGATATAGGTATAGTCAGAATAGGTTAGCCAGAGCTTTTGGTGTGGAGTGTCGTCCTTGTTGCTTCCAGGGTTCTTACTCGAGGTGTTTTGTTTAAACTGCCTAGGGCTCTATTTAAGGTTCCGGGGAAGGGGGGGGAATCGAATACGGCCATGTTTGCCCAAAACGCAGATTCTTGCCGAGTCCCGACAGCCAACACAAACAGCCGGGCGACCAGCCTGCAATCCCGGAAGTGCAAGCACTGAACCGTTATCGGAATGCACCAAAGCATGCCGCTGACGCTATTTCCGCTTCAGGAAGATTCCTGCACTCAAGCAGTATTGGACCGGAACTCTCTATAATTCTGAGATATTTAGGGTTTAGGGGTTTAGGGGTTTAGGGTTTGGGGCGAAGCAAACTGACTAAACCCAACACCCTTACAACAGGCTTGACCCCACCCCACCCCAGCATGCAAATCCTCAGCAGCACCATTCGGACCTACCTAAGGTCCGTGTAATTACGTTTTTGGGTTAATTACCTTATAGGATCCTGAATGTAGCATTGCTTGAACAACGAACTACAATGGAGCCATATGGAGCCTATGCCTATACGGAGATATATAAAAAATATATAAATAAATATATATGGAGATATGTCTATATATCCATATATCTGCATACATACATACATGCATACATATATAAATATTTATGTATGCTGTATAACCTGATCAAGAAAACTGCCAAGGATAACCTCGCTGCTCTCACAGCAGTCCAGCTGGAGGCTGATGCGCTGTGCCACCCAGCAGCTTTATTGTGTGTGCGCGCGTGTTGTTTGTGTAAGTCTGCACGTCTATTTTTACGCTGCAGTCTTAGTAGGGTATCCGTCTAGAGGGTTTATGGGTGTTGACCAAGGCTTGTTTACGGATGTCAGCTGCGTCTACACCGCGAACCCGCGGACGAATCCGGATGCGAAGCCTTTGCATCAAGGCGACGTTAGACGGCTACATGAGCCGACGCCCTTGAACCCTAAACCCTTCAAAGCAACCCATGAACGAACCCGAAACCCCGAAACCCTAAACCCTTGAAGGGAATCCTTAAAAGCACCCTCAATCGGAACCCATGCAGATCCCTTTAGGAGCCCTTATACGATCCCTTTGAAGGAACCCCTTGCGGGAATCCTTGAAGGATCCCTTAAAGGAGCTCCTATAGGATACCTTGATGGAGCACTTAAAGGAGTCCTTAAAAGGAGACCAAAGCCTAAACCCTAAACCCTGAAGCCCTAAACCCCTAAACCCTAAACCCGTACAGTAAGCCCTAAACCCCTTAAGGGAGACCCTTAAGACTGAGACCGAACCCTAAAACCCCCATAGATCCCTTTAAGGGAAACCCTATAATACCCCATGGTACCCTACAGATCCCTTTAAAGGAAACCCTAAACCCTGAACCATAATGCTATCCAAAAGCTGAGGCACATCGTGCCGGAGCCCTGGGCCGCTTGTCCGCGCTATAGGCCTCCAGGGCTTCCTTTAAAGGGGCCCTTAAATGGGCTTTAGGGTTTAGGGTTCAGGGTTTAGTTTAGGGTCTAGGGTTTAGGGTTCAGGGTTTAGTTTAGGGTCTAGGGTTTAGGGTTCAGGGTTTAGTTTAGGGTCTGGGGTTTAGGGTTGAGGGTTTAGCTTAGGGTTTGGGGTTTAGGGTTGAGGGTTTAGCTTAGGGTCTGGGGTTTAGGGTTGAGGGTTTAGCTTAGGGTTTGGGGTTTAGGGTTTAGTTTAGGGTTTGGGGTTCAGGGTTTAGTTTAGGGTTTACGGTTTAGGGTCAGATTAGGAACCCCTGCAGATCCCTCAGGAGCCCCCTATAGATCCCTTAAAGGAGCACCCTATAGGTCCTAAACGGGGCTTCAGGGTTTCCTGCGTTTTAGGGTTCAGGGGTTTGGGGGTTTGGGGTTGAGAGGTTTATGCAGGACGTCTGCGGACCATCCAAGCGAGAAGCATGCCAGGCGGAGGTTTAGGGATTTAGGGACTTTGGGTTTAGGGTTTAGGGTCTGGGGTTTGGAGTTCAGGATTCAAGGTTTTAGAGTAGGGTTTGTTTAAGGGTTTAGGGGTTCTGGGCTTAAGGGGTTTATGGTTTCCTCTATGCGTCCCTTGTCGACTTCCGTTCAGGGTTCCTTTCAGGATTCTATGACTATGGGTTGAAGGTTCACGGCTTTAGGGATGAGGCTTCAGCCTGAAGGGTTCTAGTCTTTGGGAGGTTCAGGGCTCAGGGTTTCCGGCTTACAGTATCCTTTAGAAGCTCCTTGAAAAAGGCTGCTCCGATAGGGGTTCTTGTTCTATTCATTGAACAGTGGAGGTTGCAAATCTCGCGTTGTTTGTTGAAGTTTCCGTGTCATTGGTGCTGAGTTTACTTGTAGAGATGGGCCTGCATGGGCTCGTGGAGCCACGCCTGCGTAGATGTCAAGCGTTGTGGAAGTGAGTGTTTGGACCTGATGTTTTTGTTGTGTGTGTCCGTGCATCCGGTCAGGAACAAGCATGGTGGCGTAACAGCGACACGCTTGGGGCCACAGGGGGCAGAAGCAAACCGGGACAGCAACAACAACAACAACAACATGATGGCCGTGAGTGTTCCCCTAGCTATGTGTGCAAAGTTTGCCTTGTGAAAGCAGCTACACAGGGTGTTTTCTGGGGGGTTACTGCTTAAAGAAATCCATGATTGGGGAACGTGCCATGAGGGTCTGTACCGCTGTTCTTCCCAACTAGACCTCCATCTCCAGACCCTGCACCCTAAACTCCAAGCCCCAAGGCGTAGTCGTATAATCTAAAACATCTTATCCCTAAATCCCGAACCTTAGATTTTCTAGAAAATCCCAGTAGAAAAACCGAATTATTCAAACAAAAGCTTACGTTAAGGGTCCCTGAATCATGGCCGCCTTATGCCTGTGCTTTCGGTTGACGTCCGCGTTTGAGGCACTGCGAGTCGAGACAAAGGACCGATGTGCCGTGTTCGGATTGAGGGCTCGGGGCGCTAAGCCCTAAATCCCATGACCGACGGCATAACCCAGACCTTCCAAAACCTCTTAATTAAGGAATATACCTTAAATTAGAGTAGGATCCTTAATATGATTTAAGGTATATTCCTTAATTAAGGGGTTTTGGAAGGTCTGGGAATAAGGAGACCAGGGTTTGGGGTGATTTTTTCTATATTTCGAATAATAAGGAACCCCCAGAATTGTACAGGTAATTACTCAGGCCACTATGAATCCCAAGCCCCGAACCCTAAACCCTGTAAACCGTAAATTCTGGATCCTGAACGATCAAGCTTACAAGGCTGGTATAGGATAGGACCCAAGCCAGGAAGATGCTAAGTACCTCTAAGGTACCTACAGCCAACCCCATAAGTTGGAAACCGGATTGAGGCCAAATACTGCTGGGATTCCCTATACATTACTCTTCGGGATCGGGGCTATGGGGTTTCCAACTTTTGGGCTTCTACTATAAACCCTAAACCCTAAACCCTAACCCCTTTATATAACCCTTATCGTACCCTTGTACTAACCCGTTAAATGAACCCTAAGGTACCCCCACTGTAAGGGTGTACATGGAGGGGATACTTACACGGACCATGCCTTTAGGCTCAGGATGTTCCAGAATCATCGTCGAGTGTGGTCTTTGGGTCTGACAGCCTTAAGATATGAGCCGTGAGAGCATGAGAGATGATAACAAGAACTAAGTACTGATGTACAGTGTAGAATCTTGGGTTCACTGAAAGGTATAGCTTGGGGTTTAGGGTTGAGGGCTTGGGGTGCAGCTTAGGGTTCACTTCAAGGTACCGGGCTTAGGGCTCAAAAACTCAGTCACAACGACAGCGATACTGCCATATAGAACTCACAAACCTGTCGTTTCTGCGACATCTAGGTCGAGGGGCTTAAGTGCCGCCCACCTTTGATGGCGGGCGGCCTAAGCCTTGAGTTTAGGGTCTAGCGTCTAGGGTTTAGTTACACGGGCATAATTAAGGTGTGATAGCTATGTACCGCTGCGGTCCTGGCCACACCGCTTCCTCCTGCTTGGAAAACAACCCGACGGCGTGGCTTGCAACCTGCGTGTGCAGATTGCACGAGAGCTCCTGGACACACCTGCCCATGATCTAGAAGTCAACGCTAGAAAGATGAAGGCGTTGTTCCATGCCGACCTTTTGGAAACAGCCCATTCCGGGCTTTTGACGGGGCGGCTGCGGGTGTGTGTCCGCACGGTTGGGGTAATGTGGAAGGCGGACAGCCGAGAATGTGAACGCATCAACAAAATGCTGAAGCTGTTCACTGAGAGGGGTCCGACCTCGTCCGCCGAGCTTGTTTCCAGCCGAGCCTGCATAAAGCACTATCTCGGAGAGGCCGTCGGTGCGGGCGCAACCGAGTTGCGACGGAAATGGTCGCACTCATAACAAAGAGGTGCTAACCACTGTCATAGGTTTTCTATTCCAGAATAAAGGGGTGATAGCCCCTAAATCTTACAGAGCATCAAGCCCTGGTGGCGTGCTTTTCGTGTGTTCATGTTCTCACCTGCACTCTCAGATGGCAAGCTCAGCAAGCTCTTCCCTTCCAGCATCTAGCATGCTACACTACGGTTGATGATATAAATCTTGCATTACCTTAAGGACCCTAAACTATGGGAATTATGGTATATTCCTTATTATGAGTAATGCAGGATTTATATTATGAACCGTATTACTATCGTTACGTTAATTCGCAACCTTGGTTGCCACGGCCCACAGCCCCGAACCCAGACTCGGTTCTGGAGTACTCAGATCCTTTGGAGTTTTAGGGTTCTGAGATTTTTACAGTTTAGGGTTTAGAGTACTACCTGAACCCCACGTAACCTACCTTTTTGAGGACTTATATAAAGAAATCATATTAGGGAACCCTAAAAAGGTAGGTTCCTTAGGGTCTAGGTAAGGCTTAGGGTTTTGGGGTTGCGGCGCTTCAGGACCTGTTGGGTTTCTCGGACGTCTAGGGCTTTTAGTCAGCGTTTAGGGTTCCTCCCTGGATCCTTAATTGTCTTGGAGTTCCTCTGGTTGGCTCTTAGGACTGTAACTGTTTGGGTTTCTATATGAACTATAATAAGGAGGCTAAAAGTTTAACTTTTAGAAAGGGTTCAGAAGTCAGCTCAGCTGTAGTTTGGATGTGTGTGTGTGTGTGTGTGATTCTGCTGTCCCCTCATGATGGGATGCTAACTCTACTAAGATTGTGCGTGTGGCCTAAGTTAGGATATAGATGTTAGTACCCCCCCTTATAACCCCGCTGTAACCCCCTTACATCTTTGCCATTCATGTAGTAAGTCCCTACTAACTTGGGG
The DNA here is from genome assembly GCA_905221615.1 of Symbiodinium sp. CCMP2592. Taxonomy (NCBI): domain Eukaryota; class Dinophyceae; order Suessiales; family Symbiodiniaceae; genus Symbiodinium; species Symbiodinium sp. CCMP2592. Next base: position 1,724,400 of record CAJNDT010000779.1, read on the forward strand.
GAAGTTAGTAGAAGGTCGGTTGGAAGAAATAGAAGTTACTAACTTAAGTTAACTTTTTAGCTAACTTATTCTAACTTATGTTAACTTATTCTAACTTTTTTTGTTTTATGTCGGTTTTGTGTTAAATGGTTTTCGTTGTTTGTCACTGATGCTGTTCTTTTCTGTGCTCCACAAAGATAAGAGCAGATGCTATGGGCTTAGGGGGTTCAGGTGTTTAGGACCACCACCATCACCAGCACCAGCACCAGCATCAGCACCACCACCAGGGTTATAGGGTTTAGGGGGTACAGGGTACGGTGTGGAGTGTAGAAACACTATCACCACAGCATTCACCAACACCAACACCACCGCCGCAGCCACCACCACAACAACAACAGCAGCAACAACAGCAACCACCACGACAACAACAGCACCCTCACCAACATCAACAACAACAGCATGTCTAGGACGTTAGGAACACCACTAGCGCATGTTTAGAGTTCAGGGTAGTTTAGGGGCTTGGGTTTGGGGTGTAGGGCTTGGGAAACCTCCGCCAGCACCACCGCCAGCACCAGCACCAGCCCCAGCGCTAGCGGAAGTGCCAGCACCAGTACCAGCACCCACCAGCACTAGCACCAGCACCAGCACCTAGCACCAGCACCAGCACCAGCACCACCGCCGCCGCCGCCCCCACCACCAGCACCACCACCACAGCAGCACCACCAGCACCAGCACCACCGACACCACCATCAGCAACCCCCACCGCCCGCGCCACCACCGCCAGCACCACCCCCGAGTTCATAAAGCCAGGAACCAGGCCGGATAAGTTCAGAAAAAGTTCATATTTCCAGGCCTGAAAAGTTCATAAAAAGTTCATATTTCGTGGCCTGAAAAGTTCATAAAAAGTTCATATTTCGAGGCCCGAAAAGTTCATAAAAAGTTCATATTTCCAGGCCGGAAAAGTTCATAAAAAGTTCATATTTCCAGGCCGGAAAAAGTTCATATTTTTAGTGTTTTATTGGTATTTACAATGAATCCAAGCCTGAAAAGTTCATATTTCGAGGCCTGAAAAATTCATAAAAAGTTCATATTTCGAGGCCTGAAAAATTCATAAAAAGTTCATATTTCGAGGCTTGAAAAGTTCATAAAAAGTTCATATTTCCAGGCCTGAAAAGTTCATAAAAAGTTCATATTTCCAGGCCTGAAAAGTTCATAAAAAGTTCATATTTCCAGGCCTGAAAAGTTCATAAAGAGTTCATATTTCCAGGCCTCGGAATTGGAGCCGGCTAGCACTCCACCCCCTGATTCGCCCCACCACCACCACACCACCCCACCACCTCACCACCACCCCACCACCCCACACCACCCCCACCACCCCACCACCCCCCACCACCCCACCACTCCCACACCACCACCCCACCCCAGCCCGCCCTTTACACCCCACCCACCCCACACTTTACCACCCCACCCCAACCCACCACACCCTACCGCCCCACCACCCCACTACCCGGTGCGTGGGGTGGTGGTTGGTGATGTGGGTGGTGGGTGGTGGATGGTGGGTGGGTGGGTGGTGGGTGGTGGGTGGTGGGTGGTGGGTGGTGGGTGGTGGGTGGTGGGTGGTGGGGTGGGTGGTGGGTGGTGGGTGGGTGGCGGGTGGCGGGTGGCGGGTGGTGGGTGGTGGGTGGTGGGTAGCGTGGGTAGCGTGGGTGGCGTGGGTGGCGTGGGCGGCGTGGGTGGCGTGGGTGGCGTGGGTGGCGTGGGTGGCGTGGGTGGCGTGGGTGGTGTGGGTGGGCGTGGGTGGCGTTGGTGGTGGCTGGTGTATGGATGCAAAGTTTTGCTGGGAATGGATTTGCCGCATTTTGGTGTGGGTGGTGGCTGGTGGCTGGTGGGTGGTTGGTGGTGGCTGGCGATGGCCACCGCCTCACCACCCGCTACCACCACCCACGACCCCGCCACCCCATCGTTGTTTCTTTTAACCCACAAGTTCACTTTTGCTAACTTATGTTAACTTTCTTTGACTTATGCTAACTTTTTATCTAACTTACCTAACCCCCTAGTAACATCTATATCTTAACTTAAGCCAAACGCACAATCTTAGTACCTCTGTTCGACCCGACAACAGGAGCTGGAGGGAAGAGACGGTTGATTCGTTGGTCTTCGTGGTGACTTAGTGTACCTGTATCAACGAAGGCCTACGTGCTTAGTGCTCCCTTTGATGTTTGTAGTTTGGCTTCATAGGGCTTCCAGTTACAATCGTGCTGTGATACACCTCAGTTCCCTATTCTAATTTGACTCCACACCCCAAACAAATATTAAGAGATCAGTAGGAGTTGGGTTGGCTAGATTCTGTTGTTTGCGAGGATGCCGGCAGCGGACTCGGCACGGGTGGTATGGCCACGATGCTCGAACACACAAACCTTATATGCTCTAAGTCCTTAAACCCTAGGCCCGAAATCGTGACCGAAAGGTTGCTAAGATTAGGGTTGAAGCTTCCGGGATTCTACGGGTTATAGGGATGGCGGTTTGGGTTAGTGGTTTGCGGTTGGGAGCGCGGGGCTGTAATGGACTTTAGGCTTCAAGGGTATACATGAAGCTGTTAGCTGAGTCGAATCCCAAACCCTTTAGGTGTTAACTCCCCCCTCTCGGATATGTCAAAGGTGAGGTGCACTCACCGATGTTGGACAACGAAGAAGAGGTCCAATCGAACGGGGCCACTCGTGAGGACAACTCTAACGGATGGCGGCTTCATCAGATCGACCGCCAAGATGCTGAGTCGTTGCGCTCCTACTACGGATTCCTCCCTTGTAAGGCTCGCTCCTGCACGCGCAAAGGCAGATCAGAGTCCGGTCTTTGCTGGCCGTGCTGGAGGATCAGATATGAACCATGGGAGCCATTTGTACGGCCCGAGCGCGCACCTTGCGCATCAGAGAACTGCCGCAACCTGCCAGAAGAGGGCTCTGACCTGTGCAATCATTGCAGAAGAGCGACGCCTGCACCCAGGTTTCCTGAAGCGCCATGGTGCATAGTGTGCAAATGGTGCATAGGCTCCACATATATGGGAGTCTGTGGAGCATGCGCGAAGACTGCCCGAACGGGCTAAACAGCACCGACCTACCGTAAGCGTCCAAGTAGTCCCTATTTATGGTTTTTGGTACCTAACTAATGGGCTAGGCCTGAACCCCACGTAACCTACCTTTTTAAGGACTTATATAAAAGAAATCATATTAGGGAACCCTAAAAAGGTAGGTTCCTTAGGGTCTAGGTAGATTCAACCCAGCTTGTTGGAATCATCTGAGCCTAGTATGGCGCCCATGTTGCAAGGCCCTGCCTGGACCGCTTTTCCACAAAATCCTCTCTCCCGACTTTAAGTCACGTCTCAGGGGACGCGATACGTAGAAGTACCCTATATACATGGGGTTATCCAGAGCCGATTCGCCGCCCCCAATTAATTACTTAAATCCGACTTGCCAAGTCCCCTCATCCTTTCAGCCGTTTTTCGGGACGGAAAACCCGGACAGTGTATGCCCTGGAATGTGGGTGACTGGACCCTCTAGACAGACATCTGTCCAGGGGTTCCAAATTGAAACTGCTTGGCTGTGAAATAGCGTAAACCTTAAACTTAAACTCTCAACCCTGAAAAGCCCTAAACCCTGAATCCAAATTCCGACGCCCTAAACCCCAAAGGCCAAAAAGCCCGAAACCACAAGGCACGAAGCTCTTGAACTTTGTATTGAAGAAGAGTTTAGGGCTTGTGGTTTAGGTTTCATGGCTTACTTTAGGCTCGTAGTGTTTTCGACTGAGGGTTTCGAGACTGGGGTTTTGGGCTTATGGCTTTTGGTTTCCGGCATGAGGCTTTGGGCTTACGGTATACCTGGACCCTGAATAACCTACCTTTTAAGGACTTATATAAGGAAATCATAAATGAGGAACCCTTACGGATCCCTCAAAGCAACCCTTACAGGAGCCCTTAGGGGAACTTTTAAAGGAACTCGTAAAGCAGCCTTTGAAGGAACCCTTAAAGGAGCCCGTAAAGGAACCCTTATGAGGAACCCGTAAAGTAGCCTTTGAAGGAGCCCTTAAAGGAACCCCTGAAGGAGCCTTTAATGGAGTCCTTACAAAGGCACCCCAGAACGGTAGGTTTTGGGGGGCTTAAGGTAGGGAAAAAAAGGGACCACACCGATCCCAGGAAGATCTTGGCTGCGCGCACTGCCTCTGTCTCTGGCATCTTGGCAGGGGTTCAGTGTGAGTTTTCATGGTGAAGGGCTTTAGGGTTTACTTTTAGGGTGTTAGGGTTTAGGTTTCAGGGTTAAGGGGATTTAGGGATTTAGGGTTTAGGGTATAGTATGTTTTTAGGGGTTTTCGTGGTTTTAGTGTTTAGGGTTCAGGGTTTTAGGGTTTATAGGATTACCAATACTATTCCTTAGCCAGGGTTCCTCAAGATAAGTATGCAATATTAGGTATGATATAGGTTAGAACTATTGGATAATATGCACCCAACCCCTATTCTGGATATTAAGGCCCCTTAGATTATCTGGCACCTTGGCTCGAAAGTCTCTTCCTTACTGACTTAGGCTTTCAGGGTGTTAGGGCCCCCCTAAACCCTAAACCCTAAACCCTAAACTCTAAACCCTAAACTCTAAACCCTAAACCCTAAACCCTAAACCCTAAACTCTAAACCGAGTTAGGGCCTTTAGAGGTGTTAAGGGCATTTCGGGTCTTCAGGGCCGCAGGGTGTTGGGGTGTTGTAGGGCTCTTCGGTTTTAGGTGTTTAGGTTTTGAGTTTTGTTTTCTGGTACCCCTGTACAAGAACTCCGTTTCGTTCGAGTTTCGTTCGAGATATGGCCGAAGCTCTAATAAACTGTTTTGGGTTTAGGGCTTTGGGTTTCAGGGTTCAGGCTTGTAATAGGGTTTAGCATCTAAGAGCTTGTTTACTTTTGGGTTAATGGGATTAAAGGCTTCACAGGATGTCCTACGGATTGACAAGGCTTCAGTGAGCCCCGGATCCCCATAAAGAGAGCCTAAACCCAAAGACCTTACAGAAATCTGGAGTGTATCTTAGAAGGGGCCCCCACCCTGTAATAGTGGTACAATAGGAATATAGTAGGGCCCCAATATAACCCTTATAGTCACGATTACAGGGTGGGGGCAGCTTCTAAAGTGTATCTGTGTTGCGTTGTGTTGGCCACTCTGTCGTCGTCATAAGTACCACCAGTAGTTGCACATTGTGTTCCAAACCCTTTACCCCAAGCTGAGCCGCAAACCCTCCTAGTATGCTCCGAGGTACCCTTGCCAGAGGCTTCTTTGGTCTTTAATCGTAGGTATTAGTGGTTGTATATATATATATATATGGCTTAAGGACAGAGCGTAGTTGGGTTGTCTGGGTGCCTACATCGCTAGCACAAACCTCGGTAGCCTAGATCCTTAAACCATCATCTCCCCGAGCTCCTATAAGCCTGGATGAGTGTGCGGTTTAGGGTTCTATAGTCTCCTTAGGAATTTTTTATTTCATATAAAACCCATCAGCAGTTCCTCGCCGTGAGATTGTAGTAGATCCGACTGCTGAGGCCTTTTTCGGAAAATGGGCGGGTCCTACATCAATTCATGAGCTCTAGCAAACCCTCAACCCTAAAAGCCCCTGGAACAGCACGATCCCACGCCTTCAACCGAGAACCATGGCTCGACTCCCACCCTTGTCCTTTTAGCAATAATAGACAGAGCCCTATACCTATATCCCTTAGTAGGAACTATTTAAGAAGGTCTACTAGCCGGTCTGTTTATTCTTTTGGGGGAACCATGAAAAAGGACAAGGCTGGACACCATGAGCCATAGTCCGAAACCCTAAACCTCGAGCCCACAAGCCCCAAAAAGGTATACCTCAATCCCACACCCCAGAAGCTTCCCGAAAGCCCTGAACTCTAAACTTCAGGAGGTAAGTGTCCTAAGTAAGTCCTACGGTTGATGATATAAATCCTGCATTACCCATAATAAGGAATACACCACAATTCCCGTAGTTTAGGGTCCTTAAGGTAATGCAGGATTTATGTCATCAACCGTATAAACCCCAAAAGCCACCAAAAGCTTTAACACCTTAACCCTAGAATCCCAGAAGGTATCCTAAGCTTTCTAAACCCTAAACCCCGAAGCCCCGAAACCCCCCAAACCCCTAAACCCTAAACCCCTACACAACCTAAACCCGAAAAGGCATCCCCTGCGTGCTGCTGAACTCCAGCTTTCCCAAGCGCCTTTTGGGGCTTTTGGACTTCGCGCCGCCGGAGGCTCCGGATGAAGCGCCTCGGAAGAGTTTTGGGTTTTTTTGGTGTGCCTTTAAAGGGATCCAGAAGGGTTCTCTTACAGGGATCTATTAGGGGCTTAAGGGGCTTTTAGCATTTTGGGGGTTCAGGGGTTAGGGGGTTTAGGGGTTTAGGGCCTTTTGGGGTTCAGGGTTTAGGGTTTACGGGTTAAAGGTTCAGGGTTTAGGAATAATCAAGGGTTTAAGGGTTTTTGCGGTTTAGGGGTAGGAGTTTAGGGTTTAGGGGCTTTCGGCGTTTAGGGTTTATGGGGTTTAAGGTTCAGCCTGCAGGGTTTAGGGGTTTGGAGCGCCTGGGTCGAAGAGCTTGTTTAGGCTTCTTTTACAAGGCCCCTGCAGCGGATTCGCTTCAAGACTTCCTTGAAAGAGTTACCATAAAAGCTCCTGTGAAGGCTAGAAGGTTTAGGGCTTAGGTGCTATGTCTTCTGTTATATTTGAATGTAGTTGTTTTTTATCGGCATTTACCCTTCTACTGTCTAGTCATGCAATGCAGCCCCGAAGAGTCCTACGTAGCTGTATGGCGGATACTTCCCAAACCATAGCTGTAACTTCTACTATAGAAACCCTCTATTCTACTCTGTGGCCTGTGGCTACTTGGGACCCCTTGGAAGTGTGAACCACATTCCCCGCAGAACCCCTTCTCCGTAAAACGAAACGCTCTTCGGGAACGTGAACCCTAGGCTGGGTTTTTGTTAAGGAGTTTGATTGACGTTACCATAATAGGGATCTATAGTAAACAATATGGTAGTTTCCAAAAATAGGGGACCCTAATATTACCCAAAATAGTAGGATCCTTATTATAAGGACCCCAAAATACGGTACCCCTATTTTCGGACACTCCCACATGATGTCCTATGTTGGTCTTAAATGCATCCCTTAACAGGAAGCCGGTACGGTTCTGCTCAGGTGAAGCTGCCGGAGGAGGCCACCTATTTCATGGCAATGGCTCCCTGGCGGAAAGCTGTGCAAAATAAGAGTGGTTCCTGCAAGGGATCTGTTTAGGGGCTTAGGGGTGTAGGGTTGAGGGGATCTTCTAAGTGTTGAGGCTTCCATGAGGGCTTGGGTTAGGGGCAAGAGGTGTTCGGACGAGGTTTCATCGGGTTTAAGGTTTCTATAGACCCACTCAGCGATTAGTTTACAACCTGCAGGAAGGCACTCTGCAATGATTGCGTTCAAGATAGCCCTAAACCCTTGAACCCTAGGCCTATGGCCTAGGGTTTGGGCCAGTAGGTGGTTATCGTAGGATTGGAAAGAGGTCGAAAGTATTCAGCGGATAGTGGGTATGAGGCGTGCCAGCTGAGGGTTGAGGTCTTGTTTTTTTGCTGTGGACTTATGAGCTTTGCTGATGCCTTAGGGTTGAGCGGATGTGGCTTTGCAGCTTCAGGAGCGTCGTTGGCTTAACAGTTTATTGTTATCCCCGAAACCCTGAACCATATTTAAGGCTAGACTCTCTAAACCTAAACTCCATAACTCTATACCCTACCAAAGCCTCCACCCTACTTAGGCCAGAAGCCGAGGATTGCTCGCAGACGGTGCCACAGCACACCCTAAACCCTAAACCCAAACCCTCCATCCTGGATAATTAACCCTAAGGGTCCAAGTACCTAAATAGCAGGGTTTCAAAGTCCAAAAGCCATTCAGAGCATGTTTGGGATCTAAAACCCTACGATTTGGGTACTTGGACCCTCTGGGTAAGCCAGAAGCCGAGGATTGCGCGCAGACGGTGTCACAGTACACCCTAAACCCTAAACCCAAACCCTAAACCCAAAACCCTAAACCCAAACCCTCCATCCTGGATAACTAAGCCAGACCTAGGATTGCGCGCAGACGGTGCATGACACCCGCCGCTGGATCGTTTCGCTGCCGGTAGCTGGCGAGCTCACCTTGGACGATGGCGCTGCCAGAGTGCCTGAGATCGATATGGGGGTTTCCGAAATAGGGGTACCTTATTTGGGGGTCCTTATAACACCTTATTTTTAGGATCCTTCTAATTAGGGTCCCCTATTTTCGGAAACTCCCATATGTTTAGGGGGTTTGGAGTTAGGGGTGTAGGGTTTAAGTGTTAGGGTTTAGATGTTTTAAGGGTTCTGAGATCGAGATTTCAAGGGGTTTAGGGTGAAGTATGGGGTTAAGGGTTTAGGGTTTGGATGTTTTAAGGGTTCAGGGCTAAGGGTTTAGGGTTAATTAAGTGCATATGGGGTTAAGGGTTTAGGGTTTAGATGTTTTAAGGGTCTAGGGTTTAGAGATTTCAAGGGGTTTAGGGTGAAGTATGGGGTTAAGGGTTTAGGGTTTGGATGTTTTAAGGGTCCAGGGTTAAGGGTTTAGGGTTAATTAAGGGCATATGGGGTTAAGGGTTTAGGGTTGTTTAGATGGTTTAAGGGTTTGGGGTGTAGAGATTTCAAGGGGTTTAGGGTGAAGTATGGGGTCAAGGGTTTAGGGTTTGGAGGTTTCAAGGGCATATGGGGTTAAGGGTTTAGGGTTTAGATTTTTTAAGGGTTTAGGCTTTAGATAGTTCAAAGGGGTCTAGGGTTTAGGGTTAAGCGCATATAGGGTTAAGCAAGGTTTAGATGTTTAAAAGGCTTGGGGTTCAGGGCATATAATATAAAGGGTGAAGTAAGGTTTAGATGTGTTAAGGGTTTAGGGTTTAGGGCATACAAGGTTAAGGGTTCAGGGTATAGGGTTTAGTGATTTAGGGTTTCGGGTGATCTCTATATAAGCTCTACGCCCTCGTCGAACTGTAGAAGATGAGCAAACGATCGGGGGCGCGGTAAGGAGGTCATACGTAGAGCTTGAGGACAATAATCTTTAGGGGTACTTAGAAATAATTTTTTATTTTTGGACATTATAATCCCTAAGAAACAGCTAACTAGGGTTCTAAGTTCAGTATAGATCCGACTCAGTGCAGAACCCAGAACAACTCTACCTGTGTATGCGGTATGCCTTCTCAGGCCATTGATCCTTCAACCTAATCCCTGAACCCTGAACCATTCAAGCAGTCCCCCATCCCAAGCCGAGCCTCTTAGGGGACCCTGGAGGATATAGACCCTCTCAATAAGGCCCTTTGTAAGAGAGCCAGAAGTAGGGTTGAGAAGGGGTACCTTTAAGGGGTCTCCCTACTAATACTACCTACCTCAGTAACCCTAAACCTGAGCCCGGAGCCTTTCGACCCTAGAGCCCAAGCTCCCCAAGGCCCGCCTTAGGGTTTAGGGATTATCGTTTAGGGATTAGGGTTTAGGGTTTAGGGGATTAGGGTGTAGGGTTTAGGATTTAGGGTTTAGGGTTTAGGATTTAGGGTTTAGGGGATTAGGGTTAAGGGTTTAGGGTTTTAGGGATTTGGGGTATCAACCTGGGCCACTTCTATAGGTTCTAGGTGCTGCTATTCTGACAAAGCTCCTGCCGAAGTATTACGAGCTCGGTATACCCGGGCTTCCAAAGCTCCAGAAGTAAGGAGTTCTCCCGGAACCACAGGAGGGTTCTTTGCAAAATTTGTCAACTAAGGGGTTTTGGAAGTTCTGCAAAGGCACCCATTGCACTCCAAGACCGAACCTGAAGAAGCAGGCCCCTGCCTGACCCGATCCCATGACTACCATGCACAACAGAACTACGCAGAACATTCAAGCCTTTCAAAGTTCTTAGACGGGCTCTAGAACGCTTATCATAAGCTTTTAATATAGAAGCATATTCAATTACCAGCATCATTCTTTATGGCTCCTTGAAATAATGCTTCGACAATATGCCCAAGCCCTCCTCTGATTGCTACTGCCCCAATACTAAGTATGTCAGACACCGCTTTGAAGGGGCGCAGGGGTGGTAGTGGTGGCAACCCTTGAAGCTCTTACAGGTTCTACATTTGGATTAATTATTGCAGGGTTTTGCATTCTAACCGTTCCAACCCTTGCTACCTGTGCAAATCTTGAGCACGAGCCGTCCCCCCTAAACCTTAAACACCTAAACCCTGATCCCCTAAACCCCTAAACCCTGAACCCCTAAACCTCAAACCCCTACATCACTAAACCCCTAAACCCTAAAGCCATAAACTCCCAACAGTCCCAAGCACCCTAAACCCTGACTCCTGAACCCCTGATCGCATAAACCCCTAAACCCTTAAGTCTTAAGCCCCTGGCTCTTTCCCCCCACATCTCAACCAACCCTAAACCCTAAGTCCTTAGTTGCGAGGCCTTGGGTGCGAAGAAGAGTCTGCTCCCTGCAGGCGTTCGGCAGGTGCAGGGCACGTCCCCCGCATGCAGAATACAGGGGCCTCGGTCAGTGTGCGTTTGGGGGGTTTAGGGTTTGTATAGGGGTTTGGGGTTTAGAGTTGTGCTTAGAGGCCTTGTCAGCGTGCATTTGGGGTGTTAGGCTGCAGGGACTCAAGCAATACTTACGTAAGGTCATGGTCAGTGGTAGGCAAAGAATGTTGATGTTCTGAAATAGATTACCCAAACCCCTGAACCCAAAGCCCGCTGTAGGTCCGCTTAAAGAAGGGACCATTCCCAAGACACTTCTGTAGAAGGAAATCAATATCAATTTTGCGTTTTGGCTGTGTTGCGGACAGGTCAAACCCGCGTTTTGGCCGTGTATTCGTAATTATAGGAGCACTCTCAGGCTATATAACCATTTCCGGGACCTCATTTCGTTTCCATTCCGCTGAGTGCACCAAGCTGTTCTCAGTTCATTTGCTGCAGAGAACACGCTCACCCATATGTTGCTACAACACCTACTCCTATGCCAGGAAGTGAAACCTATGGCTCCTCAATCTCCGTCACATCCGCCGCAAATGCTAAACCCTAAACGCTAGCCAAGGTTCATGCGCAATGAAGCTGTGCGGCTCTGCCATGCAGGGAGCTTTGGCGAACTGGTAGCTGAACTCTGAAGGGTGCCCCTTAAAACACATCCCTTGAAAAGTTTCTAGGTTTGTGTAGGCCCCCGGTTAAGAAACTTCTTTCCTTAGTGGGATCTTAAGACTGAGCGCTTCAAACTTTAAAGAGCTGGGGTACAATAATCAGCTGTCTACCGTTTGTTTTCACCTTCAATGAGTTTGCGATGTCTTCACGTCACAGCCGAAACCCTGCCCCAAGCCTTTTTCAGCTGAGTGCTGAATACTACAAGCGTTCTACAAGGATTCGCACAATGCAGGCTTTTACCGAAACCCTCAAACTAGAATCTTTAGACTAAGGAATCTGTAGTGTTTAGGGTGGTTTCAGTACATCTGGGTTTGGAGTTTGCTTTTACGGTTTAGGTTTTAAGGTGAGCTCCTTTAAAGCTCCTCTAAGCCCTATAAACCCTAAATCCCGAAACTCTTCAACCTATATACGCCCTAAACCCTAGGAAAGCCTAAAGCCCCGTACAGATCCTTTAAATGAACCCTTATGGATCCCTTCGAAGGAACCCTAAAGCCCTAAACCCTAAACCCCCTAAACCCTAAACTCTGTAATGCCCTATGGTACCCTAAAGATCCTTTTAAAGTCAACCCTAATCAAGGCTTTCGCTAGCCATGCTCGCTCGAGGTGCGTGCTTCTAACAAAATTGCGTGCTCGCTCGCTTGCGCAGCACGCCTCATGCCAACAAGCAGCCGGCGCAGACAAACGAGCGAGCACCCAAAAATGTTATAAGCACCCTCCCCGAGCGAGCATGCAAAATCGACGCTGCTTTTGAGGCCTCAGACTCGCCGTAGAGGTGTTTAGGGTTTGGGGTTAGATTCCACAAAAATCCAATGCATGCTCGCTCGAGCTGCGTGCTTCTAACAAAACTGCGTGCTCGCTCACTTGCGCAGCACGCCTCATGCCAACAAGCAGCCGGCGCAGACAAGCGAGCGAGCACCCAAAGATGTTAGAAGCACCCACCCCGAGCGAGCATGGTTAGTGCAAGCCTTGACCTAAACCCCTAAACCCTAAAATACCCTGTCCTATAGATGCTTTTAAATTAAAGGAAACCCCCAAGGGTCCAACTACCTAATAATCATATACTCTCCAAAATCCTAACCTACATAACTACTATCCTAAAACCGAGTACCTAATTATTCGGTCCTTTGGACCCTTGGGAAACCCTAAACCCTAAACCCCTGTTATAGTTGTGTTGTACTTTAGGGTGGATGAAGGTCCTGGTTAACAAGGTTTGGGACCACAGGCTCCTCCAACCATGGAATTTCGGATGTTTGTGCAGACGGAAAAGAGCCCATAAAAAAAAATAAAAAACTAACCCCCAGGAGCGAGGTTGCACGCGGCATCGTCAACTTTTCCTCGGAGCAGTTGCGGGGCCCTCTGGGTTTACAGTAGAAGCCCATAATTTGGAAAGCCAGTAGCCTCAATCCTTACAAAAATTACAGGGAACCCAGAACGTCCTGCAACTCCGAGCTGCAAAGTCACTACTGTAGGAGCCTAAAAGTTGGAAACTCAATAGCCTCAACCCTTAAGAGTACAGTAGCCGCCGGAAAGTTGGAAGGCGGCAATTGGAACGGTTGATGCGGCAACGGCATCTTCCAACTTTGGGTTTGACTTGGTCCCATCTTCCAACTTTAGGTCCCGGCGTTTGGACCGGTTGATGCGGTAACGGTATCTTCCAACTTTCGGTTCCAGTAATGCAGAGAGAGAAACCGCAATTACTTCGACCGCTCTAGTAGTGCTGAGAGAGGGAAACGGCAATTACTACGACCACTCCAATATTGCTGAAAGAGAGAAAGAGAGAAACTGCAAGTACTACGACCGCTCCAGTATTGCAGAAAGAGAGAACCTGCAATTACTACGACCGCTCCAATATTGCAGAGATAGAGAGAGAAACTGCAAGTATTACGACCACTGCAGTATTGCAGAGAGAGAAAAGCTGCAAATACTACGACCGCTCCAGTATTGCACAGAAAGAAAAACTGCAAATACTGCGACCACTCCAATATTGCAGAGAGAGAAAACTGCAATTCTTAGCACCGCTCCAGTGTTGCAGAATTACTACAACCGCTCCAATATTGCAGAAAGAGAGAAGCTGCAAACCATTGCCGCTCCAGGATTGCGGAGAAGAAGAAAAATTACAATTACTCCAGTATTCTAGTGAGAGAGACGGAGAAACTGCAATTAAATATTGGGTCTGGTTGGTCCCATCTTCCAACTTTAGGTCCCGGCATTTGGAGCGGTTCATGCGGTAATCAAAAGTTGGAAGGTTGCAAACTTGGAAGAACCCAAAGTTGGAAGATGTGTTTCATTCCAATTGTGGGGTGCTGAAGTTTTGGGTGCGCATCTTCCAACTTTGCGGCTGCCACCATAATGTATAGGGAAACCCTGCACTATTTGGCCTTAATCCGGTTTCCAACTGTATGGTGTTTACCCTAAACCACCAAACCCCAAACCCCTAAATCATAGGGACCCTTAAGAGGGTAGGGGGGAGTGGGGTAGGGGGCCCTGAGTACAATAAGGGCTTAATAATTAGTAATAAGGCCTATTTAAGGAAATATAGTCCCCTCCCCACTACCCCCCTAAGGGTCTCTGTGACTAAACTAAACCCTAAATCCTAAACCCTATTTGGCTTTTATCCGGTTTCCAACTGTATGGGGTTTGCTTCAGGGGTTTGCGGGGGCTTCGGGGGTTTAGGATTCGGGGTTTAGGGTTTAGGGTTTAGGGTTTAGGGTTTAGGGTTTAGGGTTTAGGGTTTAAGGTTTAGGGTTTAGGGTTTAGGGTTTAGGGTTTAGGGTTTAGGGTTTAGGATTCGGGGCTTAGGATTTTGGGTTTACAGTGAACTCCAGAAAGTTGGAACATGGGCTTAGGAGGATTATAGTAGAATCCCTTGTGCTTTACGTCATGGGCATGAGGATACTCATGTTCCCAACTTTCTGGCTTTTCTACTATAGGGGTTCAGGATTTGGGGTTTAGGATATCGGGGTTTCCGGCCTTTCTTAGGATTAGAGAGGGCTCATCAAGTGCTGAAGACGAGGTTTTCAAAAGGCCTTCTATGAGCTCCATCAGGGCCTTGGTTTTTGGGATCGAGGAACTCGTAAATAGGCTGTAGATCGGGGCATGGGTACTTGGGGGATCAGGGGACTTAGTAAGTAAGGTTACAAGTACCCTAATGGGGGTTATAAGTTTTTATCAGTATAGTTACCTTATTCATCACCCTAGTTACTAATTAAGTCCCATGATGCTTTAAGTAGGCTGTAGATCGGGACATGGGTACCCTAAATGCTCGGTTGTCAACAATTTCTACGTCGGACTAGAGCCTGAGGGTTTAGGGGTTTAGGATTTACGGTTTAGGGTTTATGATTTAGGCCCGCCCCCACCCTTGAAATGTTTGGGAATGGTGCCTGTTTCGGGTCATCTGCGATATTGATGTTTCTATGTTCCATGAGAGTGCAGTCAGTTGTGCATTTCAGGGCTGTCACAGGTGTAATATAGGGCCTAAATAAGATACTAATACCTATTTTGTGGTTTCCTTGTTATAACCATGGCATAATATGCCCCCAAAATCTATTGCAGTTGTGGTTCTTAAAAATGATTACCTAGACTTTTTGGGGGTTCCTTATTATAAATATATAGTATAAGGGCCCCAAAACCCTATTCTAATTGATAAGGCCCCTACAGAACAGTCTCCATAAAGTTGGAAACCGGATTAAGGCCAAATAGAGCTGGGATTCCCTATACATGACTCTTGAGGATTGAGGCTATTGGGTTTCAAACTTTTAGGCTCCTACTGCAGTGACTTTGCAGCTCGGAGTTGCAGGAAGTTTCGGGCTCCCTGTAAGGATCCTTCATATGCAACTGCAAGATTGCTGGGAGTTTCCGAACATAGGGGGCCCTTTAAGGGTTCTGTAAAGGGTTTAGGGTCTAGGGTTGGGAGTTTCCGAGAATAAGGGATCCTAATATAGTACCCTAAATAGTAGGATCCTTATTATAAGGACCACCGCCCAAAAAAGTGGTTGACGTATCTAAAAGCCTGAATTGGCTGAACTATGCCATTCCTTGGGCCCTTATAGTGTTGGCATTATTCTTCTTCTTACCGCCACCGTATCATATCCCCAAAAGCCCGATTTTGATTGTTGAGCCCCCTGTACTAAAGGGCTTTCGCATTGTCTGCCGTCCCTTGGGGCTGATCCGTATAGAAGACCTGAGTCCAACGCTAGCCCCAAGGGTCCAAAGGACCAGTCATCGGGTACTCGGCTTTAGGATAGTAGATATGTAGGTTAGGATTTTGGAGAGTATATGATTATCGGGTACTTGGACCCTTGGGGTAGCCCTTATGCGCAAAACCGTACCACCCTGCATCCCCAAACACCTAACCCCGAAAGATCCCTAACCGCTACACCGGGTTATTGTGGGGACAGCGTGCTCGTGGATTCTGCACCGTACCTGTACGGTCGGGTCCCAGATTCCTGTGAGCCCCAGGTCGGCATGCACTTCACCTATCGTCTCCGTTGTAGTTCCTTTTTTTGGTTAACCCAAAGCTGTATTATGGGATCGTAACCATAAACTTGGTTAACCAAAAAAGGAACTACAACGGAGACTATAGGTAGATGGTTGCTGACAGAAATGGCGTCGTGAGTGCATCCCCTCTTCTTCGGAGGGGAGTCATTTGGTCGATGAGCCTAAGGGTTTTAGGGTTTAGGGTTTTAGGGTTTAGGGTTTTAGTGTTTTAGGGTTTTAGGGTTTAGGGTTTTAGGGTTTTAGGGTTTTAGGGTTTAGGGTTTAGGGTTTAGGGTTTTAGGGTTTTAGGGTTTTAGGGTTTAGGGTTTAGGGTTTAGGGTTTAGGGTTTAGGGTTTATAAGCCCTAAACCCTATACGCAGCTCGTCATCGGCAGCCTTTTTCTCCTGCTGCCGTGTCACGACAAGGGCTCGCATACGCGAGCTCAGCACAGCGACAGCCGTCGCAGCGCAGTTGCGCGAACACAGCACGCAGGAGATGCAGCCGCTGGGCGTGCGGTTCACGGTTGAAGTTTCGGAGGACGGCATGCAGCAGGACTCGGCCGTCACCACAGCAATGCTTGCCCAATCCTGTTGGGAAGATGCTGAGTTGAGACTTGTATTTCCAGCAGCTTGAGCAGTTTGTCTGCGCTGGGCGATTTTCCATGCTGTGACCTTACTGATGAGGCGGGGCTCAGGGTTGGGGGGGGAGGGGTAGATGTTATAACGGGGTTCGGGCCCTAGACTGAACCCTGCGAGCTTGAACCCTAAGCCCCAAAACCCTCACAACCCTTAAAACCCTAAACCCTCAACCCTAAGCCCCCCTAAACCCTAAACCCTAAACCCTAAACCCTAAACGGTTTAGGGTTTAGGGTTTAGGGTTTAGGGTCAGAACGTCTCTGAGGTCTCGAATCTTGGGCAAGAGCTCCCACGAGTTCGAAGATCTGCTGGGCTTCTCCACATGCACCGAGGCTGGGCGACTGCAGGTGCTCGGTTTAGGTTTTGGGGAGTAGGGTTTGGGGCTTAGGGGTTTGAGGTTTTGGGCTTTAAGGTTTTGGGGTTCAGGGAGTAGGGTTTAGGGGTTCAGGTCTTTGGGGTTTAGGGGTTTAGGCTAGTCTAACTATCAAGGCCCCTGTGTTGAAAGAGCATAAACCCCTTCCTACACTACCATGAAGACTCATTCTTAGATCCCCAGTACCTAACCTTGAAACTTGTTTGGGTTCTCATATAGTTTAGTAGGAATCGGAAAGGTTAACCTTTTATTTCTGTGTCTTTTTGGGGAAGTAAGCATCAAACAAAATCCTCCAGACAAAACGGCCGCGGGGTTTCCGCTGCGAGGGTCGCACTGGATTGGTACCCGCGAGAGATCCGCTTAAGAGTTTACGGCCCCTAGTATATTATAGTATAGTGTAGTGTATTGTAGTAGAGCATAGCATATTATAGTATATTATATTCTTTAATATTAACTTTATTATTATGTAGTAGAGTATAGAACATTATATTCTAGTATGTATATATTATAAGCCCTAAACCGCAAGCTGAAAACTCTGAAACTTCAAGGCCAGGAATGTTAATCACCACAGCCCCAAAGCCCTACATTGGCAGGCCATCTACCGTGGCAACATCATCCTGACCACTTCCGTGGAAGCGCACGGGCCTCAGAGAGTATGCAGTGTTCTCTGTTGATTGTTCTTTGGCGGGCTTTGAGGAGATTCTCCTATATGTGCGCAGTTGGTCCTGGACTCAAACCACTCTAAACTTAAACTTACTATGCCATTCTAAACCCTACACCCCTAGGCCCTAGACCCTGAACCAGAAAGATTGCATAAGGATGCATAAGCCGTTGAGATCTTTCCAGGAAGCTTCGACCCACGTACTTCGGCTGCAGGAACACGAATAGTAATTACAAGGTTTATGGATTTTGCCGGTTCCGGATTTCGGCTGAATCTAATTCGTGTGTAGTTTAGTATTAGGTGCTGATTCGCAATCATACGGAATAGTATTGGCAGGATGTGAGCACCGTACATGTAGTCACCCAACCCGACCCCTAAACCCTAAACTCCGCGAGTCCAGGCATGCGCCCTTAAGCCTACTCAACAGGATTTCTCTGGAGTTTGCGGTGAAGTGCTTGAGGTTACGGTATAGGGCTTTAAGGTTTGGGTTCTGGGCCTGGTACAGTAGGTCAACATTCGTATCGAAAATTTGGCCGGCAACTTCATAGCCCGAAACCTTGTTTCAACACCCTCAGCCCTAATCCCTAAACCCTATAAACCCTTTAAAGGAACACTAAACCCGTTAAAGGAACCCTAAGTCCTAATCCCTACACTCGAAACCTTTCATGAAATCCCTGCAGGCCCAACCCACAAAGCAGAAGCCCCACCTGGCAATTAACGCAGAGGCCAGTAGAATGCGTAGAAGCTGAAGGCCAGGTTTAGGGTTTAAGTACTAGTAGCATTCCTTCGGGTTCCGTATTCGTATGCTTGAACTGTGATACCCCAAAGGCCCACCTATGTCTTCATTGTAGTTCCCTGTTTAACTAAGGTCAAAGGTCATAGGATCCTTGACAATAAAATTGGTTAACCAACAAAAGGAGCTACAATGGAGACTATAGGCAAAGCCCCATTCTTTTTTTCATTGAGGTCTCTAAATGGAGCCACTTTCCCCAAAACCCTAAACCCTACGGCCCCTAAACTAAGCCACGTTCACGTGCGCAGGCTTCAGGCGATCGAGGTGGTCCCACGGATGCGATCTAGCTTCTCCGCGAATCAGGTGACGTCTCTTTCCCGCGCCTCGGTTAAACATGGTTTCAACATCTGCTCTTCATATCTTAACGTGTTAAGGCTGAGGACCCTAATATGCTTACGAAATCAAACTAAGGACCCCGAGCCTTATACTTTGAACCGAATCTAGGGAAACTTGCGTAATAGTGATAATACAACTACTTATCTGACGGGGGGGCTGGGAAGGTACTTGGATGGGAAGATACTTGGATGATCATTGGACTTAGTAAGTAAGGTTATCATACCATAACTGAGTTTATACGGCCAGTTATAAGTAATTGTAGCTGCACCTGTATACACCCCCAAAAGTTAGTAACATAGTGGCCCAAAACCTATAGAAAAGCGGCTTTTTTTCCTACATACTTCTGGGGGTCCGGGTTCTAACTTCTTTTAGTATAAAACCCTATACCCTAAACCCTAAACCCTAAGCCTAAGGGGGGAAGGTCGGATCTAGGGCTCCGAACCCGCACGCGTAAATCGTGAGCATCAGTCCACGCTGCCTTCTTTTCTAGTCTCCATTGTAGTTCTTTTTTTTGGGATAAACCAAAAATTGTAGTACAGGAAGCCGAGCATAAAATTGGCTAACCAAAAAAAGGGAACTGGAACTACAATGTAGCCTATAGGTAGATGTTGATTCTGGTCCTGGTTTCTTGGACAGCTGCCACACGAGTCCAGGGCTCGAAAGCTATTCAGGCAGTTTCTCAATCGGTAGTTGTTAGGGTAAAGATGGGCCTGTAGATAGATGTGGACAGGGCACCGGGCACTTAACATCCCACACATGCATCCGGAGTATTCAGCAAGGTTTCCCAAGGTGTGTGAAGGATTGGTGATGGTTTGGGGGTTTACCTGCAGGATTAGGGCAAGCAACATGTGGCTTGTAAGACGGTTATGCTCTCCTTGATTCCTCAAGGGTTCCCTAAAACTCTGAACATAGCATAATCCATGAGGTCACCCGTACATAATTATCCCTTTAAGGAGATGGTTTACAGGAACCCTAGGCTAATGATTTCTGGTTCAATCACTAGGTTTTTGCATTGGGTCCCGTGGACGTCCTCCGAGGCTCCGACTCCATGGATTCGGGTATGGACCCGTGAGCCGTGCTCGCGGGCGCAGGGGAGGATGCGAAGTAACAGCCATGAGCCAAAGCAAGCAAACAAATGTAAAGGTGTAGTTAGGATGTCCTTATCTTATTGCCTTGTTTGAAGCGGATTCTGGGATATCCCAACCGTATAGTGCTCCTGGTTCTGAGCTTCGTAAGCTCCTATGGTGTACTCGTCCGTCTTCTGGTTGTTGGGAAGTAGGACCGTGGTTTAGGGTTAAGGGCTTGGGCCAAGGTCCGACATTGAGCATCATCCCCTGCACCAGGCAGTACCTACGAAAGCCCTTCGGTACCAGACTGGTCTGAACTATCAATGGTAAGTTCCGTGTCTACTCCGTTTGTAGACTTATCTTGGCGTTCTTCTGGTTGGCTCTTAGTCTTAGGAAATTAACTTTTTGGGCTTCTATGTGAACGATAATAAGGGGGCTGAACGTTTGACTTTTAGGAGGGGTTCAGAAGTCAGCTCAGTTCCCGGAACATGCGATTCTACTGATGAAGGGGCCTCCAGTACCCATGAATCCTATCTCCCCAAGCTGTGTATCCCAATTCCAACAAAATCATCTAGGCCGTAAGCCGTTAAACCCTCCTAAACCCTTAGTCGCTTTAATGACCACAAGAATTGTAGCAGATGATAGCAATACTATTAGTAATCCCTTGTTTGGTGATGTTACCAATAACAGCAATATTGGTAACGGCACTCCGAAAACAAGAAGGGTAGGACTAATGGCGATTGGACGCAGTGTTGACATTGATCATCTCGATCCGCAAGATGCTTGTAGAGCCCTTAGAACTCTCATAAAGGCCCTGGAATCCTGAGAGGATCCAACACGTAGATCCCTGAAGGGCTTGCCGGACAGCACCCTGTATAAAATAGTATATAGATTCCCAAATTTGGGCTTCTACGAGGGGTCTGGGGGTAGAACCCTTCTGAGAACGCAAATCATAAGGGACCGTATAGAGACCGTCTGTCGCGCAACAAGAGACATTTTGCACGGCCTTTGTAGGGTCTACTACCCCTGTACTCTATAAGCCGTAAAGCTTGTGAAATTAAAACCCTACTCGCCCTGCCCATAATCAATAAACCAGAAACGGAACAGTTGACTTGTTTGAAGGGCTTTTGCAGGTCTGACCCGGGCATCTCTTGTGAGAGCGAGCTTGGCACCACCCAAACTAGAACATCCAAGTAACCCCTCGCTCGTACCAGATCTTTCCGGACGGTTCACAAGATGCATAGATGGCCCCACACGATTAGTGGACGCCGTTGCTTCTTGTATCCTCGCAAGATCACCCAAAAAAGGCTGAGCGTGCTTCTGCATCGCGGTTTAGGGTTTTACTTAAGAGAGGGTCAATCCGACGTTGGATTTGGGGGTTAGGGCTGACCCACTCAACATTCCAAACCCTGATTGTGCAGTACTCACTGTATCCGAAGCCCACCACTCTGCATACCATTGATCAGATTATGTGCTATGAGAGGCCTTGAAAGCGGTTGGGGGGGGGGGGGGGGGGGGTTGCGTTATTGCATAGTTATGTTATGCACGGACCATATACAGGGACATGGCAAGTAAATCATCCTGCCCCTATATGCAATACCTTAGACCCTACACCTTTCAGCCTAAACCCAGTTACAGTTGTGTGGCATGGACTCGCTAGACTAGGCAGTCATTCTTGCTGGACAGCCCTCAGACTTCAAGAAATTTGGAGCCTGGAATGCTGCCAATTCTCTTCCTTAGTGTTCCCTATCATGACCATGCTATCAAAGAGTCCCAAATACTTATTCTAACACCTGTAGTATGCAGATCAGATCATGTCTTTGTCGCAAGCCTCTTGACTCTCTTAACTCCTAAGAAGACAAGATTTAGGGCTTAGGGTTTGGGCCTTGCAATTAAGCTTCATACCACCCAGGCACTGCAGTGGTGGCGGCAGCGACGAGCCTACCAGGCCAGATGACTGAACGATAACCCGAAGGGTCCAAAGGACCCAATAATCAGGTATTCGGTTTTAGGATATGTAGTAGTTTTGTAGGTTATATAGTATTTGGGAGTGTATATGATTATTGGTTATTTGGACGCTTGGGGTAATACGCATGCAGGCTGCGTTCGGTTTAGGGGTTGTTTACTGTGTAGAATTCGAGCAGCAACAAGGGTCAGCAGTATGCTCGGCGTGGTAATCGGCGCCAGTACTATTGAAAGGCATTGAGGATCAGGGCACTTCGTAAGTTGGTGCATCGTAGGGCTTGAACTAAAAGAACCCCCCTGTAGGGTACCTCTACCCGGAAAACTCTACTTGCTAAGTCTCCTCATGCTTCATATGCCATAAGCCATAAGTCAGTGGAAGAGACGCCCGCTGCCGCGACCCAAGCCTAAGCAATGCTTGCCCAAGCAGAGGCCCACGACCCTAAACCTCAAGCCCCACAAGCTAGTGAACCGTAATAAAGCAACCCTACACAACCTTTTACAGGAACCTCTCAAAAAGAACTACAGGAACCCTTCAGTACCTCTTGGTCCTATAGGAACCCTTAGAGGGACCCTTAAGGAGCCCCGAACATGGTGCTGTGAGGTACGGCACAGTTCCAGCAGCAGGCTTGGACACCGCGGTGGGTCGGCTTTAGTCGCATTCTGGAAGGGATTCTCAATGATGTTCAATAGTTTTCAGGCGATGAGATAGTAAGTATGTATACGATCTTCTTGCATACAAAAGCCGGCAAACTTGGCATAAGGTGCCACCTTGGGGTACAAACTAGCCGCACTACTCCTGCATAGCCTGCAGCTTACCCACATGTCTTACTGCTCGTCAGTGGTGCACGTAAAGGTATGGTATGACATTTCCAGGCTACATTCTATACGAGTGCCTTTGGTTCAGGTTGTAGGGAGGGCGGACTGGCTTCGAATTCATACAGTTCATGAGGTTTGGAGTGTTCTGCTGGTTCAAAACACCTCATGAACAGCTGCGAGGTTTTGGCGTCAAGGGTGCAAAAACGCCTGCAAGTACTGAAAAACCCTGTGCACCACCCTGTGCAGAGGTGATGTGGGCTGGTAGCGGTAGTGGTAGTTACAACCTGGAGGTTGTCTGCAGGCAGCAAAAGTGGAGGGTGCATGGTCCAAGAAAAATAAACACCTCCGCGAGAGGAACACGGTGGGAGGGATGAGCTTTCCTTCATGTTTATAAGCCAGAACTCATACGGGAGGTTCCAACAATAGGGGACCCCAATATAGTACCCTAAATGGTAGGCTAGGATAGCGGGGACCCCAACATAGTACCCTAAATGGTAGGCTAGGATAGCTATACCCCCTAATTTTCGGAAACTCCCACATGGCACGACAGGGCCACTTCGAAGCATGTCCTCGAGACCCCAACGCCTTTCTGTAAGAGGGTTTAGGGTTTAGGGTTTAGGGTTTAGGGTTTAGGGTTTAGGGTTTAGGGAGGGTGACCTCGACCTAGTAGTAGAGTAGGTGTCCTTTAACCTTTTTGGGGTAGAATGGCCCCTATATAATCCCCACATACCTAAAAATGTTGGCCTTTAGTTCCCCATAGTACCCGACAAGTAGGTACATAGATTTCTTAAATACTTAGAATAGGGTTTTGGGGGCCCACTATACTATAGTTATCATAAGGAGCCCCCAAAGTTGTATAGGTAATTATTTTATAAGGACTCTATAGTAAAACGCAAACGACAAGTAGTCGAGAACAGCCGTGGGTTTGGAAGTTAAGGGCTCTGCGCTTTGCAGTTTCGCGCGCGGTTTTAGTCCTGCGGCTGCCGGACTTCAAGGGACCTTGTAGTTATTATAGGCACTGCAACCCCGAAAAAAGAACATGTAAAATACGAAATGTAACCAAGTCCTGAAAATCTTCCATAGAACCTGTGCGAAATTGCATCACATCCGAAATGCCCTAAGAGTCCAAAGGACCCAATGATTAGGTACTTGGGTTTAGGATAGTAGTTATGCAGGTTACTGTTTTGGAGAATTCATGATCATTAGGTGCTTGGACCCTTAGGGTGTTCTGAAAATTCTAAAACCTAAACCCTGAACCCTAAACCCAAAACCCTGAAAACCCTAATCCCTAAACCCAAAGCCCGGTGTTTTGGTGGTTTCTGCGGGCGCCGGGTGCTGGAAGGCTTGCATCTGCCAATGCTGCAGATTCTGCGGCGGTCGTGCAGCTGGAAACCTCTGCCAGGCATTGGATCCTTGAAACCCTACGGTTGATGATATAAATCCTCCATTACCTTAAGGACCCGAAAGTATGGGAATTATGGTATATTCCTCATTATGGGTAATGCAGATTTATATCATCAACCGTAAATTAAATCATAGACCCTGAACCCTACATCCCAACCCCCCAAAGCCCAAATCGAATAATCTCCACGCCCAACGGGTTTGAGTTTACCCTGGGTTCAGGGCTCTGAAGCCCATCCTTAGGGGTCTAAAGTACTGAATAAATTTGGTTTTCAATTCGAAGATCGTAGTAGTGCGGGCTGCACTTGGATCTGTGCGGGTTGCGGATCAGGTGTCCACCTACCTGAAGTTAAGTGGAGCGCTGAGATCAGTGATGTCACCTTGAGACCTGAGAAGCCAGCATTTCCACGCTGTTCTAGGTATACGATTTTCCTCGGGAGGTGCGAGGTTTGTGTAGTCGACCCGGAGTCCGCGAAGCCCAAGGGTCCAAGAAACTACCGCTGCTAATACTACGACTACTACGACAACTGCTGCTACTACTACTTCTGCTATTGCGGTTGCTATTCTCATCGATATTCCTTTTCGCTGTTTGTGTGGCTACTCCGGTTGTGATGAAGCTCCTGTGCTGTGCTCAACTGAAACCGGCGGCTTCAGATTGAGGGTCTTCTGCAGAGTGGGCCAGCCCCAGATGAAGGTTTCTGCTTGCATGAGCCAGAGTGTGGGGTTTCTTGCATGTTTCCGAAGCCCTGAACCCTCAAATCGCACGTTGCCAAACTTTAAACTTTAACCCTGATCGAAACCTTCTGCAGGATCTTGTAGAACCCTTCCGGCCACCTTGTCCTGACGGCCAGGGACTTCACTGACCTTCGTGAGCAATGGCAGGTGCTCTCCCGCCACAACAGATCGTCGTCTGGTTCTTTTTTCTTGAGTTTCAGTTTCGGGTGGCTCTTGTAAGGTTGAATGGAAATGTGGACACTACCTGATTAAAGCCTGGGGTCGAGAAAGCGGAGCTCCTTTCGAACGTCCGGGCAAGCCATGACCAAACACCCTAAATAGACCCCTGCAGCAGCCCTTAAAGGAACCCTTACTCATGATTAGACCCTTACAGCGCCTTATAGTAGCTGCTTATTCAAGAAACCCTAGAGGGGGGAAGCCCTTCAAGCCGCCTTGAAGGGAACCCTGAAGAGCAAGAATCGCTCACCCCTAACCTTAAACCCTAAACCCTAAACTCCAAACCCTTAAACCCTAAACCCTAAACTCCAAACCCGTAGACCCTTAACCCCAAACTCCAAACCCTTAAACCCCAAATCCTAAACTCCAAACCCTTAAACCCTAAACCCTAGCCTTAGCCGTTAAGGGAACCCTGAAGAGCAAAGAGTCGGTGACCCTTGGAAGGCCATGAATAGCAGTAGAGTAGGTAACCTTTCGCTGGGGACGCAGCTTATTCCACGTCGCGCTTTAACCTTTTTTGGGCAGTATAGTCCATATACCCAGACCTTCCAAAATCCTTTAATTAAGGAATATACCTTAAATGATATTAGGGATCCTACTATAATTTAAGGTATATTCCTTAATTAAGGGATTTTGGAAGGTCTGGGTATAACCAAAAAGGCTAGCCTTTAGTTCCCCATGATACCCGACAAGTAGGCCATGAATGGCGTCACGGACCAGAGCCTCCTCCAGCAGCTCATGGCCAAAGAGCGGCTCAGACTTCCAGAACTTCGAAAGTTCTTAGGGTTACGGGTGTCTTAGTTCCCCAATACCCAACCTTTAAAAGCTGTTTGTGTTCTTATGGTTTAGGAGGAGCCGGAAAGTTTACTCTTTCATTTCTGTGGCTTATTGGGGAAGTAAAGTTTTCTAGTGGTTTTCTGCAAGGTTTTCAAGGAGATTTTCTTGGGTGAGGACGTTCTAACTGTAGTTCCTTAGGATGCTCTTCAGGGTTTTGGAAAGTATGTTTCGCAGGCTTTTTCTTGCCATGATGATGATTTGTCGTGTTTTTTTCGGACCCTAAAACCCTAAGACTCTGAGGACTCAAATTCTATGGCTTTTGGGCCTAACGACCAGATTTTATGAGGCTTTTGGGCCATTTTGAGCCTTAGGGTAACCTCAACCCTAAACCCTATATAAACCTTAGCCCCTAAACCCTAAACCCTAGCACTTCTGGGGGACTGGAGGGACCTTGCGGCCCATCCGAAGCCCAAGCTTCAAGCTTCGACCCTAAGTCCTCAGCCGCTGAACCCCAACTGCAGAAACGCCAAACCCCAACTATAGGGTTCAGGGTTTAGGGTTCATGGTGGGCTTTAGGGTTTAGGGCTTCAACCTTAGAGTTCAGGGTTATGGGTTTAGGATTTAGGGATGTTTAGGGTTTAGTTCGTTTTTGCGAACATTGTTCAGCAGCTTTACAGTGCCAACCTAGCGACGAAAGCCGGTGGCTGAGGCAAGAGCTGAAGAACGCCCTGAAGGCTTGCTGAAAGGGTTGGGTTGAGGGTGCAGGGTCTAGGGCATAGCGTGTATAGTAAGGCCCTATAAACACTAATAAGCCGTAAATACCCTGTTGTTTTCTTGCAGGCTCGGGGGACTTAGGGTTGCTAGTAGAGCTATAAGATCCTCATGTGGAGTACTATCAGTTTTGATTTCAATTTGAGAACCTGCTTCCAAGCTTCCCTGCTGCTTTAAGTACGGTTTGCGGGTTTTCTTCAGAGGTTAGGCTTTGGAGTGTAGAGGGTCATGAAGAAACTTAGCCGAGCCCAAAGCCATCAAGAAGTATCTCCTTCCACCTTAAACCGTTATCCTAGACCTAGACCCCACACACTACCTGTAGCCCCAAAAATCCAGAAACTAAACCATAATGTCGAAAACGAAAAGGGTTGGTTCGCTAATTGCAAGCAGACTTTCGACCTTGTTGGCATGACTGTTCCTTGCGTGCTTGGAGTCTTAGGGCTCAGGAGTGGCTGGCTTCCAGAACCGTGCGTCTTGGTATCTGCGTCTGTCGCTTCCGCTGCTTCTCTGTGGTACCTTTGCTGCTGCTGCTGCTGCTGCTACTACTACTACTACTACTCCTGCTGCTGCTGCTGCTGCTGCTGCTGCTGCTACTACTGATACTACGACGACTACTACTACCGATACGACGACGACTAGTACTACAACTGCTATCGCCACTGCCACCGATGGTCTCTGATGGTTTCCATGGTGGTGGTGGTGGTGGTGGTGGTGGTGGTGGTGGTGGTGGTGGTGGTGGTGGTGGTGGTGGTGGTGGTGGTGGTGGTGGTGGTGGTGCTGGTGCTGGTGCTGGTGGTGGTGGTGGTGGTGGTGGTGGTGGTGGTGGCGGTGGGGTGGCGGTGGCGGTGGCGGTGGCGTGGCGGTGGCGGTGGTGGCGGTGGCGGGCGGTGGCGGTGGCGGTGGTGGTGGTGGGTGGCGGTGGTGGTGGTGGTGGTGGTGGTAACGGCTGTGGCGTTTTCGTACTACTATGATGATTGTGCTAATGGCGGTGCTGATTTTGATCCGCCTATGCAGGCAGCACCCTTCGGCGACCCTACAGAGACGACTACGGTCACTCGACGATCAGGAATATGCGGTTCAATCATCTCGGGAGTAAATTTAAATGGTTGCTTGTTCAGGAACTTTGGAGGGCGCAGGTTTCAGGGGTCTAGGTGACATGCACAAAGGTTCGTCAGACTTATAGGTGTTTGAGATTTAAGCTTTCTTCTGTGGGGATTGTCAGGAGGGAGAGGCATCGAATTTTGATTTTAGGCTTCCACTCTTGAGGGTTTGGGCCCCATAGCAATCGCAGAAGCAAGGCAGGTTTTGGAGTTGTCGAGGTTCCAGCTAAAAGGACCATACCTACGAACATGCTGTTTGTGCGTTCATCACCACAGGTTCTCGAGTTTCACTCTTCAGGGGGTACGATGCAGCTGATTTCGCATTTTGTCCTCCAAGGCATCTCTGGAATCTTGACGCTCCCGAGCCAAGGTTTGGGGATAGAGGGGCGGGCTGGCGATGACAATTTGGAGTTTCGATGTATGCTCTACTATACAACTCGAGCCTTCCGCCCGTGGAATGGCTAAGGATCAGGGGAATCAGGGGTAAAACCTTGGGCCGAGAAGGCCTTCCGTTTTGGTAGCTGTGTCGCTCAACTAGATACTGCACGCTCTACCCCAATACCTAATTTTGTAACATCAAAACATCCTCCCTGGGGTTGTCGACGCAACAGTTGTTTATAAGGCTCAGGAAGAGGCGATGCACAGGTCCGGAGGTCCCAAAGAGCCTTCCTTCGGCATGCATCGGTGGCTGGAAAGGTCCCTCCGGCGTAGCAGGGGCTACGCTCGGTGGTGTCTCCGCATCCTTCCAGGGCTCTTCTTCGCTCCTCTCCTCCTTGCGTCCGTTTCTGTCCCGAACCTGTCGCCTCCTGGTTGGTGGCGACGCGGTTTCCCAAGAGAGCGATACGACAGCTTCGCTGAGGTGGAGTTGCTATCACAGCTTGGTGCACTGCTCCGTCCGGAGATGCCCTTGCAGGAGATGTTTCGAAGCTTCCCGGGGAAAGATTTGCCGGACTGGGGAGGCCACTACTTGAGCCCGGACCTCGTGCTTTACGGTGTTTTGAAGGATCCGGAGGCTGCGCTGTTCATCGAATACGACGGCTTCTACCGTCACTTCGAGCCTGGAGGTGCGGAAGCAGACAGGAAAAAGACCAGAGCACTGCTGTCCTTTGCGCCCCCGAATTCTCGGGTGCTGCGGTTGAGCCATGAGGAAAGGGAGCTTGACGATTTCACCGAATCGCTGGTGATACCTCGGTGGTGGCCCAGGCATGGGAAGTCACTGACAGCGTCGCTGCTGGAAGTCGTGCATTTTATGCTGGGAGGCCCACTTGGGCTCCATCCGCATCTGGCTGAGCATCTTAAGATATGTCTCAACAAAGACTTCCGTCTGTCTGAGGCAGCGTCTCTGTTTGCATGCAATGCTCCACTGGCAGGTGATGCTAGAGCGAGGCAAGCAGAAATAAACGAATTCCTGCATTCACTGGGTTTGGGCTCAGGGGAGGTTGCCAAGGCTGTCTTCAGATTTCCTTCACTTCGTGGCTACAGCATCGGAAAGAATCTGCAGCCAACCGTGGATTGGCTGCAGGGCTTGGGCTTAAGTGACAGCGAGGTTGCCAAAGCCGTCGCCAGACATCCTCAGCTGTTGAGTTTCAGCATCGGAGAGAATCTGCAGCCAACTGTGGATTGGTTGAAGGTCTTGGGCTTCAGTAGCAGCGAGGTTGCCAAGGCTGTCTCCAGATTTCCGCAGCTTCTTGGTTGCAGCATCGGGGAGAATATGCAGCCAACCGTGGATTGGTTGAAGGGCTTGGGCTTGAGTGACAGCGAGGTTGCCAAAGCCGTTGCCAGACGTCCTCAGCTTCTTGGTCTCAGCATCGGAAACAATCTGCAGCCAACTGTGGATTGGTTGAAGGGCTTGGGCTTGAGTGACAGCGAGGTTGCCAAGGCCGTCTCCAGATTTCCTCAGCTGTTGAGTTTCAGCATCGGAGAGAATCTGCAGCCAACTGTGGATTGGTTGAAGGTCTTGGGCTTCAGTAGCAGCGAGGTTGCCAAGGCTGTCTCCAGATTTCCGCAGCTTCTTGGTTGCAGCATCGGGGAGAATATGCAGCCAACCGTGGATTGGTTGAAGGGCTTGGGCTTGAGTGACAGCGAGGTTGCCAAGGCCGTTGCCAGACGTCCTCAGCTGCTTGGTCTCAGCATCGGAAACAATCTGCAGCCAACTGTGGATTGGTTGAAGGGCTTGGGCTTGAGTGACAGCGAGGTTGCCAAGGCCGTCTCCAGATTTCCTCAGCTGTTGGGTTTCAGCATCGGAGAGAATCTGCAGCCAACTGTGGATTGGTTG
Source organism: Symbiodinium sp. CCMP2592 (assembly GCA_905221615.1). Taxonomy (NCBI): domain Eukaryota; class Dinophyceae; order Suessiales; family Symbiodiniaceae; genus Symbiodinium; species Symbiodinium sp. CCMP2592. Next base: position 1,753,985 of record CAJNDT010000779.1, read on the forward strand.
AAGGGCTTGGGCTTGAGTGGCAGCGAGGTTGCCAAGGCCGTCTCCAGATTTCCTCAGCTGTTGGGTTGCAGCATCGGAGAAAATCTGCAGCCAACCGTGGATTGGTTGGGGGGCTTGGGCTTGAGTGGCAGCGAGGTTGCCAAGGCCGTTGCACGATATCCACAGAGCCTTGGATGCGGCAGTGTCTCAGTCAGCTTGGATCCAATGGTGGACTGGTTTGTTTGCATGGGTGCGGACAGATCGGATATCAGGCATCTTTTTGTTCGTTTCCCAATCATCATGTCGTTGCGCTTGTCCAATAATTTGAAGCCTAAAATGCAGCTTCTGCTGCAATACTTCTCACCCAACAAGGCTTTATCGCTCCTTGTGGCAGATCCCCGTATCTTCAGTTACAGTGCCTTGCGCTTGCGCAAACGCCTGGCTGTGCTCGCGAGCAGGGAGCAGCTGGCACGGTTCTCTGCTGCGCTGCGCATGACGCAGTCAAGCTTCGAATCCAGATACGGGGTGTAAACTGCAAATGTCTGCGCTGGCAAAGGCTCCATTCTCTGAAGCGTCATTCTCGGAACCCAGACCCATGCCCCCCTCCCAAGCTGAAGATCTACTTAAGCATCACTCTGCTCCCAAAGAAAAGACTGCGAAAACATGATCCATGTACTGCATTGTTGTAGTACAGTGCAGAAGTCCAGTATCGAGATAAGAGAAGGAGTAGAAGTAGTAAAGGAAGATTTGCCAACACATCCTTGCACATATATACACATACACCGATGGATATCCCTCCCTCGCTCTCTCTCGCTCTCTGTCTTGGTCTCTGTCGTTTTCTCTTTCACTCACTCTCTCTCTCTCTCTCTTTTTCTCTCTCTCTCTCTCTCTCTCTCTCTCTCTCTCTCTCTCTCTCTCTCTCTCTCTCTCTCTCTCTCACTCTCTCTGAGATATACGGATATATGTAATTATGGATGGACTTCAAAGGTTCCCCGTCACCACTGTGCTGATGCCGTCGTCGCTGCACATGGCAGTGTGACGCAAGCGGCCAGGGCCCTGTACCCACAGTCACAATGCTTCGGCTTCAGATTTTAGGGTTGGGGATGGTGTTGGGGCTTTGGAGGGTGGGTTTAGGAGTTTGGGAGTTGTGGGTTTAATTCTTATGTTTTGAAAATTTGGAGTTGGCTGTTTGTGGCTACGGGTTCTAAAGCGAAAGCTTCAAGCCAAAGGGTTGCATGTCAAATCTGATTCGGCGGGGTGTCACGCAAAATGCAGTCACTGAATCCCAACCTCAACGCCTTCATAATCCCTATCAGCCCTTTAAACCCCCAGTCTACTACAAGCCATGCTTGGAGGATCATGGGACTTAGAAACACAGGCTAGAAGCACCACAACCGGAGTTATTCGGAATCGTAGCTAGATTTACCGTTTAGAACTTATAACACTCCCGTGATCTTCTAAGTACGCAGCTAACAGGAACCCAGAGGGTCCAAGTACTCCCTATTACAGGACGCCTTATTAGGTACCAAAAACCATAGACAAGGACTACTTGGACCCTTGGACCTGAGCTTGTCCAAGCTCCGGAGCCTCGCAGTGGGGCCTGAGAAATAGCACCAGCACGATTCTGTACGGCTTCAAATTATGCTCCAGCCCTGAGTCCGAGCACCCCAACAGGAGGGCTACAGGTGCCAAATTCCATAATAAGGATGTTTGGACCCTTAGGGTTTTCAGCCCGAAAGCTCTTTGTTAGCGAGTACTGTCCTTAGCCCCACTGCTACACCATACTTCCTGAAGCAGCAACGTATTCTGGGGTTCGCGCTTCAATCAAAGTAACCCAAAACCCTCTACACTCTGTATACACCCTAAACCCTGCCTGAAACCCGGAGCCAGCTGTTTTCCTCATGCAGCTGAGGCCATCGAGGCCGCCCCTGCCAGCGGGTGAAGTATCGCTTCAGGGGCTGCTTTTGGTTGTTCGTAAATTTGGGTGTCACAGGTTCATTAATTGACATTTTTGGGATATAGGGTTTCGGCATTAACGGCTTTGTAAGGGTCTGCGCGTGGATCTGCTGGGTTTAGGATTGATAAGATTCGGGAGTTCAGGGTTTGAGGTTTATGCTTTCGAGGTTCAGAAGGCCTTTGGCGGTTCTTGGCACACGATCGGCGTTCAGGATCCGTCTGTGTTTTGTATTGTGTGCTTAGTTCCGGGGCCTCCGAGTGTTTGATGTAAAGTATTTAAGATTGGTATTTCCCTGCATTATGTTGTGGGATTGTGCCTTTTCCGCCCCTTGTAAGGCCCTTGTAGCAGCTGGAGCTCCAGCTGCAGGAGTAGCAGTAGCAATAGCAGTCAGTAAAGACTGTAAAACGAAGTCCAACCCCGTGTATCAATTAAAAAAACACTTTGATGCATGCCCCCTACTAGTGCCGCTCCAAAAGGTACTAGAATTCAAGAATGTTGAGACCCTCCAACCCGAAGTTCTAAAGCCCTACCCCTGCCAGCACCTTCATCTGCCGAGAATCGACCCGCAGCAAATCTCATTGTGAGGCGGTCTTTCCAACCCTTATAAGTATTCATGGGAACCCTTGTGAATCCCTATTGGAACCGCCCGTTTAGCTCAGCGATATTCGCCAAGTTCCTAGGTTCTTGTTAACGAACTTTCTTTAGATTAAGCTACCATAGTAAGGACCTACAGTTAATACTTGTAATAAACATAGGGTTGCCTCCCAATGCCTTAAACCCGTACCCTAAACCCATATCAGCTGTAATGATGGTGTGCCTGTCCGTTATAAACCTTAAATACTTACCCTAAATTTGAAGCCGTTGGAGAACCCTTGTATAGGGTAGGTGGGTGGGGTAGGTGGGGTAGGTGGGGTAGGTGAGTCCCGAGCAATCATAGGAACCGTGTAGAACCCCTACAAGAACCCTATAGAACCCTTAGCCACCTCAATTCAGCAATGTTTGCTAAGTTCCTGGGTTCTTGTTGAGGAACTTAGTTTAAGCTACCGCATAGGAATCCACAGTACATAATAGGGTTGCCTTATTATGCGGTTCCTAAAGCCCAAGCCATCAGCCCCAGAGTAAACCCGAACTCTAGGGCTACCAGTATGCAAATAGTACCTACTTTTGGGCCTGAAGTCTTTGAATAATACAAACTTTGGGCTGCTTGGAGCCCCGGGGTAACAGGAGGAGGGTCTTTTAATTCGCAGGCCGAGTTGGCCCGGTGTTGCTGGGAGGTGAAGCAGCTCTCGCAAAGCCAGGCGGGGATTGAAATGGGTGTTGGTGGGGGGTTTGGAGTCTAGGATTTGGGGTTCATAGTTCATAGGGTTTGCGGGTTGATTTAGGCCTTAGGGTTCGGGGCCTTTTGCAAAATTCCATATGTATTCAGACAATCCATTACCACTTAGTTAAGGAATTGAGCAGACCTTTAATCATATTGAGATGACCCTTGAGCTTGCGGTGTAGTATACTGTGCTATCAGCGGCTTCTGGAAGCTCTGTGGCGGCCTTTAAAAGGAGAGCGGTTGGGAATACATGTTCTCACTAATGTTCCACCTAAGCAGGCATCATACCCGAGGCCCAGTTTGGGGACAACTGCCAAATGCTAGTTGTGCCCCTCCCAAAGTCCTAAACCCTAAACCTAGTACCGTGCAGTAGAAGCACAGGGCGTTTGCGGATGCTGGTTCTGTGGTTTCAACACCCTCGACCCCAAACCCCGAATCTCAAAACGCGACCCCAAACCCTTTAAACCCTTGACCTTGAACCCCCAAACTGAACTGAACTCTAAACTACAAGGTGTGTGGTTGAGGGTGTATATCGGCAGTGGCGGGCGTTCTGCAAGGACTCCCTAGCCCGATACTCCTCAAGTGAAGGCTATATGCAGACCTCCTAAAAACCCTGTAGAATCACAGTAAACCCTGAACCCATCTCATTCCGTAAGCCCTATAACCCATGAACCTGCAAACCCGAAGCCCCGAACACTGGTATGAGGTATTACTCAGTAGCTGAGTAGATCACCTTCAACTTTTTCGGGTTTATATAACCCTACCACAATTCAAAAGGTTCACTTGTTTGGGCTAGGGTACTCAACCCCTAAAATTAGGCTCTCCGGTTACTCCAGGACCAGACGTCTCTAGCTTCGGCCTTGATAAATGCTGCTGTTTTGAGGCCGGGGGATTGGGGGGCATGGGGTTCAGGGTTTTAGAAGATGAAGGTTTAGGGTTTAGGGGTTGAGAGGTTGGTGTGTAAGGGTTTAGGGTTTAGCGTAGGGGCCATACAAGTTTCGAGGGGATCAGGCCTTAGAGGGTTTTAAGTTTATGGTTTAGGGGTTTGTAGTTTAGGCTGTCAGATTTAGAGCCTCTTGATCTTGCTTTATAGCGGTTGTAGTTTGTGTGGCTCAACGTGGAGGCTTAACCAGAGGCTTGAGTTTTTGAAGATTCAATAGTAATCCCTGAAACAGTCCTTGTGTGAATATACAGTATACCCTCAAGCCCTATTCTCTTAAAGTTTAGTGTGCAGTTGGAGATGTAGTGGTTACAAGATTAGGAAGAGCGCCTTGGCATCGGCCTGATGTTTCCGCCGTAGGGCTTCATGTAGAGTCTGCTTTGGGTTTGCTGGGTTGAAGTTAGGGGTTCAGGTTTAGGCTTTGAGTGGGTTGTAGGGTTTAGGGTGTTGGGTTGTTGAGCCCGGGTTCAGGTTTGCTCGTGTTCACTGAGAGGTCAAGCCTTACAGTTCCGCATGGTATTCACCGGAATAAAAGGAGACATGGGCTTTTGTGGTTCAGAGTTTAGGGGTTTAGGTTTCAGGGGTTTAGGGATTTAGGAGTTTAGGGGTTTCGGGGGTTGAGGGGTTGAGGGTTTTAGGGGGTGTAGGGGTTAAGGGATTTAGGGGTTGAAGGGTTTACTGTTTAGGGCTTTGGGTTTAGGGCTCTGCTTTAGAGTTTATAGGGGCTCAGGGTTTCGGGTCCAAGGCTTGCGGCGAAGGCTAGTTACCCTCGTCTCTCGAGGCTTGAAGCCGCGTTGAAAGTACTGATGCTGCTACCAGCTGGTCCGCTATAGACCTTATGTTGAATGGTTCGGCCACCGTATAGCATGCCAAATCCCGCATCTATCTGCTTATGCTTTGCCCAGGGCTTCCATGTACCCAACAGTTGGGGCCATGGCCTATGTACCCAATAGTTGGGGTCATGGCCGAAAACCCCCCGGTTCCAGGAACCGGTTCCTAGACCCCTTGCCCGGCAGGGCCATTTCATAGGATAATGCTCGTTGATGCCTTGACATATAGATGATTGGCAGTTTCACCGAATGGAAAAAACCTTAACAACACCTCAAAGCCCCTACATCCATATAAAGGAACAGCACCAGCAACCGTAGGTCTGGGTTGCATTCCGAAAGAGGCCATCGGTGTCATGGTGTTCGATTATTGTTGGATAGTTAAGGGCTATTGTTGGATAGTTCAGGGACTATGCGATTCGGATTTCCGTGAGTGATCGCCTGCGCAGTGGGCGGATATGGCTCTGTGGTGCAAGTTTCGCGAGTATGGACGAGGTTGCATTGACCAGAGCTCCCATGCATGAGTTGAAAGGATCCGTGTGTAACCACTTCAGGATGAAGTACCGATGTAACAGATTTGTGGCATACCTTCGAGTCGGTTTTCAAGATTGTCGGGCATGTTCATGAAGTAGCTGTATAGTGCATAGTCGCTTTCGAAGATGTTTCTGTGGCCGGCACTACGGTTGTGAGAGCTGGCCGATCATGCTGCTATATGCGAAAAGCTTGTCGCTTGGTGAGCCGCCGTGAGCGGACGGATGCCTCGAAAGGTGCGCCCTTCCATCCCTGCCATCAACATGTGCACAGCGATATTGCTGCTAGAATCTAGCATATAGAACTCAGGTGCTCATTTTCATGCTCGCTGTGTGAACGTTCGAGCTGCCGTGCACGTACTGCATACATGTGCTGTCTGTACATTGAAATGCAGTGCATGCTGTAGCATTTGCAAAGGCAGCTGTGCAGCTAGCACTTAGCAGTACCGACATGTCCGGAAACATGTGTGCCGAGCCTGCTGTGGAACCTGACGTCGAGGTTCCTCTCGACGATTCGGAGCTGCTGGGTAGATTATTGCAAGTAGATTAACGAGTACACGCTTGTTCATGTTCGGACTTTGCGAGTTGAGGTTGCAGTGTCTGCAAGATCTGTTGAACGAATGGATGCTGACCAAGCAAGACAGCGGACATTCACTTGCTTCAGTAATCCGACGCAGTGACGTCATTTGGTGTGCAGAGAGTATTAATTTCGAACTTTTGACATGATCAAATCACACATGTGATCTGCTTATACATAGTTAAGGACCGCGACTGCCTGCCGGCAAGGGAGTTCATGTCCGAAGATGCCGTTCATGAAGCCCATGTGATTTTACAGAGTTTGTATGCGAATTTCGGCATGAAGCAGCCCAGCCTCACGAAGTACAAAGCGGCTCGCTCGCACTGTAATATATGTCGACCGCTATCATATAGTCTAGTCGAGCATGATGTCATATGAGGCCGCTTTTTCTTGGGTGGAGCACGAGCACGAGTTGCTGCCGCAGGGATACAAGAAAAAGGAGGTGCAGGCAAGCCAAAAAAAAAACATCATGAATACACACATAATTACTTAACATGTGGTTCCGTGTATGGACAAATGCATGCTTGGCCCTGTAGGCCTGGGTGGATCTCAATGCGGGCACCTTACGACTGCGGGCTATGTACGGCATCCGGCTGTACCGCAGAACTCCTGACCGGTCCAGGACATCGATCACATAATAATTTAGAACATGTAGTCTAAATGCAGGCCGTTTTAATGTCCGTAGATGCAGGACCGAGGAGATTCAGCATCTCAAGGACATCCTCGCCTTGGTTAACGCGACGGTCCAGCCACCCGATGCGAGTACTAGTACTGCTGGCGACGACGATGCGGGCAGTGAGCCTGCTGCTGAGACCGATTCAGCGGATCGCGAGTCGACAGTTGATGAGCGGGCAGAGCCGGAACCCTTAGAGGAGCCGACGGTTGAGTGTCCGACGGAGCCAGCAGTGGATGCAACTGTTGAGCCGACTGCCGAGCCAGAGTGTGCCGAGCCCCCAAAATCGACTGTCGAACCGACGGTTGTGTGTGCTGAGCCCCAGAAGGAGCTTGCCGTGGAAACACTTTATAAGCCTAAACCCACAAGCCCTAAATCCTACAATATACAGTTACAGAAAATATATAGTACCAACTCCAATAGTAACTTCCCCCGAAGTGTCGAGTGTGCCGAGCGAAGTTGAGGAGATTGCCATGGCGACGACTGTTGAGCCGACGGTTGAGTGTGCCGAGCCAATTGCAAAGGAGATTGCCGTGGCGTCGGCTGTTGAGCCGACGGTCGAGTGTGCTGATGCGGGCGCGAAGGAGATTGCCGCGGCGACTGTTGAGCCGACGACGGTCGAGTGTGCTGAGCCGAAGGAGATTGCCGTGGCGACTGTGGAGCCGACGGTCGAGTGTGCCGATCACGAGCCGAAGGAGATTGCTGTGGCGACTGTTGAGCCGACGGTCGAGTGTGCTGATCCGGGCGCGAAGGAGATTGCCGTGGCGACTGTTGAGCCGACGACGGTCGAGTGTGCTGAGCCGAAGGAGATTGCCGTGGCGACTGTGGAGCCGACGGTCGAGTGTGCCGATCGCGAGCTGAAGGAGATTGCTGTGGCGACTGTTGAGCCGACGGTCGAGTGTGCCGAGCCGAAGGAGATTGCCGTGGCGTCGACTGTTGAGCCGACTGTCGAGTGTGCTGAGCCGGCCGCAAAGGAGATTGCTGTGGCGACTGTTGAGGCGACGGTCGAGTGTGCCGAGCCGAAGGAGATTGCCGTGGCGTCGACTGTTGAGCCGACGGCTGAGTGTGCCGAGCCGAAGGAGATTGCGGCGGCGACTGTTGAGCCGACGGTCGAGTGTGCTGAGGCCCAATCAGAAACCCAAACCTATCACAATCCAAATGTACAGTATGTATATATATATATGTATATACGCTTATGTTTATAGATTTGTGTTTTGCTTCTCCCAACCATGGGCCTAAACCCTGAAGGACAGCGCAATGGACCCGGTTGAGTGTGCCGAGCCCACAGCTGTCGAGGCGTGCTTCGCGAAGGGTGAGGATGATACGGATGATGCGTACATGTACTATTCAAAAAGATTCACGTGTTCAGAAGATTCCCAGAACCCGTTCCCTGTGGATATCGGTGGCCCAGCCGTGCATGAGGCCGGCAAAATACAAATTATCATGAACGACATACTTATACATATGTATGTATGTATGTATGTATGTATGTATATATATATATATATGATGATGAGTATACTGTGCCAACGAACACGCGACATTCATGTATATATAGATTGCTTAAGTACACATGCGCATGCGTACACACAGTTTTACATATGCATGCATGCCTTTCAAATATTTAAACACGCAAAGACCACTAAATACCCACAAACCCAGAAACATAAACCTTCCCCAACCCCTTAAACACGCGAAACCACTAAACACACGAACAAAACCACAAAACCACAAACACCCGAATCTCAGCTTTCCGATTCTGCAGGCGACGGCTATTAATGGTGCAAAAGCGGATGGGGCAGTCCACATGGCCGGCAAGGCCACGTGTCATGAAGTGTTTATAAGGTTTCCGGGTCAAGGGTGGCGGGGTTGTTTTTCGTAATTATGGTGGTGGAATGTAATACAGTTTTCTGGATTGAGTATTGGGGGCACCGATTCGGCTGCACATTCATATGGCTCGATATTATAATATAAATATACATATATATATATATATATAGATATATATATTATACATATATATATATAGATATAGATATATACATACAAAACACATATGAACTCACCATCTCGGGAATATTTGCTACGATTCGGTAACTATCGTGCTTATTCGGGGGTTGAGTTTTAAGTTCAGGGCCTGGGATGTTCGTTTTAATGGTGCCGGTGCTCGGTACCGGTGGTAGAGGACGAATTTCATCATATACTATATATACATATTCTACAAATAGGAGATATTTAATACCATCGGGCCCGCTGGTTTGAGTAAGAAGCCCACGGTGTGGGGGTGGGGTGGCAAGGGGCGGGTGTAGCAATATTTTTCGGGTTTGGGGGGAGGGCTTGCGGTCCCCTGTTCTTAAGGTGCAGGCGACGGCTGATCCACTCCGCGCGGCCGACAAGGCTGACGACCCGGTCATAAGGGTATAGTACTATGCTAGTTCAATCCTCATATATATATATATATATATATATAGTGTTAAATTTAAAGCTATATAATTGCAGGCTTATGGTTCAAGTTATAGGTGAAAAGATATGTATATAATGTATAGAACAACAGACTAATATTATTGGGGACAGGTGTCTGTTCGCCCCACCCCGATGCCTCAGCCGTGCCCCCAACTCATAAATCGTAGGTATATAGGTCTGACCTCACCACGTCGGCTTCAGAACACCCCCACATGCTGTAAGGCAGGCTATAGGTTGAGAATGCTAGCGGTGCTATGACGACAAAATGATATTACTATATAGTGTGTGGAGTTCGAGTCTCGATCTGCAATGGGGATTTATGTGCTCAAGGCTTCGGGTGTTGGTTTGAAGGGTACGGTGCCGGTTCTCGTTAATATACTTCGAATTCTTGGAACTCATGCCGTCCATTGTTTGCATGAACATACGATTCCGTTTTGCAATGACATAGCAGTTTCGAAGGGACGCTGGATTAAGTATAAGAGCACGATGATGGTGCGGGGAGGGGTCACGGTTTTGGGATAACTTTTCCGAACAGATCTCGACATGGAGTGGAGTTCCAATATTAATGCTCTAGTGCAGGCAATGGCTGATCCACTCCGCACGGCCGAGAAGGCCGACGACACACCAGCCAATAATGTGCATAACATGCTAGCAAACTTATTGAGTGTAGCCATGTACGTCCTGGCTATTTATAAACGTCCTAAAGCCATTACCCCAATAAATCTAACTTACGGAGTTGTCATGGGGAACCTGAGATTTGTGATTGAAGGTTCAGGATGTTCAGGGTTGAGCTATTAATTATATATATATATATAGCTGTATATACACAGACATACATACTTCGTCTATTCATTATCGTAGTAGAGTATATATATATATATATATATATACTTACATACTTATACATTTATGTATATGTATATATTGTAGGAGACCCCACAGACGGCATTTCCGAACTCCTGCAAAACCCTAGCACCATGAATATGGAATTTTCCCATAGAGGTCGTTTTTCTTCCAAAACCCATAAGCTGGATCGAACCATGAATTGTTCGAGGCAGATGAGCATGGACCCTTGATTCGTGAACGTCCCGAGTGGAAGGGTGATGGTGAAGACGACATGCAAACGGATTCGGATAAGCCACATGAGTATGAAGACCTCCCGGCTGTTCAGTCGAAGCTGCGGTTCGTTTGCAAATAAATTATAGGCTTGCATATAAGCATGTGTTTTGCTTCTCGGCATGGTGTGTAGTGTCCAGATCTGAGGCGAGCTGCAGCCAAAGCAGCTGCCAAAGCTCTTGCTCAGGAGCCTTCTAAGGGCAAGGGCAGGGGCCGTGGTGGTCGGGGTCGTGGGCGCGGCCGAGGCCGAGGTTCCCCCCCGGCCGGGCAGGAGCCGGCTGAGAATAATGCTGTGGCAGATCCTGCTAAGGCCAAGAAGCCGAAGGGTTGCAAAAGGGGATCGGCCGAGACGGCCGGTGAGGCGACAGCAGGTGCGCCCGCGGATGGGGGCGAGAAGCCAGATGGGCCCGGGGATAAGCAGCTGGTTAAGAAGCCTCGCACCAAGAAGAACGACCGTGCAAACTCGAAAAGGCCAGTGGCGGACATGGCAGCAGGGGCAGATCCGGATCCGGCTCCATTGCCCGCAAGTGGGCCCGGAGATGAGCAGCCAGAGGAGCGTAAGAAGCGGAAAACGTCCAAGAACAAGTACGAGATCGAGATCCCCGAATTTGATAATTTCGAGGCTACCAAGCTGTAATATATTAGTCCGGACATCAAGCTCAATATAGGAAATCGAAAGCCCCCATACGATCAAAGGTGATGCCGTATTGGAACCGCTGCTGCTGTGGTGTGACGCGCAAGATTACGCCCTCGAAGAAGAAGCAGGCGAGGAGATCAATTACAGTGTACACATGCATACACCCGGAGCTCTAGATATTGATTAGCTGATACTTAATTATACGATAATATCTATGTGCATGCCCTCGACCTTGGAGCCTCAACCCTTTCACACGATGAACCCGAGGATTGAGCACTGGATACTCGACACCTCACAGCTGAGGGTATCAGTCCGTTGAAATATAGAAAATAGATTCGAATAAAACAATATATATGCCAGATCTAGAGTGCACGTATACTTCATGCAGGTCTGTACCGTAGATCTCCATACAGCGCTTTTTCGTAATTGTACTTCTTTCTAGATCTAGTATTAATATGAACTTGACAGTGTATACGTGTACTGTGCATCTCAACTAGTACTATCCTAGTTATGTGTGTGTCGGTGCCACATGCTTATAATATATATATATATATATATATATATATATATATATATAATATTGATAATGATTACATATACATATATAGGCCAACCGTTATTAAATGAACGTAATAATAATATGCTCATATGTGTCCCCCTGCCCCTGGTACAGATCTTGCACATCTCCGGTGGTATCGATCTCGATGAAGAGCAGATGCGTGCCGTCGTGGACGTATGCATCAAAGCAGTGCACTGGCCCATTCAGTGTAGTGTGTTTTATCCCACCCCGGCTTTCATAAGCAGTGGTCAGGGTCGTTGTAAAAAAAGTTGTTTTTCAATCGTAATGCAGCACATATTAATATAATAGTTTAATGAGAGTAATTACATAAGTACCTCCAATATCACCAGATTGCTATCCGTGCCCGTACAAATGCTTACATTCGGGCTTGTGCTTGATATCGATGTTTAGTTTAAGAGGAAGCTTATAGGTGTGGGCGAATTTCGAAATTCCTTCTTGGTGATCGTTTCTCGTTCAATTCAATGGGGTTTTGTTATGCTCGTCTTTAGTGCCACTGTTCGAAATGCATCCATATCATAATACCATTGTCAATGTACTGAGGCCAAGAAGCTTCAGGATGGGGTCGACTACTTCCAGGTGTACGACGAGTTCGAAGCCGACAAGGAGGCCCTGTTCAAAAACCGAGACTGAGGAAACTGCAGATGGTTACATGCTTTAAGCTGAGCAGTTGCTGCTTTTGAAAGCACGTGGGCTAGGACATGGCAGTCTCGAGTGTGGACACGGGTGCTGAAGCTGTAATCTGGTAACGCATACATATGCAAATGTACGTGTAGTATGTACTACAGGGGGCCATATCGCACTCGTGCTGTCTGGATCCCACTTGTGTTTTGCAAAGCATTAATAGGGGGGTCGCGCTGATCCCGAGTCCGCTGCAGAAGTCTGAGCTGCTGGAAGGGGTCCCATGCAGGTCGGTGCAAAAAAACATGCACTGTAAACGTTTCCTGCTATCCTTCTACATGTGAATGCTTTTGAAGCGTGTGCATTTGGAAGCTGCTTCACAGCCAGCAGGTGGAAGTGCCGGTGCAAAGCCTGAGTATAATAGGATGCGAAGGCCTCAAATCTAAAGGTAGAACATTAGAATTTTGTGTGAAGCTTTTTGTTTCGGTCACCCGATCGACATGGCGCTCACTCTCTCCAAAGTCGAAGTTGCAGTGCTCCTGGCCCTCGGGGCTCCAGGACTTCTGTTTCTTGCTTGCATGCAAGTACTATATATATATATACAGAGATTTTGAAGTGGGTACTGGCATATACCGCAAATGCAGGGTCTTGCAGCTGATCGCATTAAAAAAAAATCATGCCCGCCCAGGATTCACATCCTCGACTACATCATCCATCTGAGCAGCAAGGAGTTCACTAGCGAGGCCAGGAGCTTTCCAACCGGGGGGGGGGGGGCAGAGGACCCAATAGATAAAATAACATGCTGTGCGATTGGTGTAAGAGTCATGTTTTATTATTGTACATGTCATCATGGGACTTGATCAGCACAGCGAGTACATCAAGCCAACGTCGTAGATTGCATAATTTACAGCTGCAATCTCCCAACCCTATAGAATCTTAATTTGGTCCTTGCTTACAAACATTTATATAGACCCTGCAATTCTACGTGGGTTTCGTGATGGCTTTCTGGTAAGCCCCCAGGGAATCACAGCGCTAGCTGCATTCGGCAGTCTATTTAATGGTTCAGTGATACTATGGCCGAGGACCTGGACTGTCTGGATGTGTTCTGTGGCTGGGGTGGTGTCCACCGGGCTTTCCGTGCTCGGGCTGCACTCATTCTATTGGATCTGTGGAACAGGAAACTTACGAAGCTACGAAGCTTGAACCTGCTTGTGGAAACAGAAATACATACGAAGCTACTCCGATTGAGGCCGACGGGGCTTCCGATCGTCCCGTGTGGACATATGTATCCATCGCCATCATGATGTAAACACATTGCCCCTTAGCTTTCGATGATTCCTGTTGTGACTTGTGACATTAGGTTCGCAGGTTGAATGATTGTTGTCCCACTGTGATGTTGTATCGAGGCCGGGCTTTATGGTCTTCTTGCAAGGGGTTCTTCGCTTGAAACCAGGCGCTTTGCTGTGCATGGGCACACCATGTAATGCACATGTTTGGATGTGTTCGTCCACAACGAAGAAGACGCTACAGTGTCCAAGAGGGGATCCCTCGGTGAAAGCTGTTCGCATTGGCAACATGACAGCATCCCGTTCGGCCTTGGGATGCCTGGTGGCAATGGCAAGGCGTGTGTGGTGGGTCATGGAACAACCGGGGTCAAGTGTTTTACAACATATGGCAGAGATGCAGTGGATTTGCAATGTTGCGCCCCGTGTCATCCCGGACATGTTTCCTAGAACCTATCTGATCCGTTTGTTGCTTGCTCGCACTTCTGTGTTTTCGGTAAGCTTTGTGATTTCTTGAACTATACATCAAATAATTAATAATTCGCTGTCGCCTGCTACTCATGTGTTCAGCTAAGTTGGATGGGTAAGTTTGGTGCGAAAACAGTGAAGAGATCCATCCTCTACGGCACTGTGTTGCTCTACTGCACAGCAGTATAACGTAGTTATGTTGTGTGCATCCTGTGATACAATTACTATTCCGAGCTTCGGTTTCTATATCCTGTGATGAGGCCTTGGATTCCAAACCTCAGTGTGGCTTCGAGAATCAAGAGCGGCGACAAGGAGAAGTTTCGATGGGATTCTCGCGGAACAGTGCGGCGCGGAGTTCGTCAGGATGGCCGGCCGAAGGTGTAGGGGGCTGAGTTTTATTGGGCCGGGAATGATGATTTGCACGTTTACAGATCGATATAATCTGAACTTCAATTTCGTGTTCCGGGGCTTATAAGTACAGGTTACAGGCTTTGGCGAAGAGGGATCAACAATAAGACGTCCTGATGGATAGAAGAGAAGCGATTAAAAAGGTGGGAGCATTCGGAATTGGAGGACATTGTGCCAGTTGAGGCGATGTGCGATTGCCGGGGATCTAGTGTTTGAGGGATGTAGTGGTGCGATAGCCACCGGTCACACATGATAATATAAGTGGTAGTTCTTGTTGTAGCCGCGTAGTGTAGTAGCAGTGCTAGTCGCATGTAGTGGTAGTGGTACCGGTAGTGGTCGTAGTAGTACTAGTACTAGTCCTCGTACTAGTACTATTATTAGTATTACAAAGAATTAAGATTAGTACTAATACTAGTATCGCAAGTCGTACTAGCGCTAGTACTAGTACGAGTACCAGTGCTAGTACTTATTAGTACCAATATCATTGTGGTTCAGTCAGGACTGAGATTTAGGTGGTGGAGAGGTGTTCTACTTGCAATTGGGTCCGGTTGAACTTCAAAAAAGAATCTGTAACTTTATGAGCCATGATGCACATTTTCAGGGGTATTGCATCGTATGTTAACCAGTTGAGATGTACCGATTCGTGTAAACACAACACTGCCCGGCGGTTATGAAGGTCCCAGCGATTGGTTGGGTCAACCCCCCCCACCCCTATCCTTGAGAATATGTAAAGCATTGTGACTGCAATAGCACTCCGATTCCTACCCTACCCGAGTCCTCTATATATACCCTACAAGGCATCGACAGTGCTTCCTGTTTCGGGTGGTTTCAGGTGTCGGGTTTCTCCTTCAGGATTTCCACATTGCTGGTCATAATCCCTAAATCCAAGACTCCAACTGGCCTTGAAAAGGGGTTGGGGGCTTCGGGGCTCTGGGGCTTCATGGTTTCCAGAACCGGCGCGCCTAGACATCCTACAGCTTCGGGTTTAAGGGTTCAGGGCTTTTGGGTGTCATAGTTTGAAGGTTGATTTTTGTCCTCTCGCATGCGGCTGGAATCGAATGAAGCGTCGAGCATGCAATGTATCGGTACATAAAGGCGCCAGCCTTTTTGGGGTTTCGAGGATTAGGGTCAATAGGTTAGAATGTTACGTTCTGGTAGGGTTTAGAGCAGGGGCCTTTTGAGACGTATATCAGCAATTTGGGCTTATGAATAAACCCTTAACCCGATTACCCATAATACCCGAAACCCTGAAACTTTAAGTTGCTGGGTTGCAATTGCATCGTCTACGAGCAGATCGAGATACTTGGCGTTTTAGGAAGTCAGGGTTTAGGGCTCGCTCCAACCACAAAAACCCAAACTCTTTTTTTGTAATATTGTTATTATAGGGCTTATGAAGCCATTCGGGCTTCCGCTCGACACACACCCCGGGTATAGGGTTAACGGTCATGAGCTTGGGTTTAAGGCTTCGGGCTGTATTTTGGCTGAGGGATATATTGTATTGGGTGCTAGGACTAAGATCCGGGTCTAGGGCCGTGTAGGTTTTGGGCCTTTTCGGGCTTCGGGATTCGCAGTAGCATAGCGGGTAAATTGATAAAATTGATTTACGACTGGCTCGGCCGCTGCCGCCAAAGGGCCGCTGATTCGGCAGCAAGTGCCCATAAGCTTGCATGCTTGTGCATACGGGAGCTGCGATCTTGGAGCGACGACGACGACGACGAGAAACACGTGCGAGCGGCGTCTTGATTAGGTAGGGATCGATTGACAATATATATATATATATATATAGATAGATAGATAGATAGGTAGACAGATAGACCGCTTGCCGACGTTAGGCTTGGCCTAGCCACTTACACATTGCATGATTTTTAAAGCCGCATGCTTTCAATCTTTCAAAGCCCTATGCATTTACAACCCCTCCTCAAGGGTTGGCCGTGTTCGGAGCTCCAGGGCCAGGGCTTGTATAGCGTAACACAGGATCAGGTGTGGTATGGTTGATGCGGCTGTGGCTGTATGCGTATTGCAAGCTGCGACACTTTAAAGTTAAGCTTTTAAAGGGGTTGCCGCTTTTGGGAGTTGAATTGTCAATTGGTTTTGGGGTGGGCTCTTTGATTACGGCCCTCTGGCGTCGTCTGGCGTGCTCGTAGTCGACCGTAATAACAAGATACGTATACGATAGACTAGCAGCAGTAGTGGTAGCGGTAACAGTAGCAGCAGTAGCAGTGGCGGGAGCAGGAGCAGGAGCAGTACAGTAGTAGCACTAGCACTAGCGCTAACACTAGCATTGGCACTGGCATTAATGCCACTGGCACTAGCACTAGCAGTAGCACTGGTTTTCGTGAGCTAGATAACCTAGGTATAGTACTAATTAGTACTTCTGGTAGTCCTCTTGTACATGTTGTGGTTCGTCTTGTGGTGGTGGTGGGGGTTCCGGTTTGGTTACGGCGGTGGTGGTGGTGGTGTTGGTGGTGGTGGTGGTGGGGGTTGTGGTTGTTGATATGGCGGTGGAAATTCCGGTTGTGGTTGTGGCCCTAAACCACCTTAAAGCCTAAACCTAAACAGCACCCCACCCACCTGCAATCAGTACTGCGCTACTACGTTCGCGACTACGTAATACTTCTACTTCGCGACATCACTAGTACTACTGCTCAGGACAGCAGATGCAGGGCTGAAGACGACAAGCCGATATCCCTACAACTTCTGCCGCTTTATGGCAGCCCAGCACATGAGCCAGATTGCAGAATCTTGGGTGCAAACCGGAGGATATGCCGGGGTTCCACCTATATTCTCAGAGATCATCATTGATTTGAGGATTCGATCCCTCCGGCGCCGTCGGCTGATTTTCTGCAGAGGGAGATGCCACAGCTGTCTGAGGCATTGGAGGTATGATAGGAATTGTGCTAGATATCATGATGGATCCTAGGCGTGTTTCAACAGGATTTTTTGGGAATACATGTCATGTATCCGGCAGGCAGTCAGGATGCTTTGGCGAGATGCCAACTTGGCCACTAAGCTGGAATAGAGGCTTGCAATGTGTGCACACTTTAACGGCAGCGTGCGATTAGATCGGTTACAACATGTGCCTCATGAGCTCGCTCACCACAAAACGCGAAGTGTCATCCGGGGGTTTAGGGACGAGGGTTTAGGATTAAAGGTTTAGGGGGGTTGAGGGGAACGTGCCTATGACATTTCAATATTTCCCAGGTTGCCTTCACGGGCTACCTTACGGATGCGATCGAAGCTGGCCTGTGGAAGCCTTCCTTCCCAAAGATCCCCATGACGGCAGAGCCTATGGGGTACTACGAGTGAGGGGTTTTAGTTTTGAGGCTGTGGTCTTTTGGACACCCTGGAGCCCGATAGACCCCATCCTTCAGGAGCTTGCATGTAATCCAAGCAGTGCAATCTGTTAGTTAGCGAAATACCGTACCCCACAACCCACCATGGCCTTTATATTCGAAGCTAGTCCGGAGTTCCAAAACCTCTCATCCACCAAATCCGCTAGATACAGTGAACCCCAGAAAGTTGGAACACATTTGGTGCATAGCGCCGGGTTGCTCTTGACTTTAATATAAATGTGTATTAGGATACCGATGTTCCAAATTTCTGGAGTTGACTGTACTTAGTTCACACACCTAGGGCCAGTCATACCTATGTTGGAGGTGTGAGACATACATCTGTAGGTCTCTACATATATACATATACATTAGAAGCTCCCCCCACCCTGTAATAGTGGAATAGAATAGGGCCCTAATATAATCCTATATAATCCTTATGGTCACTATTACAGGGTGGGGGCAGCTTCTAACATATACATGTGTTTTCTGTGTGTCCATATATGTCTACAGTACAGCACCCTCTCATCGACGACACCACTAGTTGTCCCTATCACCTCTATCCAAAGCCCGAATCCCTAATAAATACTGATCTATACAGAAGGCCACAAACCCCCATGGTGCAAGACAGCCCCAAACCTACAAGATGCAAGACATGCCCCTCGGGCTTTGAAGTTTGCAGATCCCCCTAAGGCCCCAATTAAACCTCCAAAAAGCAAGACATGCCCCACGCACGGGCTTTGAAGTATACAGACCCGTGACTATGCATATATATATCTAGATTCCAAGTTCTCTAAATGTTCGGCACCCTTGTGCATTTCGAAGGCAAGCTTAACCCAGGGTAAAGTTCTGTTCAGGCTTGGGCTCTGGATTTTGGGTCATGAACCTGCTTGAGGGTTTGGGATTGAGGATTTACAGTTTAAAGTGTAGGTTTGAGGGCTTTCGGTTTAGAGTTCACGGTTCAGGATTTAGGTTAAGGCCTAGGGTAGGGTTTTAGGGTTGGGGTAGGGTCTAGGGTTCAGGATTTCCAGTTTAGAGTTTAAGTTTGAGGGTTTAGGTTTAGTGTGTACGGTTCAGGATTTAGGGTAGAGCCTGGGGTAAGCTTTTAGGGTTGGGGGTTTCGATGTTGTTGCATATCAGCAATCCGGAGTCTGAGAACCAAGCACAAATTCCAATATGAGAGGGTTGCACTAAAGGGATAATCCTGTGTCGAGCGGGGGTTACAAAGTTGATTCTGAATATACGTCCCTCAGACCGAATGCCACCGTCTGCACGTGCGTGGGATCAGGCGTTCGTGAACAGCTGTCATCAGGATCACCTGCCAAAACATAGAAAGCCGTGTCCCCATAGCATGTGCATTAGCTGTGACAATTTGCTGCGACATCGCGGCAGAATCTGAGCTTGCAAGAGATCGAGGGACCAAATAGGCGATCAGCTCGTGGCTTTATTGCATCGGAAGCCGAAGCGAATCGAACATTGCAAATCCCGAAAATCTCAAGATCTTTTAAGCCCTTTGCGCCTCCTTTTGGGGCACGCTCGACGCTCTCACCCGCGGCCCACATCTGCCAGGCAGGGTTTTTTGACAGCAGGTTGATTCAAGGATCCCCTGAGGTATGGGTTTCGAGGAGTTCACACCGGTGGGGCGGTAGTTCGACATGTGACCAGGAAGCTGTTTGCATATATGCAAAGATATAATAAAGTAGAGAGAGAGAGAGAGAGAGAGAGAGAGAGGGAGGAAGCGAGTGAGTGATTCTCCAGGACAGCGTTGTCTCTGTGCCGCCCAAGGTGAGCCAGGAGACTCCGGGTTTAAGGGCTTTTGATGTATAGGGCTTTACAGTTTGAGGACTCAGTGGTTTCAGGGTGTACGGGTTTACTTTGTTGTGAGTGAAACTTCATTTACGATCCTAGTACTGTGTTCAGGTTGAAACAATGCAAGTTTGGGCCTGGGTGTATCCAGCTGATAAACCTTAAGGGCCATCAGGAGCTCCCAGAAGCCAAGTGTACCATGTTCCAAGGCCCAGAGCTACATGCATGTACGTACACATGTATGTATGGATGCATGGTTGTGTATGTGTATGTGTGTATACATGCATGCATGCATTAATCTCTGTATTGATAAATGGATTTATGTATATGTTTAGGTATGTATGTCATATGTAATGTGATGAGGAATTGCAATGGGATGTATAGTATAGTGTGTGATCCCTAAATTCTAAACCCCCCAACCCTACAGCCTCAAACCCGAAGTGTTTGTTATGTCACATGTACGTACGATGTTGTGTATATTATGTTTGGATCTAATGTATAGGCACGGCATGGTATGTCCGCTTAGAAACGCACGAATGTCGCAAAGAACCCTTTCGTAGCACCTACACGACCCTGAACCCTAACCCCTTAAACCCAGAAGCCCAACCATCAAGCCCTAAACGCTTAAATCATATGTGTGTGTGTATAGTATAGCCAGGCATTGGTATATGTGTATGTATAGGTCTATAGCTAGGCATTGGTATATGCATGTATGTTTAAGCTATATATATATATATATATATATATATATATATATGTCTATATGTCTATGAATATAATTAATATGTACATATATACATATATATATACATATACATATATATGTTTATGTATATGTATATATATACATATACATATATATATATATATATATATATACTACATTATATAGGTATATAAATACAGCATTAGAGAGCATTTGTATTGTATATTGGCATTTATGTATGTATGTACGTACATATGCATTACAACTTCTGCCTTCGGGGGCTTTCGGGTTCTACGTTTTTTAGTTTTGGGCGATGCCTCATCATGGTTTGATCATATAATCGCATCCGACTGAGATGTAAGGAGGCCACGGGTTGCGCAGTCCTAGGATTGCGTGCGGATTCTTGGAAGCGCGCTTACATAATGCCCCAGAACCCAGCCAGGGGGTCCGTGAAACAGCCCTTGGAACCGTGAAACAGCCCCTTGGAACCGTGAAACAGCCCTTGGAACCGTGAAACAGGGCTTGGAACCGTGAATCGGCATTCTGCGCTTGGGGACCCTGTCCAGGCCCTAACTTCGGGATAGAATCGGGCTTATGCGCTTTCCAAATCAGATCTAAAGTGCCAAAAGCACCAATTTCATCATCGATTTAGAAGCAATCAGGGTCTCGGGTTACGGGATTCTAGATTGCAGCGCAGGATGAGTGGGAAGCGACCACCCTCGTTCGTGTCATCCGACCTCTCCAAGGCGGCGGCTACCCTAGCTGCACTCAAGAAGAGCACGGCTGCTCCCGCTACACCAAGCAAGACCTCCCCGAGTTCGGAGGCTCCTACCCCTTTGACTGGAAAGTCCTCCAAGTCGTTTCTTGGCTACAGGTTATAATAAGGCTCACGTGTTGAATGCTAGGTCTAGCACCCACATCGGGTTGCTTACAGCATAGTGTTACGAACGGCAGGCCCGGCCAGGCATATGTTGTATACCATGAGCCAAGCCCACAGGATGCTTGTAGTTCTAATTTAGCTCTAGACCCCTGATCTTATGATTCCCTAAACCTATAAAGAGCCCCAAATCCTGCCCCAAGCCACACACATCCGAAATGCCGAACCCTACGAGCAGCATCATGAGGACCCCGCTGAAGAGCCCGGACTACAAGCGCCCAAAGGCTTCTACGCCTGGAGCTGCACCCGGTCGCCGCCACTCCGTCAAGCCCCTGTGCAGCAACATGCGGGTTCAAATTTTTGATCGGGCACTGGGGCTGAGGGCATCGGAGTTAGGTAACCCTGACCTGCGGGCCTCTGGAACGGAAGTCTTAACTACGTTATATATTGCCGAATCCTGAACCTGAGGCCCTCCTTTAGGTTTCTGACGAGAACAAGAAGCTAGTATTGGAAGCAATATTATAGCCAGGTTGCAATTGGTGTGTTGAGGGACTGCAGTCTTGGGAATCGTCATGAAAACTATTCAACCTAAAGCTATAAGCCCCTGGGTCCCCTAACCCCTAGCTACCGAACCCTTGGGAACATAAACTTTATCCCATAATAATGCTACAGTATGTTCCGAATCATATAGCACTAACAATATTGTAAATTAGCTCTCGTAGTACTATAGAGAGGGTACCTGGTTCAAGTATGATCCAAGGGGTCCAAATTCCGCGAAGAAGGCAGCACCTACTATCGACGAAAGGGATACCTTCCAGTCGCAAGGGTCGACCGAGACGGTGGATGCTGGGACAGGGTCGACCGACACGTCGATCAACAAGACGCTGGCTTATGAGGACGATCTCGACAACGACGACGGTTGGTGGGGAAGTAGCACTGACTGGATGCCGCGCTCCTGGTCCTCATGCTCTTGGGACTATGATTGGGGATATGGTCCCCAGAAGCAGTGACTTACCATCCCACCAGTGCACTTTGTTTCTAAGCTTTGTGGCTGTAGCTATGCATTCGGGTCTAAGTTTATAGCTTTCTCGATGAAGATCGAGGTGGTGGAAGCCTTACAACCGAGGGATGTCAAAGGATCTGTCCCCGTACGAGGGCTGGTCGTGGGGCCGTGGGGCATCCGATTCCAGCCTGCAGACTCAAACGGACTCGCAGACGCAAGAGGACTTGAGACTTGAGGTGGAAGCAGCGCTAAAACGTAGCCCGACCTCGGACATGGACCAGCAGAGACCGACTGCAGTTGCAGTTCAAGCTGCTCTAGAAGAACAGGAGAAGGAGAAGATGCAGAAAGGTGAGCCCCAGCAGGCCTTAGAGAGAGAGAGGGACAAGGAGACGAGAGCTAGATAATTGCATAGATAGCAAAACACAAAAACAATAAGTTCAGGGTATAGTCTCCAGGGTATAAAGATCTTATAATTATAATACAACTATATAAAGTGCTAGCTAGCTATAGAAGGCATAGTAGAGTTCCTATATTTGGTAAACGTGGTAGATGCCCCCGATAAACCTACGAAAAGCCCTTCAAATCCTAATCTCTAAACGACATGGTTCGATGTCTAGACAAACAATTAACAACCTGGGCTTGTTCAGGTGCTTACTGGCCCCTTGGTGATGCAGCAGCCGACAGTGGAGCCAAGCAAAGTGGAACCCCAGGCCTCCGTGATGCAGCAGCCAACAGTGGAGCCAAGCAAAGTGGAATCCCAGGCCCCAGTGATGCAGCAGCCGACAGTGGAGCCAAGCAAAGTGGAACCCCAGGCCTCCGTGATGCAGCAGCCGAGCAAAGTGGAATCCCAGGCCCCCGTGATGCAGCAGCCGACAGTGGAGCCAAGCAAAGTGGAATCCCAGGCCGATGCGGCGCCCGTGATGCAGCAGCCAACAGTGGAGCCAAGCAAAGTGGACCCCCCCGTGATGCAGCAGCCGGTAGTGGAGCCTTGCAAAGTGGAATCCCAGGCCACTCTCGGGGTTGACGCTGCGGCACTGAGCACACCTCGGGAGAAGCCTCCCGTACCAAAGTTTGCCCCCGATGTGTACAAAGGCCCCAGCAGTGTGGAGCAATACCTCGATCAGGCCTATGGGGACAGCCATCGCAGCCCCGATCGATCGCGTTTCTATGCAGAGCCGCAAGACCCTGCATTGTCAAAGCGTGAGTCTGCACCGATGCAGGTCGATGTCGCAACACCCATCAAGCAGCAGAACCCCGGGGCAAAGCTCGAGGAGCAGGCAACACCCGCACCGATGGAGGTCGACACCGCAACCCCCGTCAAGCAGCAGGAGAACCCCGGGGCAAAGCTCGAGGAGCAGGCAACATCCGCACCGAAGCAGGTCGACACCTCAACCCCCGTCAAGCAGCAGAACCCCGGGGTAAAGCTCGAGGAGCGGGCAGCACCGGCACCGAAGCAGGTCGACACCTCAACCCCCGTCAAGCAGCAGAGCGATGCTGCTGTGAAGTCCGAGACGAAGGCCAGCCCTGGGAAGGGGTACAACAAGGCGGACGACCCGGACTCATGGCGGAAAAACCGTCGTGGGCAATGGTTGTCACCACACGCGCTGTACATGCGGTTCTACCGCTCGACACGAGGACACTTGAAGCAATGATAATGTCAGTATTTTATAAACTATATGTAACCACCCCAAAAGATCCGAAATACCAAGCTACAAAAAAAATCCATCTTCTCAGGCCAAGATGTGGACCCCGATGTTGCAAAGAAGCGCATCGATGCCGAGGGCAGCTACTTGGTATCCCCAAGAAATAAAGCCTGACAACCTCCTTGTGGTATATAGTTGGTTAGAGAACCAGTACGTACATATGTAGCTAGCCATAGTTTGAACTAGGCTCTCCATCGAATGCCTGCCTCTCAGATCGGGAGAAAATGCATCAGCTTTATCTCCACTACCTGTCGTGTCGTGGAGTTTGGGCTGAATGCAAGATGATCATTCGGATTAAGCCACTTGGGCTCGTAATTATGGCTTCTCTTGGATTCAAGCTAATAAGCTAATCGAAACTTGGATTTAGTCTGAAGGCCTGTGGTCTAGAGTTATGAATTAGCGGGTGTAGTGGAAGATTCGATTTCGGGTGTCAGGGTTTAGAGTTAACTCGGCGGTTTAGGCTTCGGGTTTCAGGGATCCTTTTAGAAGGGGTATACATATACATATATATATATAGATAGGGTTTCAGGGATTGCTTTATTAGCGGTTTAGGCTCTTATAAGGCTTTCAGGAACCCATGATGTGGGCCGCTTTATATTAAGTGCTGATTGGCGGCACAACTCACAACCCAGGGTCTAGATGTTCCGGTATCAACATGTGGACCCCAAAGGTTTTTTACATACACATGTTATAGCAGAGACCCCAAACACGAAACACAAATCGATCCCTCAACTCCGAAACCAAACAGTTAGCAAGTCTCATCATCAGAAGATCTCTTATCACAACCCATCTATATATATATGGATACAACAAATAAATATACATAAATATATACACATATACATATATATACATACATGTGTACTCTTAACGAGTTCCTTGGTAGATACGCTTTGTACCCCGGTTAATAAAATCGTGTGTGTGTGTGTGCCTGTATTGCTTCGATTTCGATTCGAACTCCCGAGGACCACGAACAGCACTGAGTCGGAAGACACTTACGAGTGGTGGACGATGGCCACCATGATCCGCGAATTAGGACCAGAACTCGCTGCCGACCTAAAGCAGCGGCACGAGACATCCGACCCTCGACGAACAGGCCGCTTCATCAAGGAGTATCTTGGATTGTATATATCGTATGGCAATAAATCCGTAGCGGAGAAAACCCAGTGACACGCCGGGTGAGGCACCCAGACTTTCCTGGTGTCGAGGCCTGTGATCATGAGAGCATATTTGTCGTGCATGATGCACCCGGGGAGTGCAATATGCGTTCATGACAACATTGTACAGGAGCAGTTCCGCTACAAGAACTTCTCCTCTTCCAAAGAGATGCGTCGAAAGGTCGAAAGCTCCGAGGCGCAAATCGAGATGACGGCGGATGTGGAGCAGGATGATGCTTTTGAAGCCATGTTGCCCCGCTTGCACTAAACTATATATATATATATATATAGCTTCAAGATTCGAATTCATAGCTGGGTAGTTTTAATCGAGCGATTCGATCGTATCACTGTGCTCCAAGGGAGAAGTTGCTTGCCGAGCAAGACAATGTGGGCGCTGGCCAGGGCCAAAATCCGAAGCCACCCAAGCCGATCCCCAAGCCGAAGAAGGAAAAGACGTGGGCACAGCTTGCCAGAGAGGCTAGATAGCTAGTGTCACGAGTCCGAGTATTCTGCCATCCTGCATTCGCAACATTTTTTCTAGATCTTTTCGGAGGCCGATCAGAAAGCGAATCTGGAACTCACCGAGTACGAAGGCTTCCTAAAGTCGCTGAAAGTCGCAGGGGTGTGCCCTGTCTCTATTATTACTCCTCTACATGATACATTGTACATATGTATATATATATATGTATATATATGTATGTTTTTAATTATCTGTGCATATGATAGGAGTTAATCAACTAATATCTAAATATGTACACACACATTATACATGTCCAGGTTGCGAGGTTGCTCGGACTCCAAGTTCAGGGCTTGAGGCGCTTAGGGTTTCGGGTCTTGGGTTCAGATTGGTGGGGTTGGGACTTTAGAGCTCGGGTGTATACTATGCACCACACCGCAGCCCTCGACATAGAAACATAAAGGTTTTTAATGATTTGCCAGTGTTTTCGGACGTGTACGTTGCTGGCTTGAGGTCTATTAGGTTCACGGCTTGGGGTGCTTAAGTCTTCGGGTTAGGGGGTTCAGGTGGGGAGTTTGGGATTTAGGTTGAGCTCGGCTATGAGCTAGCAGTGTGCACACACCCAGCACCCTAGACACCGCTTACAGACTTAAAGCCTTTTGTGTGTATAGCCCACTACAGCTTCACAGCTGAACCCTAAACAACAAAATAAACAACATCCCAGATCCTAGACTCCTTGTGTGTTCCCCTGCCCGTCACCACTGAAATTCGATTCTACACCGCTCATCAATTCGAAACTCCCATTTTAAAGACAAATCACCCAAGTCCCACATCGCCCCCAAACTTAAACGGAAATCCTTAACCCTAAACCCTATACTCTGAACTTAAAACTGTATGCCCAGGTCTGAGAACTTCCGTGACGCCCTCATGAAGGACCTCGCGCCGTTCCACCTGATGCTCTCCAGCTCGAAGCACGATGTGGCATCTGCGATGGGCAACAAGGTGGATGAGGTCCAGATGAAAGCATGTGTGGAGGCATGCACAAGTAGCAGCCAAACTGAAAATATCTAGAAGAAATATGTGTATAGTTATTCCCGACGACTCTCGCAAGGCTCTCCAGAAGAGTATCACCGACTTCAAATTCCATGCCCAGCCCATTCGTGACGCCATCAAGAAGGCCAACCCGAAGCCCAAGAGCAACAGCAAACCGAAGGGAAAAGCAAAGGCGAGGAACGCCTAGGCTTGCAGCAGTATATCTGTGGAGGGTGCAGCCGTGAGCGATATCAGCAGGGTATCGCTGTGATTTTGGAATGGCAGAGATTTAGATCTGGCAGTCTGTGACAGCTGTATGGTGCGTGGGTCTAGATGTCATAATAAATGCTCTAGTACTAGTACTACCAATGCAATGTGCATGCAGGCTGCTGGACTGTCTCTGTAACAGGCGACTATCGCCATCTTTTGGAGTGTCATGCAGAGGTGTGACAGCAGGCAGTAGGGGGCATCACAGTGCAAACCCGAGACCTAAACAGTGAAGAAGCACCTGCTATATAGACACCCGATAGCCCAAACCCTCAGCTTGGACACCCGGGATTTCAAGCCTTAACGCCCAACCGCATATCCGAAAACTTGGACTGCACTGATACATTCTGATTTCCCGGGCATGCTGTAGAACCTCTTAATCCTTAAGTACGTGACGGGCTTGAACCTGGCACGAACCGGGGGCGCACCTCGAAAAATTGGGTGTGCACGCGGTGCTATGTGGCCGACCTTGGCAAGGCTGTCGCGATCTAGATCTTAACGGTGTTAACCCTAAAACCCCGGAGCTACACCCCTAGCCCTAAACGCCCTGAATCCTATAACCTGATACGCCCTAAACCTCGAAATTTAAACCCCTAAGCCAAATATGCCTCGTACTCATATGACCCCTGAACCAACAAAGCACAACCCTCGTCTAAACTGAAATAAGCCGTATTCCAAAATCGCCGATTTCTCTCCGAAATGTGTCCAACCTGATGGCACGACTCCCCAAAGCCTTAACCCTCCAACCTTCCAAGTTTCGAGTCTGGCTAGCTGGCCACATGGAGCCGCAACCACTAAACCCTACAAACCTGGACTCTGCTGAACCCTAAAACCTTAATCCTTTAACCCCGAAAGTCCTTACCCTAAACCCTAAACCCAAGAGCGAATAACACCTTAAAATGCTTCACCCCTAAACCATCTATATACTTGACGGGCCGAACTCTAAAACCCAAAACTCCCATATGAACCTGGTTGTCAGCCCCAACGCAGGAACACAACGGCCGAGATCGAGATCTCGATCGAAACATCGACGTCAAGGCTGCTACTAGTCATACATACAATATATATATATATATATATATATATATGTACCTATAGTCTCCATTGTAGTTTCCTTTTTGGGTTAACCAAAATCGCTATTATAGGGTCCTAACCATAAAACTGGTTAACCAAAAAAAGGAACTACAATGGAGACTATAGGTATGTATATATTAAATCCGACTGCAAACCCCAAGCCCCTAAAACTTAGTCTGAACCGTCCTGCTTACAGGTGGAGCTACATCATCATCCAGAGCTGCGACCTCCGGATCCCGTCCCTTGAATAGCACATACTCGAAGCCCAATCCCGCAAGATCCGGATGTCGTAGTGGTTCCGAAATTAGGGCTTCAGTGGGTTAGGGGTTTGCGGGTTTCGGGCTGCAGGGGTAACACATTTAGGGGCTTGTCGTAGATAAAGGATTGACGGTTCCCCCCCCCCCCCGCGCCTGGCAATTGCATGAGGAACTTCGAGAGCGACCTCGCGATCGGGGCATGATGCTCATAGCCGACCAGGTATTCCAGGGGGGGGCCAGGAATTGAATTGTTTCGCTCTGGATTCAAAAGTCGAATGCCTCAGAGCCCAATCCAGGATATTGAACTGAAACAAGCATTAATTCTGCGATCTGCAACAGGCATCTCCCGGACGACATCGACATCGAGACGAGATGATCATCCACGACCAGGCACTCGGAATCTTGCATTGTCAATGGTACCGATGGCTTGCGACTGATGCAATCAATGGTAAAATGATTCTTAAGGGTAGCGAAACACACGCAGGTGCAAGGAGCTCAAGATCGACACCTGTGGTACAGCGAGATGCAAATATTCGCTGGCAAGGCATGCAATGGGACACCCTGGCTCCTTTAAGGGCTTAGATATGAAGACCTTTTATTTGGGTGTGGGTTTATCGGTTCAGAGGGCTTTAGGGCCGTAGGGTTATTAAGGGGGTTGCCGTAGGGTGGTTAGGGGGGTTGGGGTTTAAAGGTTTAGGGCTGCAGGAGTTTCGGGGTTTGGGGATGAAGGCTACGGCTACCGTTCGTTGTCCTCCTTCAGGAACGTGTTTGAGCTAGTTTGGGATTTGGTGTTTGGGGTTGAAGGATTTTGTTATACTCCTTCATGATCGAGTTTGCTTGCAACGGAATTAGGGTTTTGCACGACGAGTTGGATTTCCGAATCCCTCATGCCTTGGCTATATCGCAACATATAAATATAACCTTATTACCTGAAAAACCCCAAACACTATACCAATAAGGTGCCAACCGGAAGCCCCAAACCTTAGAACTCCACAAACCCTATGGTCCCGATGTCTGCAAACAGAAGCCCGAGCAACAACAAGCCATGAAACAGCTCATAAGCCCAAAATCCTGGCGCTCCACAATTCCTAAGGCATTATTGACCCGATAATATATATATATATATATATATATATATATATATAGGTGTATGATATATATATATATATATATATATAAGGGCCGAGATGTTATTATATGTATGAATATATATATATATATATACATATATATATATATGTATATTATGATTATAAATGTGTTGATGGGGTATGGACTCAAGCATCTTCCTTCACAGATCTTAGTTAGACCCGCAACCCTCCAAACATAAGTTCGAAACCGCAAAGTCTACACCACATCTGCATAATGTAGCTAGTCCACGACCCTATCATCCACACCCTGAGCCTTAACCCTGAACCTTAACCCCATAACCCCAAACTCTTAAACCCTTGAAAGCCCTAAGCACCTCAACCTCACGGCCCAAGCGATGGTTGGGACGCCGTAATGGCGAGGACGATGACTGCGGGCTAATACCGTCGACACACGCATGCTCACGGGTGCTGCGATCTTGCCACGATATACGATACTAGGGGCATGTGCGTTTGTGTTTAGGATATTATAGCGTCTAGGACTACACTTCTACTACTAGTCCTAATAATATAATAATTAATATACGATTAAACCCAACCGTGGCCGGTCCTATATATACTCCAACCTCCATGGCGCTAACTCGACCCCCACCATATTGCAATTGCCTGCATCACGATCTGCAACTCACGACGATCATCGGGCCGCCTCGGCGTCATAAAAGTAATTTTGGATATTTGGGGTTAGGGTTGAGGCTCTAGGCTTAAGATTCGGCGCTTAAGGGGTCTCGCTAGGGTTGTGGGTTTAGGGTTTGGGGTTTGGGGTTATATTAGGCTGGACAGTTATATAACACGATTGGGAGGTCAAGGGTTCGAGGGTTTGGGGTTTAGGGCTTCGGGTTTAGGGTTCAGGGCTTTAGGGTTAACCGGGTTTGGAGCTTGAGGGGTCGAGGGCCTGGGGTTTTGGGTTTAGGGTTTTGGGGTTTAGGCCTAGGGTTCACGGCTTTAGAATTCACCGGATTCGGAGGTCGATGGGTCGAGGGCTTGGGGTTTAGGGTTTCGGGTTTAGGCCTATCCGGGTTCGGAGGCGTAAGAGGTTTAGATGGGGTTTGTGGTTTGGGATTAAGGGTTTCGTGGGCCTGGTTCAGGGCTTGAGGGTTCACCGGGTTCGGATATTTAATGTTTAGGGAATGATTGAGCTGATCATGATATATCAAGGCATCGAATTCGAAGTTGGGTCGGGTTCGTGTTCTGGGTCGGATCTGTGTGATCTTCTGAATACTGGTTGAAGGGCCTTTAAACATAGCTACGGGTTACTGCTACTACTGCTACAATTTCGTCTATCTATATTTGGGCGCGCGTGTTTTGTTAGCGGGCAGGTGGGTGGGTGGGTGCGGGAAGCGATGCAGAGCGGAACCACGCCGCCAACAAGGAGTAAATCGTCGACCACGTTGTCCTTCGGAAAGGTGGCGATCTGACCACGTGGGGTCGAAGTTGAAGTTGTCCATATCTCCTGCCATGCACATGAACAGGCACAAGGACCTTGCTGTCCTGGACACTTCCGACCGGTCAGTGATATCGTCCACGCAAATGGAGGTGACGTCGATGTCGAGGCCCCACGACCTTGATGCTGAAAAGACGGCGATTGTTGACAGTATACAGCCGTCGGCCGCTCGAAAGCGACCCTGATGCTCTTGATGTCGCCGAAGGCCAATGCTCTCGCGCCGCGTGATAGCGATCAATTGCCACTACTAGTACTCGTACTACTACAGTACTCCTACGTAGCCCTGAAAGCCCCAAGTCCATCATGCAATGCAAAACGCTTCATCTTGAACTTCCTGAATGTCTAAATAAAACCTTGAAGCCCCAAAGCTTCAAACTCTAAACCCATACCCTCAAAGCCTAAAACCTAAGCTTATCTTAAACTTCGAGTGATAACGTGTATCCTATGGGATCCAATTCCAACTTTGGAACGAAATCGAAGCTTTGAAGCATATATAGCTAATTTATAATATCGATCGTTTCGTCTTCTGGGCTAATAAGGCGTATACGTAAGCGGTGTATCAGTCGCAGGACAACATGCTTCACAACCACTTAATGCCCAAAGCCTTCTTTATAGCCCTGAACCCTTGAAAATCGAACTGCAAAAACACGAATATATATATATATATATATATATATATATTCATGTTTTTGCAGTTCGATTTTCATATGCCTGTCCCCTGAACCGCGATAAGTATAAGGGTTAACATTAAGATAGCATGAAAATATATCCCTGTCGACACCGCAGGCAGCCCTGTGACGAGATCAAGATCGAGATCGCCAAGAGGTGCAGGGCTTCGAAATCAGAACACAGTCATTCCTAGATTCTTTAGTGGTTAAAACCCTATCTACCACTCTAAGGCCGTCGGCCGAATGCATCGACGATGGCAAACCATTTGCTCCTGGATGCAATGGAATTGCCCAGTTGTAAAGTCGATCGTACTATTGTGGGATGTCCCAAATCTAAGGTTGCGGTCCTTGGGCGAAGGGAGAACATCGGCTTTGGGCGTTCTGAGCAGTGCCGAAGCAGCTGTTCAGGATCCGGACGTTACAAAATTCCCATAGTAAACCGCATCTTTCCTTAAGGGCAATTTATCGTTGTTGCGTGCTAGCTATTTGGCCCTGCAGGAAGCCGGTGCAAGAAACTTCTCGAAAGTTACGTCCAAGTTGGCCGAGATGAAAGGGTCTGCGAAATCTAGAAATGCAAATAGAGACTTGTCTCGGTTTGTGAGGCTGCCCATAGCAACCCGCCTGCAAATGGGATTGTCAGTTTTCGATGCCCGAGCTTTATATCCTGAAACATAGCCCGAACCTACACCTGAATATCCCTTACTCCATATATATATATATATATATATATATATATATATACTCCTATACTGTATATACTCCTCCTGTACTCCTACTAGTCCTGGGCTCCAAAGCCCGGTCCCTGGAACTGCAGGCTATGAGCTACGTGGAAGTACCACTTTGTCATGAAACCGACCCGTCCCCGGACAAGAGGGTGATCAGCAGACTGCCCTTTCTGGACCCTCACGAGCTCCTGAACTACTTGGTCTCGACTGGCCGCGTGACCATCGATGGAAACCAGATCAAGCCACTTATAAGCAGCATGCACATGTTGCATGCGAGTGTACATGTCATGATTTGCACATGTACATGTGCTGCATGCATGTACGACGCACTAGTCAGGAAGTTTTGGGAACACTTTCGTCGGCTAGATTGCGAGTGGGCTGTCAACCACCCGGCGGATGAAACGGCGATTCCCATATCAGAACCACTATTCCGCAAGAAGAAGCTTTTATATGTGGGATTAGGGTTTGGGTTTAAGGGAATATTTGGCGTATGCAAGTGCATGCAAGTGCGAGGTCTACGGTGACACGGCACAGTTTACAAAGGAAAACGACAAGTTCACCGCACTTTTGCTGGGGTTTCCTTTGTGGCGCCCTAAAGGCAAGTATCGTACAAAGATTTGGGTGCTAATTTAGGGTTTTTTTCGATCGCACTGCCCTCCTTCAGGGCGCCCTTTCCTGAAGACTTTCTTGTTCTTCGTGTTGAACTCCCGGAGAAGCTGTGGTGCAGAAGCTTGCATGCAAATACCTAATTACAGCTAGCTGTACGTCTAGTACTACTGCTGTATGGTTCGCATCGCAAACCGATGAGGACACAATGCGCCCTGTCTACAAGCGCACGCTCTGGTCGTTAAGCTTGGCGTTCCAGGGCGTGCGACCGCGGAAAGGACCAAGTGGTGAGGAGCTGCCCAACTCTGCACGGCAACGATCGAACAAGCTTCAAGCGCGTTTCGCCGTGGTGCTGTTCAAAGGAGATTGGGAATGGCATCTGACCCAGTGGCAAATGTCGGCTTCGTGGAAGTCGGCAAAGCGGCTTTGCCATCTTTGCGTCGCGACGAAAGTGTCCAAGCACGGCCATGGCTTTTGTGACTTCGGAGCCAATTTCGGCCGCCGCACAGTTGCAGACTTTATGCAGCTGCTGCCACAGCCGGCGTGTGATCTGGTACATGTACCAGGCTTCCACCACCAGATGATCCGATTCTGCGCAATGCACTCCCTCGCCCTCGGAGTGTACCAATCCCTGGCTGCAGACACGCTCTTATGGATGTGCCAGCACAACGCATTCGGCACAAGCAGCACCGACCTGGATGTTCAACTGCAACATGCCTTCGAAAACTTCAAGATCTGGATGAAAAGGACAGGTGTGTATTGCTCGGGCCGCCAGTTCACGAGCAAGCGGCTCCATGTTTGTGATATCGAATACCCGTGGCTTGCCTATAAGGCATTTAATTGCCGTGTGGTAATTGCGTTCTTGGCTGACCCTTGGCTATAATAGTCTCGATTCCAAACCCCGGCCCTCTAGCCCCGTGAGCTATAATATAGGCCCTACACCCGAAACCCCAGCAGGCTCATCTGCTGAGCTCGGAGACGCAAGCAGCGATGTTGGCGAAGCTGGCGGCTGGGGACCGTCGACTGCATCATCTGATTTGCAGCTGCGTGTGCTCCAGATGCATTTTTTTGAAAAAGCACTAGTAATCGCTTTCGAATCGCTCGTGCTGCAGGTTCGAGATCAGCGAGTTCCAGAACGACATGGAGGATATGGATCAGCTGCTAACGCTTGAGCAGTCGGTGCAACTTGACCAAAGAGGCTCGGACCCTTCAGAAATCCAGTCCGGTGGCTGCTGACCCTTCCAGTCTTCAGGCCACCGCTTCCTCGTCTACTACAGGGAGGCGTCAATGATTTTTGCCCAGCGGGGCATGCTTCGCTTCTTCATTCGGCCAAAGCTTCATGCATCTTGCTTGATATTATTATGCAGGCCGTAATCCTGCTGGCACAAGTACTTGGCATGTGTGGCATTGAGGCTTTTGACGAAATGTTGACTTCGATTCGTGTCGAGAGCCACTGAGCTGCAAGATATGTCTTTGCAGGGCAGCCGTCGTGCTACACAACTAAGGACTCAACCCGAGGCACTATCAGTGCTACACTGAAGAAGATATGCTGGGGTTATTGAAGCCGACAGCGCAGAAATGCGTCATGGGAAACTTCGAATCGAATATGCTTCGAAGATATTTGATCAGGCTGGGCCTCTGCGAGCAGCTGTACATGTTGAGCCGGTTTAGGGTCTTTCGGGTTGTCTATTGTGTTTCTATAGGACCGGGATTTAAGGGTCCGAAACAATAAAGCCCTGCAGGCTCATGGTGGAGAAACCTGGTGACCTTGCATTACAGTGCACGTGAAACCCGGATCGAGCCGTGAAGCAGCGTTGAGCGCGCATGAAATGACGGAGAGCGTTCGAAGCTTAAACCCTGCAGCCCTAAAGCCAAAACGAATCCATAAACAAGCCCTGCGCCGTACGAGATTGCCGGACTGTCGAGAAGGTGGGCTCTCATTCTGCAAGCCTTAAGTATAAGATTATAGGATTATAATATGATTATAGGGTTCGGTTAGGGTTTTATTCCAAACCCACCGTGGCAATTTGCTCCAATAAGCTTGCGGTTGATCCGCCCAAAGCCCTAAAATGCCCCTAACCCTATAGTATCCATTGTAGTTCCTTTTTGTGCTAACCCAAATCTCTATTATAGGATCCTAACCACTTTAAATTTAAATACTAGTTATAACACAAAAAGGAACTGCAATGGAGACTATAGGCAAAGACCCCAAACTCCCAAACCAGCTGATTGGGTTTTGGGGGGTGAAGGGTTTAGGGGTTTATGGAAGCAGTCAGCATACAATCCGATCTCGCGTGGCAATTTGCTCCAATAAGCTTGCGGTTGATCCGCCGAAAGCCCTAAAATGCCCCTAACCCTATAGTATCCATTGTAGTTCCTTTTTGTGCTAACCCAAATCTCTATTATAGGATCCTAACCACTTTAAATATAATACAAAAAGGAACTACAATGGAGACTATAGGCAAAGACCCAAAACTCCTAAACCAGCTGATTGGGTTTGGGGGGTGAAGGGTTTAGGGGTTTATGGAAGCAGTCAGCATACAATCCGATCTCGCTCGCCTGGATCCTGGGTTTAGGGGTTTAGCAGTTTAGGGGTTTATGCAAGCAGTGAGCAGACAATCCGAGCAGATCCTGGATTTAGGGCGGTAAGGTATAATTGAGGTGTTTAGGGTCTTAAGGGTTATAAGTTTGGGGAAGCCGGACTCCGTCTTGCTGCTCCACAGCTGCACACTGGCCTTATCCAGTAAAACCCTTAAACTTCAACCTTGAAGCCCTTACGCCTGAGAACCCGTAGCCCTTAAGATGGCCATGAGCTCCGTTGTCCTGAAGCCTACGCCTTTAAGTCCCAACCGCCTTGAAGGCACAGATAGAAAAATGCACCCGAGCTCGCCTCCAAAACCCATTAAACAAACAACATATATAGCTCAGATTTGAGGCCTGAAAGCATGTACACCCTGAAGCTGAGAACAAAATCCGACAGCCTTCAACATGAATATCCTGGACTCCTCAAAACTTCCAAGCACAGGTGCCTTCACAGTTTGAAAGCTACTAAAATACAAGCATATATATTTATTATTATACATATATATATATATATACATGTACGTGACCTTAAACCCTCACCCCGGCTCAAACACTAAAGGTTAACAACTTGTTGGCTCAATGTATGGTTTGGTTGGCTCAAGCGTTCTTTGAAAACAGTACGTTCTGGCTCAATCTGCAAAATAGCAGGACGGGAAATTTATAAAGCTACCAATTCGAACGGTTGGCATCCTAACGATGTGGCCTGTCTCTCGTGCTTGTCGGGTATCGACCGGTACGACATGATAAGCGTAGAATTCAAACCCGTTCCACAACTTTGTGCGATCATCACGGTCGCATCGCTTGCAAATTTACGTGGTTTGGTCGCCTTATACAACTGGGGGGAAGATAATATCTATGAGTTTGCAACGTCTTTGTCAAAACATCGCTGATTCTTTCAGTGTTGCAAAATCGATGCGTGCATAATGCATTGCATACGTACCATACTGCAACATGACCTGTTGCTATACACATTCTTTGGTGTCTTTTGGACCCACCCTCGGTTCCAAAAATTTTCCGGTTCCCAGAAAACCGGGGCCATAGGCCTATGGCCCGAGAATCCGGGGCCATAACAACCAGTTCCTCCCCACAGGGGTCTTAGGAAGCCCTGGGTTGAATCACTTCAAAGATTTGAACGTTTCTCCTCATTGAGTTCCACGTGTAGTACCGCGACCCCCGCTTGAAGGTTAAGGATCGCTGTAAACTGTTTATCCTCTTGAAGTTATTAGTCCGAGTTGTTGGTGGCAAACGAAGGCTACTCAGAACTCCGATATGAACCTGTGCAATCTCAGAAGCCGGGTATCAGCAACCATTGCTTTGTTGTGAGTATATACCCTGAAGCACGGACTAACCTGACCCTCTAAACCTTCCGAAAGCGTCCTAAGTACCTATATAAAGGAATGTAGGGTTCCTATATTAGGGATCACTATAATTACAAATTATTATGATTTTGGGAAGCACCCCTAGAACAGTACATAGGACCCTTTTGGTCTTGGGGCTTCTGTCTGCTCCCCCGTAACTTGCACTACACAAGTGCCCGACCTAGGTGCTCTTGGCGGGGGTCCCACAGTCTTATTGGTGGATAGAGCCACGGTATAGGGTTTACGCTGTGGAGGGTATGAGACCTTATTCGAGGCAGAGACGATTGCAATGTATGCAAACGAAGCAGCCATTATACTTTAAAACTAAATGGCTTCCAAACAAACCCCACTAGCACTATCCCTAAGGGTCCAAAGTATACGATAATCGTATACTCTCCCCAATAGGTGCTTCTCCAAGACACATCCACATAGAGGACTCTCTGGCAATGTCATCGATTTTATGTGGGATAGGTTTCCGGGTAGAGCTGGGTGCATCGAAAATAAAGGTGCCTTCTATGAGGATAATTCTAGCTTCAGGTACCCTCTATGGGGATAAATATAGGTAGAGGTACCTTCGATGGGGATAGTTTTAGCCTGAGGTATTTTCTGTAGGAATGATTAGGGTGATATATGGGAGAATCTCGAAGCTTTAGGATTCTGGGTTTATCTTGGGGTGCGGGCCGCTGCCGATTGGCCCAATTGCACCTGGCTGCGCTTCTCGTCCCTTTCTCGTGCGCCTCCCCGCTTCACGTGTTAGCAGTCTGTTGCAGCTGTAAATACCATCGTTGCATAGCTACACTCGGCAGTGACCAGGGATGCGATACGGCAGCTAGACCTGGGTTGTAGTGGAGTCTGCATGTCCAGATCTCGAGGCAGTTTCAAGGTATATATTGCTGGAAAGACACGGGATATCTTGCCAACTGCATCTTCTTGAAGGAAGCAGTGGTAGAATCGGGCATTCTCTCCTTGGAATCGGCGGATAGACCCCAGAACCCAAGGAATTATTATGGATTGGGCCAGAATTTAAGTTTGGACCAGCGACTGTGCATCAGCTGAAACCATGATATCTCTTGCCACGCCTCAGCGGCAGCAGGGTTCTGCAGGAATACGTCTACTATCGATGGTATCTCGACATCCAAACTGCATTCTTCAAGAGTCGGAGAACAATGTAGCCTAGCGACATGAAGCTTTGGTTTGTTGGGCCAAAGAGGGCGCTGCTGATGTGCAGCTTGCACACCGAGCTCAAAGTAGCAAACCAGGCATTGATCCTTAGTTTAATCAGTATGAGAATTGGAGATATAATGAAATTGGTCTTATAAGACCATAGAAGCAAAAAATAACACTCGGAAGAAGGGTCGCACGAGTTCTGCATCTGTTGTGCCTCAGGTACCGCTTGGCATCTTCGGACTGGTCGAACCAGGCCGCCAGATAATGCCTCGTGGGGTCGTGTGGTGAGCCGGGTTTGGGGAATTATAGAGATCCCTATTTAAAGCTTCGAAATATCAAACAAATCAGATAACGAAATAACTCGAGTTGAGTAGCGTGCACTTCGCCATGAGCTTCAGGCTACCAGAGGGATCATCAGGACTTTCACGGTAGAGCGCTAGCAAGAAGGAAGCCAGCCAAGCCACAACCACTCGAGCCTAAGCATGATCAAGGTCAAGATTTGGATTTGGGATTATAGTAGAATGTTTAAAATGGTGTTCGGGATTTTAAAGCTTTCGGGTATTG
The DNA here is from genome assembly GCA_905221615.1 of Symbiodinium sp. CCMP2592. Taxonomy (NCBI): domain Eukaryota; class Dinophyceae; order Suessiales; family Symbiodiniaceae; genus Symbiodinium; species Symbiodinium sp. CCMP2592. The sequence goes on from CAJNDT010000779.1 coordinate 1,792,290, forward strand.
GTGTTTGAGTTTCAGGTTTGGGGTTTCGGGTTCGAGGGTTTATGGGTTTGGGGCTTGGGGGCACCATTGTGGATTGAAAGATTTCTGGCACCATTGCGATGTCAAGCTGCATTGTAAGCTTTAGCGCGAAGCTCTGGAAACGGGCCATCGGGCGACTTCAGGGACGCAGTGGTGAACCGAGGTTGTGTGTTCCTCATCGCGACTTAAGCTTCTGATGGGTGCAGGAAGATCGAGGTCATTATATTCCAATTTCAGGATGACAGCTACGTAGCTATGCACTGATGCAGATGAAAGGCGGAACCTTGCGGTCGTGACACCACTGCTTGAAGGATTCATGAGCTGTCCGCAGCCTCTGTGAATCCTCGCCCTCACCAAAGGCCCCCGGGAAATCCAGAAGGAGAAGCTTGAAACAGGATCCCACAACCCAAAGCACCACTCCCAAGTTAATAACGTGCATAGAGCACCACTTGTAAGAGGCCACTGCTGCTCCTGGAAGATCGAAGAGCGGGCCTTGGAAGGGGTTTGTAAATAGTCCTGAGCATATAAAGCTATGCAACTTGTAAACAAAATGGGTTTAGTCATGATTATTATCAAATCATTACAGGCCCAACGGTGATCAGTTCAGACTCCGTGCTTCGGATACCACGGTGTACACAGGAGTTCCGGATCTCGTCAAGGGTTCGCCGAGGCAAGTCATGTAGAAGCGACGGTGCAACAGCAAAAGCCGTGTGTGTTACCCGACAGTGGTGACACAACTCCCTGGATGACCACCCCGTAGTCAGGTTCAGCCATTCCTCGGTACATACCGCGATGCCACAGTGTGAACATTGTCGCAGCTTATGTTGTATGCACTATCGATTGTTTGTAGAAGGTACATGTCTCAAGGCACAGAATCTTTCTGCCACTTCCAATCCGCCCTGACTTGAGTGCACATAGCCCGTAGCATCACCGACTCACCGGCACGAGAAACAGCCACTCCATTGACCATGAGGTGGAAGCTCTTCACCACCTGGGATAGTTCAAGGCGGCATTGCAGGGTTTGGTATGTACATGTGGAAAGGCCTTATTGGATAGTGCATTGTAACGAATTGCATCTCTGAAGCAAGACTATTTTTAAATGCATCGGCCGCACTGGATCCATGTAGGCCGCAATTGTAGCCATACCAGTACTGATCTCCTTGGTGTCGAGCACTATGTATTTTGTATCAGGGGTAGAGCCGTCTTCATATTTGTTTTTGGTTGAAATGTAAGTTGTATCTATGCATATGTATGCAATTGCGAGTCTAAGTAAAAGTCAACATATTATAGCTGGTACATAGCAGGTCATATATATCTATTGGGAGATGTAACAAAATTCATCGGGTACTGGGAACACGAGTGTCTACAATCATGTTATCTGGAGTGTAGGTTGTATATACATATATATATATATGTATGTATAGAGTGCGAACAAGTATCGCAGCCACACACCCAAAGTGGGAAGCAACTGGTGTATGAGTCCCGGTTAGGATCCAAACAGTGGCCCAGCATGCACACCATCACCTTCTGATTAATCTTCTTGCCGTACCGGCAATCATCACCCCACAGCCAGACTGGGTGATGCTCCTTTGTAGGTGGCTCAATCCCTGTCGAGAATTCTCTTTGGTGGTCCCAATATCGGTAAACATCTTCCATAGCAACATGGGGCCAGACTCCCACACGAACCAGCCAAGGAAGTAGTTTGTGTGGTAGAAGAATCGGCATCGCCCTGATCAGGAGTACATTAATAAAAGCTGGAATTAACAGAATCTCTTGTATGTATAGTTGTGGTTTAGAACACCCTGCCCTAGCTAGGAAGCCCGAGATAGGCCCTTAAAAAACCTGCAACAACAGGAACCCCGGCCTCTGCTCCACCTTCTTCGTCCCTTTTTCAGGCCGGATAGGGACATCCACGTAGTCGATGGGTGCCTGGGTTTGGTGGGATCGATGTACTATCTTGGTTATTTTGAGTAGCTCCCGTCTATCTGCATAATTAGACCGGTTCTTGGTGAAAGTGGTACAGGTCCAGGAGTTGATTACAAAAGGGTTTTCTGCACTAAGCTGGACTACATTAACCAGGTGGCATCATCACCAGTGGAGCTCGTGCGCAACATGTCCCGCTGTATGTTGCTAGCCCATTTGCCCTCACAGCCGGCTGTCACAAGTCGGGCACAAGGCCCTTGCATCTTCACACCATGCCAGCTCATCTCCTGCGAAGGACGATGGATGTTGCTTTGTATGTGCATGCGAGCTATAATTGGATCAGAGATCAGCAATACAATCAAGGGACAGTCATCAAAACCCATATTCCAGACAAACATAACCAATACTCTAGAGAATGGTCTAAAAGTCTAGTTTAATACCCACAGGGATTTCGGAGTCGAAGGTTTCGAAGCTAGCATAGGTTAAGAGAATGGTCTACTTTAATATTTAGCCACAGGGATTTCGGAGTCGAAGGTTTCGAAGCTAGCATAGGTTAAGAGAATGGTCTACTTTAATATTTAGCCACAGGGATTTGGGAGTCGAAGGTTTCGGAGCTAGCATAGGATAGCAATGATCAGGGTTTGGCTGGGTTTGCGATTTCAAGGTTTTAGCTTGCAGGGTTGTCGGGGTGGCGGGGACCTGCTCCTCCGAATGGCTCTCTTTTCCTTCAGACATGATCGTCCCAGCTTGTCGCAGCCCGGCATGGTTCAGCACTGGCATCCGGAACCACCCTCTAACATATCTTAATTAGGCTGGAGTGCCCTTTGATAGAGTGTGATTTCCCTAGCGGGACACCAAAGATGCTGCATGCCGAGCACCCTACAGTCACCCACACATTAAAGAGTTGCAAAACCCGACGGGCATGGACTGCGCGCTGCAGCCACTGATGGTGGCATACCACCACCATATCGATGCCCGTCTGCACGATGAATCGCAAGATAAATCCATCCTGAAGGGAATCAATCAGCAGGAAAATCAGACAGCATCAGCACGAAAGCCACATCATCATAACCAACATCATCATCATACAGGGTTCAGGGTTTTAACTTGGTCAAGTTCAGGATTCACACTTTACTCTTGAATCGTTTGAAGATTTGGGCACAACCAGGCCTTCAGTAGCCAAAGTACTTCTTGCACTCTCGCCGGCCAGCAGCACGCGCCTGGAAGCAGCAAAGAACAGCTCTACTACAATTTAAGGTTGAACATGAGTATCTGCATCAGGTTTTGTATACATGCTCGCATTGTTCCCTTTCCCAGCCTGCTTCTTAGAGCCACCGTTGTTCTTGCAATTGTGATAGCCACGCGAGTAGATGCACTCTCGGGTCATCTTGAGTGTCTTCCCGGACTTTTTCACAATCGGCGTCAAGACCTTCGCCGGCTTGCCACTCTTCTTTCCCAAGCTTGCCTTGGCCTTCGGCGTCACACTCTTCTTTCGGCTTGCACTGGCCTTCGGCGTCACACTCTTCTTTCCACGGCTTGCCTGCTTCTTCGGCGTCACACTCTTCTTTCCACGGCTTGCACTGGTCTTCTTCGGGGTCACACTCTTCTTTCCAGGGCTTGCACTGCTCTTCTTCGGCGTCGCACTTTTCTTTCCCGGGCTTGCGTCCTTCTTCGGCGTCACACTCTTCTTTCGAGGGCTTTCGCTAGCCTTGGAGCTCACACTCTTCTTTTGGCTTGCCTTGGCCTTCGGGGTCACACTCTTCTTTCCACGGCTTGCCCCACACTTCATCACCGGCTTGGACTTGGATTTCACGGCTGTGCACTTCGCCTTCGCCTTCGCCTTTGGAGCTGGATTGCTCCGACCACTCGGAGGCTTGGGACTCACGCTAGGCGACGCAAACCGGTTGGGACTCAAAGTCTCCGGCGCACTGCCACGGCACGGACTGTCGTCACGGCTTGGGACTGGGGTATGAAGCTGCAAAGCTTCTCGTAGCTTCTCCGCTCGATGTGCTTCACTGGCGTCACATTCTCATCCACATCCGATTCGGAAAAGTCCAGCTTGCGCTTGATCGGTAGGCTCTGGATGTGACTGGCTGGCTTCTTGCAGGGCTTAGTGTTGGGCTTGCTGATTTTCAGGGCACTCTCCCGGGCGCAATCAGAAGCAGGGCTGCTCCTCACATCCAAGGATACCTGGCTTCATATGCGACCGTGGACTGGTTGCTGGTGCAGAAGCTAAGCAGCACACAAAATGGGTGATGAAACAGACAAGGTTGCAGCCGAATTCTCCATGTGCTGAAGGGTCGTCTCATTCTTCTTGGAGGTTTCAGGGCTGAGCAGGTCCACACGCACCGTTCTGAAGATCCGATCCTGCGAGTGCGCACTGGGCGCCATGCATGTCATGTGTTGCAGGGCTTCGAATGCAGTGTTCTGAGGATGCTAAGATCACACGAATATTTCAACACCATGAACATCCCATACATCGGCCTCACCATCACCGTAGTACTGGGTGTTCTCGAAGTCTGGTGGCATGGCCTCCTGCAATCATTGTCGCAATATTTCAGACTAAGTTCAGCTTTGCTCCGCAAGTGATAAGCACAAGGTTCCAGAAGTTGTAAGCACCACCGCACAAGGTATCCCTTGCCGACCCAAAAAGCCGGTTCATGATCAAGGACCGGTGCATTCGATACGATTGGGGGGCGGGGGGGACTTCGGGATTTAGGGTGGATTTAGGGCTTAGCCTTCAGTTACTGACATTGAAGACTAAGGGTAGTCTCCTCCTTTTAGGAATACAGCTCCCTAGCAAGCTGAGCACCTATGCCAAGCCCACCTAATCGGGTCGGTGTTTGGGGTTTAGGAGTTTAAGGTTTAGGAGTTTAGGGTTTAAAATTTAGGGTTTAGAGTTTAGGGTTCAGGTTCGGGGGATTAGGATTTAGGGGTTAGGGGTTTAGGCCCGTGTACTAGGGTTTGCTGCATTTTGGAAGCTAACTCCCCGGCTGCCGTCCTTCATATGGTGTAGCCCCCAGTTCTGATTGGCCGGTGAACCATGCTCCTGCAAAGCCAAGATAAGCTTGTGTAATTGCTGATCAGAACATGCACGACAACTGTTTTCCGTCCTTGGACAAGCAATCCTCGTCACACGACTGCTCCTGATGCATGGTTTTGAAGTTTAAGCGAACAAGACATAATCAGGCTAAGATACAGTAGCACACGCAAGTGGGCTCCTGCAAGCCATCAGCCCCCTTGCTCAAAGATGACCCCAAGGCAAGAACGTCCTGAAAGGCAAGGTTGCACAGTCTGAACCATTATTTAGTTCGTAGACTTCATTCTCAACACACCCAGATGCCTGAGCCTTGCCACTGGCAGCAGGACCATTGTTCATTTGTCCATGACCCTCAGGTTTTAGTCATGTTCCCACTGAAACATAACACACACACACACACACACAAACAGGCCCACATACGGCCACACACACACACACACACACACACACTCACTCAGACACTCTCTCTCTCTCTCTCTCTGTCTCTCGTCTCTCTCTCACTCTTCATTGCGCCGGGATTCGTCGCACTTCTGCGCATAGGACTCCGGAGCCTTGGTTTTTGTCATTTGCCCACCGAAACAAAGACGACACTGAAGTAGGTGAAAATTGAGCCGAATCTCATCCACCTGGGTTTTGGCGCACGTGTCCACATCGTGCTCTGGAGAAACTTGTCGGGATTCCGATGTCGCGATCACACTCTCCTGCTCAGCAGCATTGCCCATATTTCCAGGACATGGCGTCGGTGCCTTGGTTTTCGTCACATTCACACCGACATAGAAACCGGACACGACTGAGGGAAGTAGGTGAACATTGAGCCGAGTCTCATCCACCTGGGTTTCGGCACACCTCTCTACATAGGGCTCTGGAGAAACTTGTGGGGATTCCTGCGTCACAGGTTGTCCATCGACCACTGTGTCCTGATTATGCTCAGTTGTCCAGCTTGCCACGACACGGCTATATTCGGCTACCTAGGAATTATGTCAAGGTCCCACCGAAACCGAACACCTGCACTGCTGCTGAAGTTGCTGAGCCGAGTCTCGACCAAAAGGGTTTCTTGGCACTTCTCTACATCGGGCTCTGGAGAAACTTGTAGGGATTCCTGTGTCGCATGCTTTCCATCGACCGCTGTGTCCTGCACATCATCATTGCCCATATTTCCATGACATGGCGTCGGCGCCTGGGTCTATAATCATCTAGGAACCCAGAGCAAGCAGCTGCTGCTGAAGTTGCACATCGGTGAACATTGACCCGAATCTCATCCACATATAGCCCGGGGGCCGTCTCTACGTAGGGCTCCAAGAAAATTTGTGATTTCTCATCGGCCACCTTGTCCTCAATCGCACCAGAATCACAATCAGACTTACATGATGTTGTAGACCCAGTCACCCAAACCAGATCAACTCGAATGTTGGCATAGTTTAAGTCGCAGCCAGGTGTCATCCACTCGGCTTTGCTTGCCCCCGTGGTCATAGGGATGCACACTGAGGGCCTTTGTATGCATGAGGGTATTTAGTGTTGTTGGTTTATTTTACGTACAGAACATCATCGAGTTATACCCAGTACTCAGCACACTTCGGGCCTGATCATCATCATTGCCATCGGTAGACGACTCGCGGGTTTTCTCAGCATGTAGCATCGATGCCTTAGCTACATCTCATGAACGAAAACGAAGCGCTTCCTGATGTAAGTTGCAAGGGTGACCCCCCATGTCCAAGGTGAACTTACAGTTAGTGGTTGATTGTATTTTACCGTGAATAAGTTCAAGCCGAAGCTGAGCCGATGTTAAGGTTGACGACTTTAAGATCCCCCAACAAGAGCAGGATTCAGCAGTGCTGGCACATTCATTGGACCGAGCCTTGGCAACATTAGCCCAGGGAATGATAATTTCAGCTTCTGAATAGAACATTGCTTGACAAATTGAGCATACTGCATTGGGAGCGAGAGGATCAAAGGTCACATTTTGCCGGACGCACACACACACACAGACATCCACATGCTGTGCCGGGCAGACCATGAATCACCCTCAGAGATAGATGCAAACATGCATACACACTAAACCACATTTCCACATGCATGGGCGCACATATACATGCATACATCTTCGCTGCTTGAAACTAGGATCGTCTAAGAATAGCAAGGATCCGAAAACACCGTGCCGCGAAACTAGCTTCAAAACACAGGACCATCCACCATATAGGTTCCAGTCTGTCAAATCAAGAGTACCCGAAGCCTTGACCTTATAAGTACCCTATCGGCGCAAGCTCCGAACACTCACAGCCCAATCAGTGTATCGCCGAGATGCATCTACAGTGATCTACAGATGATTGCAGCTGTATGGAAGGCACGTCGGGTGGGTCATGTTGGCTTCGGGACTTTATGTGGGCCTGTGTGCGCCTGCGTCTGCACACTCGTACCACTTCAACTTTCCCAAGACGATGTAGCACAGTCAAATTGGATAAGTGCGATCAAGATGCAGGCTCCGCGCCCTGGTCGCCGCAGACTTCGTTGCCGACGGCCGTCATATCCTTCGCCGATTCCTGGAAAGCTGCATCATTGGGATCTTGGCTCGGGTCGGGCACCGACTCTGCCCGTATAGTTTTGGGCCTTCTCCTGCTTAGTGCAGAGATACTACAATACAGCCCTAAACCCGACACCCTAAATGCCCTCAAGCTTCTTTCCTACATAGTACTGGATTAGAATCGGTAATTTAATTCGAAACATTTGCTAAATTCTGAGAAGTCTAAACATCGAGCCCCGACCTGAACCCTGCAACCGGACCCAAGCTAGATTGTATCGGTCTGCCAAGCTGGAGCCTTGAAGGTTGAAGATTTGAAGCCTAACTAGGTATCCTCTAATTTAAATGGGTTGAGGGAGCAGGGAGCAGGGACCGTGAAGACAGTTAGAGGTTCAGGGGCTTGTTGCTAGTTGCTTCGGCTTTTCGAGGCCTCTGCTTTCATGGACCGAGTAGATGTAGAATCATCATTGGTTCAATATATATTTATATATATATATGTATTGAACCAATGATGATTCTACATCTACTCGGTCCATGAGTTTAAATCAAGCTTTCGGATTTCGAAGGTTCTGTTCGATCACATGCATGTATACCACAAGGGTCCAAGTACCCAATAATCATATACTCACCGAAATCCTAACCTACATAACTACTATCCTAAAACCGAGTACCTGATTATTGGGTCCTTTGGACCCTTGGGGTATATATATATGTACATGCAAACACATGCATACGCATGCATACATGCATAGTGTGAATATATATATATATATATATATATATACATAAATATATATATATATATATATATATATACATATGTGTGTGTATACATGTGTGAACACATAGAGACATACCTCTACATCTTTGCCCGGTTTTGTGGTTTGCACCCTGTGTTTCGAAAAACCTGTATGCATGGAAGCCTTAGTACAGTAACCTGCAATACCCTGCTAGAACTCTACAAAGCCCTGGAAACTGTGGTGTGGGGGGGCCCCACACACGCCGAACTGCTTAATACCATGAGATACACTTTCACAAATAATCCGGGATTCTGGCGATTTGGGTGTACGGTAGGGATTAGGGCTTCTCAGGGTCAGGGTTTAAAAACAACAGAAGTTGGGGGTGCAGGTTGTCGGGGTTAAGGCTTCTCAAAGATTCAGAGATTCACTGGTTTAAAAAGGTTAGACAGAAGTTGGGATGGGTTCTTTAAGGTTGGGGCCCGATGGGGCTGTGTTGAGCAGGTTGCATACAGGAGGACAGAGCCCAGAGGGTGTAACATTCCCGCCCTATATTATTCGGCCTGCGATTTTGGAGCAGTCCTGAAGGCTAATACCCCTGACACAAGTGCTCGGCGCACACCTGATTACAATATCACAGTCGCACTAAACCTTTAAAACGAAATGTCGTGACGGCATTGAAGACCGTTATCCGATGTCACTGTCTCGAAACCGAGAATACCAAAAAATACTACTGCTGCGGAGCCCTGCTTGAATTGTATTGTGTACTTTAAGCAAAAACCCCACAGCCAAGGCAAGCTGCTGACAAGTGATCCTGCGCGGAGGACACAGATTCATCCTGATCCAGCTCAAAGTGTCGACATTGTGGGGCTAGTAGAACTCGGGTTTAAGGCAGGCGAAGGCTCCAAGGCCTTTCAGGTTCAAGCGTCTTGACTGGAGGCGGTGGGCCTTGGGCTCTACAATTTAGATCTCTTGCAGCTAAGGTTCTTCATCATCGTAGCTTTCGCTTCCCGATGAGAACCGTAGATCAATCTGAGAGTTCCCCGAAAACATCGTCTCGGCATCCTGCGATCAACATCGTGTGAAGACAACAAGTTGGCCAGAGACACCAAAGCAACAGCAAACTCGTACTATGCAGGAACAGGGTCCTGCATCAAGCTTGCCAGAGCACCGAGATCGTTCTCGTCGCCCATGGCCTTCTTGCGCCCGCCTTTCCTCGAGCTCGGTTTTTTTTTCTTCTCTGTCTTCTTTTTCTTCTTCTCCTTCCCACTTGCCTTTCGGCCGGTATCCTTCTTCGATGCTTTGGCCTTCGTCCGCGGCTTCTTCCTGCGGACCTGCAGCATAAGGAGATCCGAGGAGAGGAGAGGAGAGGAGAGAGAGTGAGAGGAGAGAGAGTGAGATATGGTCATGCACACGAGCCTGCCTCCCCACTATCTTCCTCATCATCATCATCATCATCATGTTTCTTATGTTTCTTTACTTTGCGGTCGGGCGCGTCGCTGCTGGAGCTCTTCTTTTTCTTGCGGCTGGGCCTTTTCTTTGGGATATTTGCCTCATCCTCGTCCTCGTCAAAGTCGTCTTCTTCGAACTCCTCCGGTTCCTCTTCACCCTGCTCTTGTCCATCAAGACTGTTGCCCTCCTTCACCTCAAAACGAGGCAGCTTCTTGAGGCCGGTCGCTCTACTTGGCTCCTGGTCCTCCTTCTTGGTTTTCTTTTCGGCTTGCTTGGCGGCGACGTTGAGGGTATGTAGATCGTTCTCGTAGTCATCCGTGCGGAAGGCCGGCACGGTGAAGGATGGTGAACTTTCCGTGCTCTGGGAATCCACCTTGATTGTTGAGGAGTTCTTCCTACATAGGGTCTGTGCTGGATTTATCGAAATAATTTTAGACCATAGCAGCCTAGTCACGTGGTGAAATCCCGCCATGGTTGGCCACAGCCCACCACGACAAAAGTGGTTGCACTCAAGCCCAAAAATCCTGTGAGGTCGACAAGTAGACGCACTGAAACCCAAACATCCTGTGACATCTTAGTAAGCTGATTGCAGGACCGGCTGCACACTTCACTCGCGCGGCTACTGCACTTCACTGCCGACACAGCTGCTGCTTGCTGCCTGGCACCTGAACCTCATTCATAAGTGAAGTCGTTCAGGGATTTTGCGACGACCAGCATTGAAGGATGGTCAGGGGTTAGCAGACTGTCACAGTACATTGTGGTCCGCATGCGATGGCCCCTCGAGTGAGAGAAATCGCCCCGGCAAGCCCAGCTGCCCGGTCCAAACACATGTATCCTATAGTTGGTTCTAAGTTCTGAGTTCTAAGAAACGGCTCTCTATAGTCTCAACGGGGCAGTTCGTAACAAAGGACAGTAGCAGAATCGATGCGTGTGTTTGTTTGCAGTTTAGACAGGACAACCAGGCCCAGACCGAGGATCCTAGACTTCCTATAAGAGCAGCCTATGTCAGGAGACCGGTGCCCTTCAGCAAAATGCTGTGACTCAACACCTTCTAAGGTGCTCCATCAGGTGTCTGCGCTGCTGCTGGTGGCAACAGACGTGCTTACGTGCTTGGCAGCCTTATTTAGTCATGGAGGGCCGGGAAGAATGTAGCTGTAGTTTGCAGGACCTATAAGGTCTAACACAGGACGCCCCCAAAAGCTAGTAGTTGTTCATCAGATCAGTACCAGACATTCATGTACACCAGCGACACAGGCACACGCCTGATAGATTCCCCGAGTCACACATGACCCAAAGACGAAGAGCGTTTCAGCTCAGAAAAGTCGGAGCACACCCGGTGTGACTTGCACCTCTTGGCCATGGAGTAGCACAGGCCTCACAGGCGAGAGAACTCGATGATGAGTGAGCCTGAAGGGCTCGGAATCAGTGTTGTTTTGCAAACACATGCAGACAGATTCCAGCAGATTTAGGTATTCATTGCACGGTCTCAGTTAGCTATCACCTCGAGGGCAGATGTAGACCGGCCTCATACGCCATGTCACGTGGAATGGAGGGCGGAGAGCACGGATTTTGGCGGCATCCATGTATGCACCGAAGGTGAGCGGGCGGGCCTCGAAACCACATCGGGCAAACAACTACACACGAACACCTGCTTGGCAAACCTCCCAGACAGAGAGAGAGAGAGAGAGAGAGAGAGAGAGAGAGAGAGAGAGAGAGAGAGAGAAGCATAGGGAGGGACACAAACTCTGCACCGGAACATCGCAATAAACTGCAGGCCTTGGAAATCTTGCGCTTCTTCGCACCGCTTTTGAGTGAATCCATGACGAAAACAATCTTATCGTCACACTTCAGCTCGTCGCCGTCCCCTTTCTTCGTGTGGCCCATGATGGTCACGAGCTCACCTGCATCTTCCAGGGCCACCAGGAAGTCTTTCATAGTCATGACCTCAGCAGACACATATAAAAATCCTCGATGTTTAACTTAGATTCCGATATGAATACAATGGATGAAGGACGGACTAAACCACACTGTGACTTCAATGCGCTGACATGTTGTGTTGACTTGCTAACCGCATTGACTGAGTGTTGTGACCTTGTTCCAAATCGCCAGGGATTTTACCTCCTCCGGCAACTTGCGGTCACACTCCACTATGACCAGCAGGTCCTTCATGGAGCCGGCTAGGGAGTACCGGAACCACCTTCCGCTCGGATCTGAAAGAACGTCGTTTGCCGTTGCACCGTCGGCAAAGTCTCCAGACCCGAACCCAAAGAATTCCATGTTCGACGGAACATTTGTAATCCTGTCGCTGTGGATCCAGAGGCTCGCATCATCCACATCATACAGCATACAGAAGTCTTGAAAGACACACTCCATCAGCCTCCGATTCCAGGCAGCCCCATTGCTATGAACACAGCAACAGCAAGACAAACATATTAGACAAGACACGTGCTGCGATTGGCATGGAAGCTCGCCACATCATCGTAGGACTTCACCAACTTCTTGGGGCTCCTGCCTTGGTGCTTGGCCTCATTATCCCCAGGCGCAGGCCCACTGGCCGTCTTGTGTTCTCGGTTGAAGTCGCGGTCGTGCTTCTCCAGGAGAGCACGGAAGTCATCGGACACCACCTCGGATGCCTCGAATTTGCTCTTCAGCGCCTCGCCACAGCACTAACAGCTGCCAGCCACACCTCACCTGAAACCCCAAACCTCCGGGCACCTGGAGGACGATCAGGCATTCACCCACCGGCACAGTCACCTGGTAATCGTAATCCGACCGGGCTTCGCTCGTGTGCACCTTCGAAAGATCCGACATGGCGGCGGCAAAGTCGGGAAATCCATTGATAACCATCTGCTTCGCCTTCGCCTTGCTGAACAAGGAGTGCAGAATCACATCCTGAAGTCAAAGCCACAGAATGAAACAAGGGTGGACTTTAGGGCTTGAGCGTGCCATGACTGTTTAAACTTCAGAATTCCTTGCAGAACTTGTGCTCCACGTCGGTGTGTGCGACCATGGCACAAACACACTTTGCATTCTCCATTTGCAGCAGCAGGGCTGCAAGTGCAACCCATCCGTCGTGGCCGAAGAGGTCCACAATCACCGCGTGCGATTTGGTGATTTCCAATGCATGCAGCACCCGCTTCATGAACCCGGTCCCGGCAAGGTGCTGTCTCATCTCCTGCCAGGCCAAGCAAACAAACATGTTTCTTGATTTAAGTGCTAAGAGCCATTGAAACTCAACACGAAGAGTGTCCTGGGCCGCTGACAGCCGATCCGTATCCGCACAAACTTTGCGACCGACCTCAACTTTCACCATCTCCTCAGTCATACACTCGTTCGCACATCAAGCTTCTTGTGGTGTATCATGGGAACTAAATTTGAAAGCTTACAGTATCCCAGAAAAATCAAAATCTGGTTAAGGACAATTAGTGTTGGTATTCAACATCCTTATACACTACTAAACTTGAGGCCATGAATCATTGGGTTTCCAATGGGGTTTCCAACTTTTCATCTTGAACTGTAACTCTAACATTTGGCTCATAAACACAGATTATACTACCCTCCAAAACGTGAAAGGAAGCAGACCAAGCCACCCCGCGAGGCAACATCGGAACCTTGTCGATCACAAGCCTTTTGAAAAGGGTCTTCCGGGTCAAGCTGGTGGCCTGTGTGCTGGTGATGAGCCAGGCTTCATGGAAGGCGGTTCGCAAGCCGTAGACCGTTGCATCATCAAATATGACGGTGAGCCCCCGGACCTCCAGTCCCCTTGCCGGCTCTTGAAGTGTGACTAGGAGATTGTGTTTAAAATCTCTCAGCGCCAACGATGCCTCCGCCTTGGATAGCTTCCCACCCTCATTCTCGGCATCGTTGCCATCGTCCTCGCCCACGTCTTTGTTCATCTCGTCCTCCTCCTGCTCCTGCTGCTCTTTCCTTGGATTGTTCGGCTGATGCAGCAAGACCGTCCTCCTTATAATAAGTGCCCTCCTCACGGATGCGGGAAATACATGAAGATGCCAATGAAACGGCTGAACCTCTCTGGAGTTTGCATGCCTCCACTTAGCAGAAGACGACGAGAGCAAGGCTCGACACGAACTGAAAAGATCCCATGTATGCACAGCTTCGTGTGAAAAAAGTGCCCTCCCATCCACCCCCTTCCCCAGTCATTCTGAACCTTCGTCCCTGTTTGTTCCCATTCCTCAAAGCTAAATTCCTCCGAAAGGTTCGACAACGAATGGCACCGGGAAGCAGGTATTAGTCGTCGTGAGTTCAGTCCATTCATATCGGTTCGTGTTCATCTTAAAGACCAGTTCTCTTGCAATACAAACACAGCTACCTATGTAGACCCTTCATAGTTACATTGGGAGGGAAAGCAGCTTTCGCTTTAATTAAGTGTTCTTTATTTTAGAATGTTTTTGGTTACGAGAACCACACCTCAGTCGGATTGGGATATTATTCATCTTACATTATTGTTCAATCATTGAGTCATTGCTACCTAGGCACGTTTTCACTCGTCCATCACACGCCCGGTTGGGCATGAAGACAACACCCACAAAGGAGTTCGGCATATTGGCAGCACCACTCTGCAAGGACTGAACCAGGAAGCTCACCTTCGGTGCACTGACGACACCTTGGGTAACCAGGTTAGCCACATACACCACGAGCTCACTGCCTCCATTTCGCACACCACCTTGCAAGCCAGTCAAGGACGAGGCAAGCCAGGGCTGGAGCTGGGGATCCAAAGGCTTCACCTCGTAGTCGCGCTCAACCCCAGTCCTTTTTTTCGGCATGAGATTGAACACCGGAAAGTTTTCCTCCCCGTAGCTGCGGATCTGCATCCACCCGGTCTTGTGCAGCGTCTGCAGGGCAGACATGGACAGAATCGGATAGAAACGAAACTCACGGCTGGCCACTGCTACTATCTTAGGTCAACAGTCAGCAATCCTCCAGAAGCGACACAGCAGCTTGCCGCTTGCGCTCCGCATCACCGGACGTTCTCAGAATCTCCCTTAAGGCATTTGTTAAAAGATTGTCATTGCCATATCCAGCAGCAAGAGGAACCAACTGCAGCATGACACACTGAAGTACACGCATGTATGTGCATCCAAGACTCGACCGGAAGTGGGCCTGATCATTCTGCAGCTGCCTCTGGAACAACTCGAAGGCGCTTCGCTCGGCCTGCTTCAGGGCGTTCTGGATCCTGCTCTGTCCTTGCTCAAGGTAGAGCTGCTGAGCAGATCCTTGCGCTTCCAGGACGAATCCCAGCCGATTTGCTTCAAACCGCGCGTCCTTCGCTTTCACGACTCCCCTGAGTTCAGCATCCAAAGCCCTTGGATGGGCCAGCAATGTCGTTTGAAACTGGCATGCAGGAAACAACTCATTGCACCAGACATGACAAGACACACTAGGCGGTTGATGGGGATGCTGTTGGAGGATGGGAAGCTGACTGCAAAGTCTGGACATTGCCATGCACAAAAGATTCAAAGGTCAGTCTAATAACAATTTAGTTGCCAGGCAGCAATAAGACTTCAATCCGTTTGGTGATGTTTTCTTGCTTAAAGACTAGAGGTCTGAGGATGTCAAACATCAAGATATACTTTCTCTTCTTAGCTGTGCATCTGACACAGACACACACACATACATATATATATATATATATACATATATATATATATACACTTTCAAGGTACAATATGTTCTTGTATGATTTCAATAAAAGTAGGAAGCGAACTGACATAGTTGCAATCCGAAGGGGCACCTAGAAGCCTGTCCTTGGAGGCAAATGAATGTAAGACGTCTGTCCTGGATCCATGTCTGTGATTGAGATTATACATTCATTTGCGCATTTGGATGCATTTCTATATGTTGCTGGCACACACGGATGACTGGCCCCAGGTCCCTCAAATCTGTGCCGTGGAGGCAAATGAATGTAAAAATTCTGTCTTGGATCGATATCCTGAAAATACAACCATTTGCGCAAATGACTGTATTTTTGTATCTTGCAGACATATGTAATGTATTTTGGGATGTTGGGATTCTATTTCTGAAAATACATTAGATATGTTTGCCTCTTTACTAAATACAACCATCTGCGCAGATGAATGTATTTTCGAAGCCCGGGATTCTAATCCCCAAAATACATTCATTTGCCTGCTTCGGCCTATCGGTGTTACAACCATCTGCGCGGATGAATGTATTGTGGAGTCCCGGTGTCGGATTTCAGAAATACATTACTTTCCCAGGCCATGTTTCCCAATGTTCGGCTTTATGCTCTTATTCTCAAGGCTGGCAATTTCAGAATGACTGATACATTCATTTTCCTTCGTAGGTGCAGGAAGTGTGTCCCTCATGCATGACGATCCAGCCATCGCACAGGCTTGCATACGAATCACTTAATTAGGATGCCCAAAATGCTAATTAGGTGTATGTACTCACTGGCGGCACGGCTTGTCCGCCGATCCTGAGCTTTGCTCTGAACCAGCAGAACCGGATGCTTCCGTCTCCATCGTTGTACTGGGTCCCTCCCATCTTGCATCCTCTTGACCCATCCATTCACGCTCGTACTCGGCAGCGAGATCCGCCAATGTGTTGCCCAACTCCCTAGCAGACGCGAACTCCTTGGAACTCAGACAGCTTGTAAGGGAATAGAACAAACCGAACAGGATTGCTAGACTTCGAAGAAACAAACAGCAAGTCAAGGCTCTGATCTGTCCAGATAGTGGATCTTGTTCCAAATTTGTCGGAGCTTGTAGAGTCGGTGGCGGATGAAAAACTTCGCACAGCTTTTCGTGAACTTCGCCATGGCACACTGGTCTGATTGACAGACGCGCACACACACACTAAACAGAAACCTGAGGGACACAGGTCTGTCTTTCACTTGAGAATGAAACACCAATCGTGATCGAGGGTCGCTCTGTCTTGCAGAACACATGAGCACGAGTTTCTAAGTGCTATCGAGGCTCCCCATCTTCCAAGCCTCCAGAATCTTGTCGTAGCCTGGCCCGGAGCCGACCATCCTTTTCAAGCTCGGAGAGAGCCACTGCCACAAGCAGCACATTTCCATCGTCTCGCGCAGCATCTCATTGCTCATTTGCGCGTTTTTCTGCAGGGCAGCCCGAGCAAGAAACACAGATACAGGAGCGACTGCACACACGCGCATACACACACACAGACACACATGAAGCCATGTCTCACAACATCTCATGGGTATTGGCCCAGCGCCTGGCTCTTGACAGAAGACCCCGGAGGGGCCTTGCTCCGATGTGCAGCAACCACCCGGTTCAACCAGGTGATTGTGCAGGCATCCGTCACTTCCTCAGGTCTTCTCAAGTCAAACCCACAGCCCGAGCTCTGTGCTTCGATGTTTGAACCCCAATGACCAGACTGCTCAGACTGTCAGAATCCCTACAGCATGGTATTAAGTTCGTGATTGTTCGTGGATGGGAGCCAAGCTTCCAAGATTTCAGGCCACTTGCCGCCCTGGCCTTTCCCCAGGTTCGTGCCCGGCACATAGAAGTCACCCGCCAGATTCTCGAGAGTCAGCGCTGGCCGGTGCAAGACTTGCACTGAATACAGAGATGGAGCTGGAGAGAGATAGAGAGAGAGAGAGAGAGAGAAAAAAAATAAAGAGAGAGAGAGAGAGATGGGGACTGAGACTGCATGTGATAGATAACAACACATAGTCCATGAAGCTGAAAGCCACGCTGTAAGTCTACACATGCACACTAGTGCACTGCCTGCATTGTAGTGGCGGTACTCACCATACACCTGGGCCAAGATCTCCCGCATTTCCAACGGGCATCGCAGAACATTGTAAATAATCTTCTGCGTCTCCTGCTTGACTTTGTGGTCCTAGGTGCAAGAAGGAGAAATAGAAGCACATCGTCTGCAAGCAGCAGCATCTTTCAAATCAAGCAAGGGCTAGAAGATAAGACCACCTTGCGAAAGACACACACACACACACACACACACTCACACACACACACACACCAACAACAAAAACCAAGAGAAGCACACAGACACACGCCCCAACACACACACACACTAACACACACACACACACACACACTACACACACACACACACACCCTCCCCCACCCACCCACCCAGCCACCCATCCCCCACCGCTCCTTCTACATGAATAAAGCAACATACACAGAATAAACAAACACTCAGATCCCAATGAAATCAAATGTGATGTCCAAGGCACCCGGCCCACGGCCTTGTTGTACTCCGACACACACAGTCCAAGCACATCTCGCAGTGATTTCTGGCCCAGCACAGCACGCTTGATGCGCACAGCTTCCGCAAAAGCACTTGCAAGATCGAGGGCTGAGGCACTCTGCTTCTCCGAGGTCCTCTGGCACAGAGCCAGAGACTCGAAGAGATACATCTCCGGCCGTTCATGGTATGTGAAATTGCCCTTCAAGTACTTGCAAGATGCAAGGCAGTTTGCGAAGTCTGCATCTCCAGAGATTTCATCTGCAGTGATACCCTGAGCTTTGCTTTGTTGCAGGTACACACTGAGACTAAGAACAAGACACAACAACGCATTAACAAGTTCCCAGGTCCAGCCCACAGAGACATACTTAACAGATACATATCACAATGAGCCATGTCACCATATGGTGTATCATTGCGAAAATCGTCTGCACACACAAGCTCTTCGTGAAGCCGTCCACCAGCTTCACTTGGAAGATGGGGACATTCTCAATCGCAGGCTGTCCTCAGGTCGTCGTCATAACTATGACAAGAATGGTTTAAAGCATCCTTTTGAATGGGTCTACAGCATTAAGGACATCACTGCAGAATGTCCTGGTGGCACATCAGCATCCGCAGGAAACCGCACCTCGAGTGGCTCTCGGAAAGCCTGGAAGCCACGGTGCAGGATCGATGAAAAGTGGATGCGCAATGTGCACATATCTGGGAATTTCCCGTGCTCACATTGGGCGCACCACAACATGCAAGAGCAAGCACAATCATGAGGTGCCCTGCCATGCCACACCATAACATCATGTCCTCATCTACCGGCCTTTCTGCTGACTGTGTCTAATCTTCAGACAGGACACCATACTTGCATCTTCGGGAGTAGTCGATCTGCCAAGGATTCATCCAGAAGTCGTTGACATTGTCCTTGGGAATATAATTGATTGCACGGTGGGGCTCGACTTTCGAAGCCACGGCCGGGATGGAAAGGGTAGTCAACATGACCTGCAAGGACACACCGCACACACACACACAAATACAAATAATGACACAGTGACAGGCAAAGCCTGCATGCCAGATACCTTTGGGCACTGAAAGCAAGGCCTTGCAAAAGGCTGTGTGCCCCTCAATGTTGTGGGGGAACATCTCCCTGAGCACATCCCCGATGTGCTTGCCATCAGCACAAACCTCGAAGGATCAATAGGCTACGATACCACCAACATTGGTCTCTAGTCCACTCGAGGCCCAACAGTATACTTTAACCGCGCGCCTGATTGAAGGCCATCTCGATCCGCGCTGTGAGGCTGGTCGGAGTCTTGCCGAGCTCGCACACACCACCACCTGATGCGGCCTCGCTGGCCGCCGGCAGTGCACTTTCCTCCTGTGATTCGTCCTTTGGACGAATGTCCATCGTGGCACAAGGATGGCCGCGCTGGATGTTACTCAGACACCAAAAACCGTCTTTCGGCCAAAACAACATGAATGCAAGCGATTGGCTGCACACATCGCAATCATCCACAGGCAACCCTCTTAGTCTTCCTTCCACAGACAACATCAAGCCTTCCACAGACTTTGATGAAAGACCTTCCACAAGCGGCCCTTGGGGCCTTCCAGAAACTTCTGCTGAGAGAGACAACCCTCTTCCTTCCACAAACGACCAAGGGACCGAGAGCCTTCCACAGACTTTGATCTGGGACCTTCCACAAACGACCCTTTCGGCCTTACCAAACATTGCAAGTTTGAATCAACGAATCTCTTCGACAAGACGAAGCAGCCGTGAATCCTGTCTTCCCAGAAGGTTTACAGCTTCCAAAAGTTCAGGCAAGCCTTCCATTGTTCTTTCTCGATGGCTCGGGCAAGAAACTCAGAGCTCTTACAACCTGTGAAACTGAACCCTCAAGTTGTGGGTATCATTCTCCAGCGGGTCCGGTAACACAACTCGAGGGGGGGCCGCAAGCTGAATCTGGTTCGGTGACAACCATGAAAGCCTGGGTAACGTTTCTTGTGGCATGGCTGTCTCACCTGAGAGCTGGCGCAGGTAGTGCACCCCACGGCTGTAACGGTGGGGAAATGACTGTTCCAGCCAATCTGCCAGGTCTGAGTATTCCTCGGCCTTTGCACTTTCCAAGATGTCTGGCCACACCTCGAAACATCTTTCCAGAGAGCAGCACAGGAACCACAATGCACATGAACGGCTGACAGGCCTAGGATAGTTTTTCGGGGGGAAACACAAATCAAAGCATAGCAGCCTTGGCAATTTGGTCCGGATAGTCGTCGAAGAGATCTGAGTGTCTCCCGCTGCACACTACCAGGGTACACCACCAAGGGCCGTTGCGAATAATCCACATCAGAGATATACCTCTTCACGAAGGCAAAGACATCCGAATCGTGTTGTGGAAACCGCCGGGGCAGGTTCTCGCGGGCACCCGCAAGAACTCGATTCGGTAAGCCTCAGTGAATGACAGGTTCAACTACATCTTTAACACGTGTGGGCTCGCCGAAGGTTGCACTAAGCCAGCAAGATCACACTAACTTTGAGGTTTTGAACCTGTGAAGGATTGCAAGAACTGACTGATTCTGAATTCTGTACAGGTAGCTCTCTCTCCGAACAAATGTGAAGGAATGGGGAATGATTCTGTTGGCATCTAGATCACCCTTCCTTCTTCGGTAAGCTCCATACAGCTTCACCGCATTGGGCAACTCCGCATCCCAATCTCTGACACAAGTCACATGTTCGATGTTGAGCTCCTCCACTCTGTTGGCAAACATTGGCGCCAGCTTCTTCTTCAGGATGTTGATAATATCTATCGGCCGTTGCCTCGAATAGTGGCAAGCAAGACCGAGCAACCCCATTGCAAGACGAACCAGTAGTTTTCAACCTCCAAGACCTCAAAGTAGTGTCCAAGGAGCATCTCATCCGAACATCCATTGATCATGGTTGTCAGCATTCCGAAGAAAGCGTCTGAGTTGGGTTGTAACAGTGTTTTGTGTTCCCCACTCAGCAGACAGCCTTACTCGACACAAGCAACAACTTGGCCCCACACCAATATCTTCGTGGGTATGACCCACTGGTAAATGCTTGACTGAGGCGGACGTAAAACACCCAGCATTGGTAATCGCACAGAAGAGCTTTGAAAAGCAACTGTTGCGAAGCTCACGAGATGTGTTGTCACCGAAGAGTATGGCATGAGAAGGAAACGGTTTGTTGTCACGCTGTGCCTGCTCCCAAGCCTTTTGTACAGAACGGGACCAAATCTCAGCTGCAAAATTAGCCCCCACGGTTTGGTTCTCATCCGTGATGAAGATGTTCACAGCTCGACCGTGCAGTATGCAAGCATATAAATCCATTGATGGCCGATGTTTCTTATCGGCTCCCTTCGGGGTTCGGTTGTTAAACCACCTTGGTAAAGCATACTTGCTCCGGTCCATACCGTCTACGATAGCCAGCAAAAGATCTCCATCCTTGACGACCTGTGTCTGAAGAGAATCCCAGGTCAGGTGTTACATGAGGACATACAAAACAAAACATGCTGTGTAACAACTATTCTGTCATGCCGGGAAACTCTTGCCCTTAGTGAGGCATACACACGCCGATCTGCAAACATACCACCCAAATGTCGATGATATTTGTCGCAGTGCTCGGCACGCTCGATAAAGTTTCTGGAGGCTGCAATTGCAGATTTAAGTCTTGAGCAAATCATGCATTCGGTGTGCTGTGTTTTATGCCTGAAACGGAGGACCTTTGCAAAGCCAGATTGCTCGAATGCCCGGTAAAACGTCTTGACAGAGGCCACCTCTGATTCTGCTGCCATACAAGAAGCCACATACAGGTGGTATAGGTCGGACCTCTTTCCAGGAGGTAGGTACTTCTTTGGTAGGTGTCTTGGCTCCAGTATTCCCTGCAGTTCTTGTTGCAAGGATACATCCAGGAGGCATTTCATTACATCTTGTTGGCACACACCCGTGGTCACAAAGTCACCGGCAGCCATGTCTTTCACCTTTAACCTGGCACTGACTCTTGGAAGTGCTATGTGACCATTGCAGTATGGTGTACCTCATGGTCAACACATACAAACACACGATCTTTGATTCTGATGCTGCCAGGGCACTCATGCGGCATTGGCTCTGCGATACCCCAATAAAGCTTTTGGATAAAAGCCACACAGGAGGCATACATCGGAGCTGAAGTGTTTGGCCTGCCTGGGACTTAGGGAAATCTCTAGATAAGGACGACTGATTCCATGACACAAGCCAGCAACCCCAGAACACTTACATCATTATATTTCAATCCATGGAGCGGAACTTGCGCAAGTCCATGCCGCGGAAGCTCCGGCGGCATCGAACCAATCTGTTTGGCGATATGCCAAGAATCTGGATGAAAGCCTTTCTGCATACACGAACACCTCAGATCTCGCTCAGGACTGAATTTGGCAAGGTAAGGCCTTGCCCTGAAACCTGGTTTGGGTGGGGTGGAGGTAGGGTCCCAGGACTGGAGAAAAGGAAGCTACCTTGCAGCAAAGCACCTTCAAAACGCCACTCGATTCGCGGAGAGTGTTTTCCGACACTGAAGCTGGTATCTTCGGATTCGTCACTTGAATCGTCGTCTTGAGTTTGCGAGTAGAACAACGGGTTCTGCAGGCTCCATAGCAATCCGTCTTGGCCCTGCTTCGACAGTGCCCAAAAACAGGCGACCAAATAACAGACCGACTTCCAAATCGGCTTCAAATTCCTTTTGCAACGGCCCTTGCAGCAGCTCTGCTTCAGTGAGGCAGTGAGCCTCGCCTTGGATTTTCCAGATCGCTGATACACGTCTTCATCTGACGAGGAATCTTCATCTGCCATGAAGATATGGTTGAACGAAAGATTAGCCAGCTTGGCCAACGGAAGCTCAGCAGACGATGACTCGGATTCAGCACTGTCACTCTCACTGGAACTCATATCTGTAGAAGAACTGCAGTTCTGACTGCTAGAGTCATCATCGGAACAGCAGCTGTCGTAGCTGTCATCATCAGAAGTCGTCTCCGGCCTCTTTCTTTTACGACCCACCATGAAAACAGTTCGAGCCCGACTGTGTGAGACCTGAAAGTCGACGAAGCTAGTCTTAGTCTAGTGCTTACTACAGACCATCATCTACAACAGAGTCTGATGACAAGTACAAAGTAGACATTCCACTGCTCCAAAATCCTACTTCAGGTTGGACTTAGAGATATCACATCGCTCAGCATGAGTCCTAACCTAGGTTTCAGCAGAAACACTGCAGTCTGAGAGCCAGGGTCACCGAAGGTCCGCTGTAGTGGCACAGGCCCAACACAGTCACGACATGTCATGGAGAGCACAGTCGCACACAAGCCCTACGCACAGGCCCAACACAGACACGACATGTCATGGTGAGCACACTCGCACACAAGCCCTACACTCTGCAACTATCGCGCGCACAGCTCGACGTCATGTTTGCAGCAGGACTCGCACAGCCGTGATCCAGTGCAGAGGGGCCCAGTCACAGCCCAATACTGATGTTGTCCTCGGTTGCAACAGTGGATGGTTATAGTCCACATGATGACACAAGTTTGCAAAACAAATTTGTAATTGCTGTCCAGCGACACTCTCAGCAGCTTCCATCCCAGACGCAATCTTTATTTTCCTCAGCTCCAACACAGGTTGCAATGGTGAACACATTCAGGCATAAGTCGAGATTCTGCTTGACTCCAAGCCACATCACCCAGCGGCTGCCAGCACACTTCCACAATTCATAATGTGCCTGAGCTGTAGGACCGGATGGGTACATTTCAAGCATATGCTCATGAAACTATAAGTTGACAGTATGCTTGCAATCCAGTGGCGTCCCCAAGGGCCCCGCCAGCCCACATTCAGATAAGGCTGCAATTCATATCACATTTGACAGGCCACCTCATATTGTGGGGACATAAGTAACAACAATCCTTGCATGCACTTCGACAGTACTGGTCTTTCATAAGACTGAAGTCCGAGGCACTTTGTCACATCCATGAAAACTGAACAAGACTCCCGAGGCACCTTTCATCATTGTCACAGCCACCTGAATGACTCACCAGTCATAGAAATAGCTCGCCTCAGACAGCAACACAACCACAAGCTGAAGCAAAGAATGCACAATCTTCGAACATCCTGGAACAGTAAGTTGCTACACAAATTGACAAAGGTCAACTCCGAGGCACAATCATCCCAAACATTCCCGAAGGGACAGAATCATAGCAGTCAATCCCGTGGTCCACAGGCACTACCTCAGTTGCCTAGCAGTTTAGTTGCATACTTCGTGAGATTCCACTCCGAGGCACCATTCATCGCCGACACATTTCCCGAAGGGATGACAGATTCATGGCCGAGAATGCTGCGACCCATGCAGCAGCCACTGACCTCACATTCATGGCCTCAGCTGTCTGTGAAAACAAGTACTGGCATGAATGGACATGAGCCACACTCACATACAGAAGTGCTGAGGGTTTGTATGCAACCAGGGCACATTTCCTGCTAGGTTCCGCAAGTCCTCCGCATACAAACGAATCCGAAGCCCAACGGACGGCAACCCTAACTACCATCCCAGGGTTTAAAGGTATGACTGGACAACGGCAGCTCGTCGTGAAATGCCTTCGCGGGCGCTCCTAGATTAATTTTCGCACGCCAGATAGATATCACTGACTTTAGTTTTCGAGCACACGGCGGTTCATGGTACACACCATTCCAATGCTATCCATTTAGAATGTCATGTTTCGGTAAGCAACGCGTGAAACTGACATCGAACATGAGGCCGAATCAAGTCGCGCACATCAAGACTATCCAACGGGCCGTCTTGCTTCACAGATTGGCAACACCGCAACTGGATCTCTGCAACACCGATGTTTCCACTGTTCCGGCGTACCTGGCTTGTATGCATGTGATGCCTACAAGCAGAAGTCGTCCGTCCTCAAGTCGACAGATCACGAACACCGAACAGCCAAGTACAAGACACTTAAACCGGCTTGGGACTGATTTAGGAGATCGCCTTCCACAGGCGACCCTAAACAGTTCGAGTCCCAAGTCAGCACCATTCTCGGGAACCACCATTAAACCCACGTGTGGGGTATCACGGGGTGCTAAACTTCAACCTTTTGCTTCTGTAGGGAAGAGATAGGGAGTATACTACCCCAACAGGTAACACAACAATACCTATTCTAAAATGCAAGGAGCATATGGAGGGGATAGCACATGGCATAATCATACCGTACACCACTACATGTAAACTACTTTGAATTCCACTTGGAAGGATTCCATATCATGATTTTTTGTTTGCTGGTAGCCTACTGCTGCTGTTGCTGAGACCGACACCCTGACATGTACCATTGCCGGGATATAGTGTCCCATCGGTGGCAAGGACCCACAAGCTGGAATGATCCTGCATCTTATGTTACGGTCCCAAATTCAACAACAGGACCCTATGTCTACATCACAATGTCACTTCGGCACCAACTACTTTCAGGCGAACCCTGTATTATCGAGGACAGTGTGACATTATCCTCCAAGAAGCAATAACCCGAGTCACACATACAGGCCTAAAGCCCCTAACCAAACGAATACAAATGCATTCTACATCTGTCCCCATACACAAACACGAAATTAAGGTAACAAAAAGTTATTCTTTGTCCGAAGTAGCCCCTCAACAGGCCTACTTTGAAGCAATGATCCAGGCGAAATTCGATTCCCCCGACACTCAATTCTGAATCCGAAGAACAAACTACAACTTTTCGTGAACTAAAAGAACTCAAGGACAACTGATATTAATCTGATTTACATCTCAGGGAACTAATGACCAAACTGCTTAGGTGTGGTTTCCAAAAAGGAGTGATACTTGAAACTTGAAAGAAGCATGTTAAACCCTGGGCCAAACCACACCGGCTGACTTAAGCAATGGTGTGTCTTAAATTTGTTATTCTGCTTTTAACTATTGTTATAATAGTTAAAAGCATAATAACAGATTTAAGACACACCATTGCTTATTATTAAGGACAATGCAAGGTTAGTAAACTCGGCAACACACGAGAACCTCCAAGAAGATGGGTTCTATATGATTTCACACCCGAGTCCTACCCTTAAATGCGATACGGAATTACCAGCTCTTCGTGGCTATGACTTAATGATGCAAGCAAGTGTGCATGCAGCACATGCGCGTGAACACAGGCACGCGCTCTCGCACCATACGGTCACCAGAACATAACCCCCCCCCACAGAGACACACGCACACAGAGAGAACCCCGAGAAGTCCTTGTCAGCCATTCCGGCAAGGTTCAATTCACTGACGTCCAGGCCCATGAAGAACATCATCTCAATCCCTGCACACAGGAGTACGACATGCGCATGGCCGAGGGTTTGACTGCACAGACATGTTAGCCCCGTGGGCCTGTCAAGAACCTGCCGTGCTTGAGCAGGTACAAGCAGCTTGAAGGAGTTATGCATGGTAGATGCCGCCGTTGTACATGTATCCGTGGGAGCGACTGAGATACATTTGCGACGCTGTGTCGCGATTCGCCGTACATTGTGGCGAGCACATCAACAGCCTTAGAATCGACAGAATCCGGCTCATGGTTGGGAAATGAAAGACTAGCTGAACTCACTATAGCAAACAACTGCAATCATAGCTGCGTGCCGGCGCCGTTGATCAGCAAAACAGGCGCGGCCAATCTCCGACCGGTGCAGTTTTTTGGGATTTACCTTAAAACAGACAGTGGTGGATGTCCAGCCTGTGGGGATTCACAAGCCACAAAGCACATGGTTTGCCAAGACACTTTGTGATCTTTCATGAAATTCCAGTGGATGAGGGGCCACTTTGGCTCCACATCTGTCGCCCTGGGCAAATAGAGGGCTCCAATCAAGAAATGCCAGATGCCTTTAAATCAACTTGGGAGTGCATGACATTCAGCTGTCAGCTAAGATTCCGAAAGCGAAGATCGATGTCGATCGTCCGGCGGGCCCTCTTTGGAGGCGGGCATTCATCGGGCTCGTCCAAGAGCAGTTCCCACCAGTTCACGGCTGCAGGGCATTCGGCTCTTTTGATAGTCTCCTGCAGAACCTTCTCCAGTTTTTGATGCGAAGTCACCTGTGGCCCAGCCACAGTCCTGCAATGCAGACTTCAAAGATGACACATGCAATGAATGTAGCTGTGCAATCTACTTCAATGCCAGTCCTGAGGACACCGATAAAATATAATCTCGGCCTTGAGGAAACATCCCCCAGCTTCTTGGCATCGATGACCACAGTCGCATGAAAGTATGCGGGCAGGTGCCGCCGTTGAAATGCGACCTGGGTGGATCTTAGGTTTAAAGCACTTTCTAGATGATGTCATATGCAGGGAGGAAGAGGGTTTCCAGAGCAACCAAGCAACGATCTCCTGCAGGCACCTTCTGATACCCAGTACATTTTCGAGGATGTAGAAAGGCACCTTCAGCCTCAGTTCGTAGCTACAGTACAACTAGAGCAGATGACATGATAAGGCATCCAAAGGGCTCTTTGAGGGTTTCCAAAATGGCGAAGAGCGGCTGGGCATCCTGGTTTTTGGACGGTATCCCCATACATGTTGTAAGATGCAGTAAAGTGCGCCGAGTCTCCTCCTCCTCTAAGAGACGGGTCTCTTTCCGAAGGCCACTGAACCTCGAAAGCACCCAAGTCTCAGAGACACATGAGATGAAGCGAGAAGACATCTCGACGACAGGTTCACACGGCGAGCAGCGGCTGGCAGGGGAAGCCAGCGATGAGTGCGGCACAATCACGATTGCGCTCATCCAGCTCGCGGTTGCAAACATCAGGATAAAACCTTCCAAATAGCTTCATCTCAAAGCAAGGAAAGTGCTGGTTGATAGTGCAATGTAGCTGGGTCATGCCAAGTTGCACAGCGGGGTTGAAGTTGTGGGCAAGGAATTCAACAGCTTTGTGGTTGCTCTCGCAGCTGCTCACATGATCCACCTGGAAAAGGGCTTGCATTGCAAAACAACAGCAGCATTCTATGTCTCACTTTGCGGTGTCACACAAGATATCACAGAATCAGTCAGTGTCTAGCCTTAATGCCCAGCTCCTTCAGCGCCAACAGGCCTGCATCGGTACCAGAACCTCGACATTTCTTAGACTGTCTACCCTCAGCACAGCAGCGTCTCCAGGATAATAGGCGGCCAAGAATCAATCCGACATGACCTTCAGGTCGAAGTCGACATATCTTCTCACCGCATGTAGCATTCCTGAGAATGGGCATTTTGCTTTTGCTCACTGTGAACAAAAAGTCATGCCGCCGACTTTTGACATGAAGTAGGCAACCCGAACTTCGACCAAGACCCGACTCCATTCATACTAAGAGTCCTGTGCGACACAACAAATCCTGGCCCCATCCAGTGATATGGGCCTTCTGCTTCTCGGAAAGATACTGGTTCTCCACAGGATCACGCCTGAGTTTCAGTTTAGGCTTCATTAGCTGAGCGGTGAATTCACGAAACTTTGATTTCACGACAGTAACCTAGTGTGAGGTCCAAGTTGCAGGGCTCTTCTTCGGATGGCCTGCCAGTTAGGTAAGTCGTCGTCCGAGGTCGTGCTGGACTGGAAGCATGCCGAGTATTCACTTGAAGTGTCGGAGTAGCTTTCCGAAGGGTCACCGGACTCGTAGCCCTCTACATCTGTGCCCTCGCTGCCGTCTTCCTCGCTGGAAGACAATGCTTCCACATCAGTGGCAGCACTCTCGGAATCGGACGACATCCTGGAATCCTAGGGCCTAGGGTCTTCTAATTGTTTCACATCCTGACGTAGCATTCGAACTTACAGCAGCAATGCTCTCAGATGTACCTAAAGTGCAAGCGACATGCCACATTCGTGCATTTCCAAGGCTGAACACTGCGGATGCCGACCTGCTGTTCACAACCCTGACACCCCAAAGAACCCCTTAAACCCTCGAGCCCTGAGATCACATTTGGGCGGCTTCGGGAGTATCGGTTATGCTTGGCCCAAGTATTGGTTTGCATGGCCGGCTCTTTTAACGAATTGAGACTTCTACTCCGAATATAACGGTCTCAATTATTACCTATACTTATACGTAAAGTATAGTGGGCACCAAAACCCTATTCTAATTATTTTGGCCTCTGTGTTACCTTCCTAGAGGTACCGCGAAGAAGAGTACGGTATGACGGTCCGGGCTCTAATACTAGCTTCACTTCCCCTCATCTGCCGCCCTAAACCCTAAACTCTGACCCTAAATCCTCAACCCTAAACCCTAAACCCTGACCCTAAATCCTCAACCCTAAACCCTAAACCCTAAACCCTAAATCCTCAACCCTAAACCCTAAACCCCTAAACCCTAAATCCTCAACCCTAAACCCTAAACCCCTAAACCCTAAACCCTAAACCCCTAAACCCTAAATCCTCAACCCTAAACCCTAAACCCCTAAACCCTAAACCCTGACCCCAAATCTCCCAGGCCCTGAACCCCAAACCCAAATCCTCTAAACCTATCATATGGGAGTTTCCGAAAATTAGGGGTACCTTGTTTTGGGGTCCCTATAGTAAGGCTCCTACTATTTAGGGTAGAATATGGTTTAGAAGCTGCCCCAACGGCTGGCTACCTGGGGGTCCGAAAGTCCGTACTATGTAGGGACCTACATAATTAGAAAAACTGCTGTCTAGGATTCAATAAGAAAGCACTCCAGAAGTTGCTACAAAGGTTTCGTCTGAATAGTGAGAAGAACATTTCGGTGAATGTATGGGTGTACTACACTATAGATACTATGGCTATACTATGCTATAGATATAAGAGAGAGCCAGCACTGAATACTATTGCTTATTATTCATGCTTCTGTATCATATCTTGAAGTATAAGTCTACAGAAAGGCCCCAAAACCCTAAACCCTATGATGCCCCAAAACCATCCAGCCTGATGCGCGGACTGCCTCGGAGCTGTGGCTGTTTTACTCCCATATTGACATGAAAGTTAAGTTTTCGAGCTGTTCTGTTCGATTGGGGTCTTAGCTGCACCGCTCCAGCCTCCCCCAGTTCGTGATTTACTATAGAGCCCTTAATAATTAGAACAGGGTCTTGGGGAAACTGATATGTACATACACATCGATCTATATATATATATATATATATATATACACAGAGGAACAAACATTAAATACTCAACACGCAGGCTCCTGATATGTCGGAGCCTCTTTTCCTCGAGTTGAATGTCGTGGTCGACTCATAAAACTGTTGAAAGAGGTCTGGCAGCAAAGCACTTCGGCATTCCTCACAAGAACAATAGTTTTTGCCTCGCATCCACTCAACTCAAAGCTGCTAATTCAACAGTTCCTGTGTACGTGAAGTGGCAAGGCGGATGAGTCGGCAGCGAGCGTGCGCAGCACTGCCTGCTGCGCCTGGAGTGGTCACAGACGTCGGGCGTATCTAAGGCCTTCAGGGCTCTTATAAGGTCTTCTGTAAGGGTTATTAAGGTGGTGGTTCTCTATATCACGGTCCTGTTTGAGGTCCCCAAGAAAAGGATGCTAAAATGAGACCCTATTTTCAAGAACTACCCAATGGGAATTATAGGGATTTACAGTGTGGGGCCGGGATTTTGGGGGCATACCATTCTTAAAACTCACTAGGTAACCCTAAACCCTTAACCCTAAACCCTTAAACTAGGAAAAGCAACCCTAAGGAAGAATACTGGCAATCATTTAAGCTTCGACCCTGTAGCAGGCGTGCCTCCTTGACCCCTCTGAACGGGTCCGGAAAAGACGGAACAGTTGGGTACTACAGGGGGCCTTCATAATTACAATAGGGTTTTGGGGCCCATTATACTATATCTATAATAAGGAACCCACAAAACAGTATTGGTAATTATTTAAGCCTGTGTAGTAGCATTGTCATCATCATCATCATCGTAGAACTGTTGATATTCCCATCTTGTCTTGGAGGTACGGCTGATGAAACCCGGCATTGCCCATAAAAAGGAAAAACCCATATACTCCCACAGCATAGGGTGCTTAAGCTCACTGGCCCAAAACCCAAGGACATAAAAGTTGAAACTTTCAGAACCGACTACCTTGTAAGAACACAGAACACCGAAACAAGAAAAGTTGAGTTTACAGCGAATAAGTAAACTAATGCAGGATTTAGATCATCAGCCGTATGGATGTGAGCTTGTAAGGCCCTCCACTTGCCTCGTGCATGACCCTTAGATTATCGTCGGCAGCGTCGCTGCAACCGGCTTGCCGCAAAGCTTCCAATCGCCGATTAGAGCCTAGGTTTAAGGTTTAGACCTTTGTGTCTCCCCCTCTCTCTCTCTCTCTCTCTCTCTCTCTCTCTCTCTCTCTCTCTCTCTATATATTTATCTTTTGCATATACATATGTATATATATATATATATACATATATATATATATACATATATATATATATACATATATATATATATATACATATATATATATATACATAATGTATATGATTTTTAGGGATGCAGGCCAAAACTCTAAACCATGATCGGAGCATGGTGGCATGGTCCCCGGCAGCCTGAACTCTCAGTTTGAAAAACAATATGAAACGCAACCTTTCCCACAGGTCGTGGCAGAAGTGCCTCATGCTGTGACCGGCGACGCTCTAGAGACGCTTCGCCTCAGTACCAAAAGTGTACAAAAAGGCTTTGGAGTTCTGGCCCTTCGGGCTTAGGGGTTTGGCGTTCAGGGCTCTAGGTCTGCGCATAGAAGGATTCGGAGGCAGCATTTACGGAGTCTAGAGTGTATATGTGTGTGTGTGTGTGTGTCTCTCTATGCATTCTGTCAAATACATCTGTCGGATGTAGGACCCAAGAGCTACCCAGGAGCTAGGACCTGCAACTTCTTCCGGGCGCTGCCACTGCCAATACGGCTACTGCTGCCACTATTGATACTGATGTGACGGCGACTACTTACTACTACAACCACGACAACGACTACGACTAATCCTACGACAACGACTACCACTACAACCACTACAACAACCATTACTACCGCTACTAGCACTACAACCACTACTACCACGACAACAACAGCAACAACAACTACTACTACGACGACCACCACCACCACCATCATCATCACTACCACCACCGCGAAACACCACATCACTGCCCCTGCCACCGCAGCCGCCACCATCACCACCACGACGACTTCTACGTCTGTTTCCTGCAATGTAGTGTAAGATAATACAGCATACCCGAATATCATCATTCCAACATACTCCAAAATGTTCTTATGCCGCAATGTAATGCAAGGTCGCGCAACGTATCATAGCACAGCATGACACAACCAAAACCAGTAAGATATAGCATGATGTGATTTAGCTTGACATGTTATTTTGTGATGTATGTACAGAAAAAGGCTGTATTCCAAAATCCACAAGTGTGATGCAACACCATGTATACTATGAAACAGTGTAATGCAGTGAAACAAAATGATTAAACACTCAACGTGTATGACGTGTTCTAATGTCATGGTTTAGCATGTTAACATAGTGTTTCAGGTTGAGGAAAAGATATATCACAATGAACTGTAACATAGTATGATATAACATAACATGATACAACACCCACCATACAATGCAATATTCTACGATAGTAATGTAGTACCGTGCGGCGCTATGTTCTGTGCTGCTATACTACTTGTACCTCGGTTTCGGCTATGATCCACAGAGCAGCCAAGGAGCGCTCGGCAGTCGCTGCACGCAGGCGGTGCCCTTCACTTGGAGCCGGAGGTGCCTGCCAGGGTGGGATTGACAGCAGTTTGTGAGGCCCTGGATAGAGCTTTATTATAGGGTTCTCTACAAGTTTTAAAGGTTTCAATAGGATGTTGTGACGTTTTTCCACTGAGTCTTCGGGTGAGGCTTAATTATACGGGCTCGATACGTTTCTATAGGCGTTTAGAGGGTGCTTTTAATCGGGCTTGGGGATGAGGGTTTATAGTTCTTGTCGGCCGCTGTGGAAAGGCTTGAACTTTAGGTGTTTTGGGTCTCAAAGCGTTTAGGGTTTAGGGTTCAGGGAGGTTGCTGTTCTCTTTGGCTTGAGCTCTGTATACTTTTGCGGATATTCATACGGTTTTCGGAGCCCTAGATCCCTACTTAAAGGATCATGCGATTTAGTAACTAGGTTTTATAATTAGGGTAACTATACTTATAACCCCAATTAAGGTACTCATAACCTGACTTACTAAGTCCCATGATCCTTCAAGTAGGGTCAGGACTTAAGATTTGGGTTTAAAGCCCCTGAACCCTGAAGCCCTAACCTACTTCTCGGGTATCATGGGGAACTAAAGGTTAACCTTTTCTGGTTTTATGGGGATGATATAGGGACTATACTACCCACAAAAGGCTAAGGGTTACCCACTCTACTACTAGGCTAGACTCCAAAAACTCCAACAACTTTTCGGAAGCACTGGGCCCAGCTCGGGTTGTTGTGGCTGTGGTTTAGAGTTTTGGGTTCTAGGGTGTTGTCGGGATTTCGGGTTTTAGCGTTTAGGGATTCAGACCTGTACGGATAAGGGGATTTCGGGGTAAGGCTTTGGAGAGATTTCCCCCCAAGGGTCCAAGTACCTTATAATCATATACTCTCCCAAATCCTAACCTACATAACTACTATCCTAAAACCGAGTACCTGATTATTGGTTCCTTTGGACCCTTGGGGTAAGGGCTTGGGGTTACTACGGAGGGAGACTCTGAGGTTGCTTCTATAGGGTTTCGTAGTACATTAGAATATACGTCCGACCCCTATGCTAAGCCCTTAAAAAAAACCCTCCATAGACGTTTACAAAAACCCATGAAGCCCTGCAAAACCTTTTAAACCTTTACAAAACCCTCCAACATACTCGCAGAGGTGCCTCAAAGGCAGAGGCCTCCATCCTCAAGTTTGCAGCGGAGCGCCGCTCCTGACACTTGTCTTAGTTCTGAGTCGATCCCTGTCGCCAGAAGAAAAAAACCCTTTTGGGTCCCTTATTATGGTTTCTATCTGGGCAGTTGTCAAAATTAAGGTCACCTTTTTGGGTACCCTAACTATTCGGTGCCGTGTTACATTGAGGACCCGAATTTTCACAACCACCCATGTATGACTCATACAGGTCGGCTTTTGGGCCACGGGCAAGGCTTCGCAAAGGCTTTAGGGTTCGTCACCCTAAACCCTAAACCCTAAACCCCTAAACCCTAAACTCCAAAACCCAAAGCCCAAAGCCCGAACCTCTTAGAGAGCTTTAGCGCTTGGGATCTTGAGGAGCTTTCTCTTCAGGGCTTCTGGGCTTCGTGTCTAGGTTTTAGTCTTTTAGCTTGACGGCTTTAGGGCTTTCAGGGTTAGGGTTTAGGGGTTATAAGGGCGCTGAAATGTCTGTATCGGGAATCGGGATTCGGCAGTTTGCGATTTTATCTTGGGGGCTTTGGGGCGGCTTAGGGTTTTTGGCAAAGCTCGGGGTTCAGGCCCCTTCTTGCGTGTTCGTCTTAGGGTTTTACGTATAGTCTCATGTGAGTTTCGCAAGGTTGCAGACAAACTTGGATTGTACAACCGGCCGATGGCTAGACCGGTTGTAGTACAAGGGCTACTCCAATTTACGAGTTTAGTGCTTCAAGGGGCTTCGCTTCGGGAGTCTAGGGGCTTGGGGTTGTAGGGTTCGGACTTCCCAGACCTTCCAAAATACCTTAATTAAGGAATATGCCTTAAATTATAATAGGATCCCAAATATGAATTAAGGTATATTCCTTAATTAAGGGATTTTGGAAGGTCTGGGTTAATGGCGAGCCACGGAAGTCAGTGATTTGTTGCAACTCGCTGCTGCTAACGGACTCTCTTGCGCAAGGGCCACATCTCCCATGCGTCCCGTTGCGGAACTGAGGGGGAGGGAACTGGCCAAGAAGGTGGATTGGACAAGCCAATGGAAGAACTCAAGCCAATTAATGGCGACAGTACCAAGTAATATTTGATGAAGATAGATGAGAGTATGTGACAGTATGTGTGATGTGTTTGGTAGCTGCAGCCAATCCTGATCTTCTTCAGCCCAGCCCCATTCTCCCCAAGCACCCCCTTTTGCGCTGTGCTGGCGCAAGCCGCTCAAGCAGCAGCGCTGGGTGGCAACTGACGACTCGACTCAGGTTCCTGTTCTGCACTAACGTCTCGAGCAGTTACCTGCTGAGCTTTTGAGGTGTTAGCTTGCACAAGAGTACGTTGGTACCTGTCTGATGATGGTGTAGCCTTTCGGCACCACTTCCGCTTCGTTCAATCTGGGTCGTATAATCTATAAAGCAGTCTTCTGTGTGCCGTGGTTAAGGCTGACAAGCCACGCATAGTGATACGAGCAAAACAGCTCTGTTCCGGATCAGGATTTCAAAGCTAGATTGGGCATAGCTTCATTTCAGCTATCAAATCAAACCTACGCCGAAGGAAACACAAGCACAGCAGCACAACCCAGTTCTGCTCATGTGTAGGTTTTGCTGCTTGGGATTATGCGTGGCTTTACAAGCCTTTCGTTCGAGCCGTCTGGTGGCACCATCCGACCCGGAAACAATAAAGAACAGCCCAGCGTTTACTTAGAGCAGGTTTAAGGTGCCTAGACGTGGACCTGAGCAGGGGTAAGACTTTGCGGAGTCAGTTCCGCTACACGATCAAGACTGAAGCAGTGCCACCCACGTGGCTCTGCACGACACTTGGGACGACGTGCCTTGGCTGCTGCACAATCGCCCCTCTATTTGGGAATTTCCGAAAATAGGGGTACCTGATTTAGGGGTCCTTATGATAAGGATCCTACTATTTAGGGTACTATATTAGGGTCACCTATTATCGGAAACCCCCATTTAGGCTTGCCAGACTACCTGAACTCGAATGACCCATTGCGCAGACAAGTGCGGACAAGTACTGCAGCAGCCGGGGTGAATGAACACAGGAGAGCGAACGTTATCTGAGCAACAGGAGCATCGTGAAAATGTGCAATGCATGCTGTCGGCGTTCTGTCAGCAAACCCGCATTTACATAGTAAACCGAGCCCCTGATGATCACCATCTGCCCTCTAAGGCTCTAAGGATGGCGCTAGTGACGATCTTGCTCGTGCTACTTGCAGCCCTAGAGCACCAAACACAGTTCGACCACAAAGGCGCTCAGATGTGAAACATTGCTCCGGAAGCACTATGAAAGCTGAAAGCCCTGATCCCGACAGTCCCAAAACCCGACTGAAACCCCCTAAACCCCTAAACCTTGAACCCTGAGCCTTAAGCCCTAAACCGAAAGCCCTAAGCCCTAAACTCTAAACCCTAAACCTTAAACTCTGTAGAAACTCTAAGAGGCTCCTTGGCCTACAATCCCAAGCATCGAAATTTTTGAACCCACCCTATAAGCCCTGAACCCTACAAGGGATCAGCCCTAAAGCCCTAGAGGAAACTCCAGGAAGTGGGTTTAGGGTTTAGGGGTTTAGGGGTTTAGGGGTTTAGGGTTTAGGGTGAATATGGATTAATGGTAGGATCCCCTATAGTTTACTTTAAAGGGGTTACGATAATGATATTCCAACTTTCTGGCTTCTACTGTAAGAAGTCCCGAGGTGCATGTAGCCACAGAATTGCGACCACGGAGAGAAATCCGACTTCGAGGGGTCGCGAATCCTGGGCATCGCGATTCAAATATAACCTTAACAACAACTGTTGATCATATAAATCCTGCAATACCCATAGTAAGGAATATGTGGGAATTATGGTATATTCCTTATTTTGGGTAATGCAGGATTTATCTCATCAACCGTAGAACAAGCTTTTGGGGTATGTTGCACTACACTTATAAGGGACCCTCAAAATGGTATAGGTTATGCTTCTAGGCCCCTATATGAACACTGTTATTAATTGTGGTTTACCTTAACCCCAAAGAATCTTTCTCCAGCCTTATACAAGGAAATCAAAATATTTATAGCCCTAAAAAGGTAGGATTCAGGGTTGCATCTGGGTGCATAGGGAGGGTGAGGGTTCCGTGGGTATCTACGGCATTTCGGCTGATGTACTGGTCATTACGTCACAACTAATATATGACTTCTGCAGTCGTCTGTCTTATAGGCTCTTCCGAATATTATACTTGCTGCCTTCTGTCGAGAAGTATCGTCACGATTGTTGACACTGTTCTGGCACCACTTTCTTGCTGCTGCTGCCTTTAGAATATGATCAACCCGAAACCCGAACTCCCAAACCATCAGCCCCGCCAAGGCCTCACGGCAAAGCGAAATGCCTCGACTTAAAGCCAGCAGCGCCCAAAGCGTTCAGATCCCTTTCTGCATCAAAGGCTGCAAGCCCACAACTCATCCTAAACCAATTTAACGGCCTTTATAGCTATCTTAAAGGATCATGGGACTTAGTTACGGTTAGAATTAGGGTAACTATACTTATAAGCCCGATTAAGGTACTTAACCTTACTTACTAAGTCCCATGATCTCCGTGTAGTCAGGGATGGGAAGAACAGCGCCGCTACACAACAAACGAACAAGGCACGCCGCTTGCCGGCTCACACACTACCCATAGGCTCCAAAGTAGTTCCTTTTGGGGATTACCCTATAGGATTCTATATATGAACCCCAAAAAGCAACTACTTTGGGGCCTTAGGGTATATTCTTCACTCAATCAAGCTCAAACCCGAAGTTTTTTCCCGCACCATAACCCCGAAACCTCAAAAACCCGAAACCCCGAAGCCTCCAAAACCCCAAACCCTAAACCCTACCTCAAAGCCTCTCTGGCTCAGCTCACAGTCACAAGCTAGAGTCCCTACCACCCTTTACCCTGGTGCGTCAGTGCTGAAGGCGTGGTGCTTGGGGTGTAGCGTTCTAGGGTTTTTAGGGTTTAAGATGAAGGGCTTACAGTGTAGAGTTTAGGGCTGCGGTCTTTAGGATTTCTGTTTTGGGGCCTAGGCTTTTAGCGCTTATAGTTTATCTTCCCTGAAGCTTGACAGCAAAGCATCTGTTGTCCGTTGTTGTCGGTGTTTCGCACAGGTGTGCCGCCGGGCTTGTGGCTCCTCTGCACGGCAGAGTGTGAAGTTGGGTCTTAAATACTAGACTAGGGCTTTAAACTTTGGGGGCACCTTACTATAATTCATAAGATACTTATAAAAAGGGAACCCTAAGGAATTCTTGTTGGGAATTAGTCCGGGCCTGTATTATATTGTGTTCTAAAATGTTATGTTATACTATTGCTTACTCTTTTTTACAAATATTTTGTATCGTACTATGCTATATGCTACAATATTGTATTATATGTTACGCTATTCTGTTTTGTTTTATGACGTTTCACTCTAATTATACTCTATTCTGTTCTATTACATGATATGAAGTGGGGCTTCTACTACAGGTATCGCACAGGGACACCCCCAAATATGCACTCAGCAATTTTTCTCACAAGTCACTAGCACCATTCATCAAAGCCCTCATGTGAAAACTACCTTCTCCGAACCTGTAAAAGCACTAACTTTCTGCATAACACTATTTCAGCACCAACCTCCCTCCAGCAAAACCTCGCGACCATACATGCCAGGCATCATGCTTCTACAATGCCGAGGTTCGGTTTCAGGGGTTTGGGTTTAGGAGTTTCGGATTAGGGGTACCCTTGCTGGGTCCAGAAGCCAGTCTTGTCCATGCGGACCCAGTGGAAATTCGTGTCCGGCCAGATGAACCTTTCTCGAGGTTTCTATGGGTTTTGCTAGGCTTTATCTGTTTA
Source organism: Symbiodinium sp. CCMP2592 (assembly GCA_905221615.1). NCBI lineage: Eukaryota > Dinophyceae > Suessiales > Symbiodiniaceae > Symbiodinium > Symbiodinium sp. CCMP2592. The sequence goes on from CAJNDT010000779.1 coordinate 1,830,880, forward strand.
AGACGGGGATGCATGAGTGCTGCAGGGCTCGTTAGAGTTTCGCGGGTAGTACCTTGCACCCTTAATGCTAAACTCTCCCACCAGCACATATTCTCTAGCTACATGCTAAGACCCTAAGCCTTTGTAACACCCTAAACCCTAAACGCCCAAACCCCGAAACCTCAAAATTAAGCTTCTCTGTTCGCGGCCGAGGAGCAGGGCCACGAAGTGCCCGGTCTCTGGCGGTCCCTTGGGCAGCTCCGTCCCCTGCCACTGCCTGGGGGGTTCAGGGTTTAGGGTTGATGTTTAGGGTTGAGGGTTGATGACACAGGGTCTTGTGTTTCGGGTTTAGAGCTACGGTACATGACTTACATGGTATGTATTTAGTAGAAGTAAGGAAACATACTTCACTCGCACAGACCCCGTGCCAGTCGTTCCTGAAATGGTGAATTGCCTACTTCAAACTCTAAGAAAAGCCTACCGAACCTTTATCAAACTGTAAACGCCTCGCACCCTAAACCCTGATCCCAAAGACCCCCAACCCCAAAACCCGTAAACCAAAACCCTAAAACCTAAAGAGACCCTGCTCTTGTCCAAAACCCCAAAGCGCTTCTTCTATACTGAACTTAGAACCCTAACAACAAGTATAATTTTAGCTGTTTCTTGAGATAATAATAACCAAAAATTAAAACTTGTTTCTAAGTACCCCTAAGTCTTAAGGAGAGCCCAGATGCAGGCCGTCGCTCTCCGCAGCGGCCCGGATGGCATCGCAGGTGTTGGCTTTCCTTGGCTTTTGCCGGCTTTCTCCGTTGAGTGTTTTAGTGTTTTGGGGTTAGGGCTTTGGGGTTTAGGGTTTTGGGGTTTTAGGGTTTAGGGTTGCAGGGTTTGGGACCATCAATCCCGGGGCCTCTGAATGTAGCAATTTCAGACTCTGGTTTGGGGGGTTTCTATATGGGAGTCTCCGAAAATTAGGGTTACCTTATTTGGGGTAATAAGGATCCTACTGTTTCGGGTGCTATATTAGGGTCCCCTATTTTCGGAAACTCCCAGATATGTACATGACCCGGCACTTAAGCGGGAACCCGAGTGTTGCATAGTAGTGCTAATTCTGCAAGCTCCCATAAACCGTAAACCCCCTAAACTCCCTTAACCCTAAACCCCTAAACACTAAACCTCAAAACCCCTAACCGGCTGCATTTACGGTCAGGGGCTCTGTGGGTTGAGGCTTTGTTTTTGCTGGATTTCGGGCCTTGGGGGTTGAGGGTTAGGGTTTGGGGTTTGCGGTTTCCATGGTCTGGGGTTAGGAATCGAAGGAAAGGGAGGGGGCAGCCAACAGTTACCATCATGACGACGGTAGCTGCTGTACATTAGTTGCTGGCACTGTTTCATCTCATTGGATCCACTGCGGCGGGTCAAACTTCCCAAGTGAAAACAACACAAACTTTCGGAATGCTCGAAGTCCAGTGTTTAAGATCTACGGCTTGGGCTTCAAGGTGTCGGCAATCAGTTACTCAACTTCTGAGAAGGCAAAGTTTGCAAAACAAATTCAGAACTCAGGAACGATGGCTTCACATTCTGTTGTGGGAGTTTCCGAAAATTAGGGCATCCTAATTAGTAGGATCCATATTATAAGGACCCCAAAATCAGGCACCTCTAATTTTCGGAAACTCCCTTGTCTGGAGTGGACCCGGCTTGCAACAAGCTGCCGAAGTTTCGCTTTGCAGCTTTGGGTTTCAGGGTTTGGGCCTAGGAGTTGGGAGCTTAGGGGTATTGGCTATTGAGTAATTATCTGGGTTCAGAGTTTTGGGGTGTGGGATTTAGGGGTTTAAGGTTCAGTATCTGCGCAGCTTCTTCAGATGGGATTCCACTTGTGCCCAGATCCTCGGCCGGGCTGGGCGAAGGTATCCGTGGAGATGTCTGTGCCGTAGTTGTAGCAGTTGTTCCTTAGCTCCACTTTCTGGTCCTCCGGGATTCAAGAAGCTCCTGCTGCCATTATGGGCCTCCTCCTCCTCCTCCTCCTCCTCCTCCCACTCCTCCTCCTCCTCCTCCTCCTCCTGCTCCTGCTTCTCCTGCTCCTCCTCCTAAGACTACTGTACTTCCACTACTACTGCCGCCACCACCACCGCCACTACCACCGTTACCACGGCAGATACCGGCTGCCGCAACTGTGGTTACTGCTGTGATACTGCCGCTGGGAACTCCACTCTGCCTCCTGCTGCTCCTCCTCCTCCTCCTCCTCCTCCTCCTCCTCCTCCTCCTCCTCCTCCTCATCCCCCCTATTCGGGCAGTGCTGCCACCATCTGCTTCTGCTAGCACTGCGTCACTACATGCTACGGGAGCGACGCCGGCTAAATCTAATGAAGGAGGACAACTTCATGAACGAGGACGCGGAGGGCCACTGAGACTTTGATATACAAGATGGTAACGTTTGTCAATTGAAGAATTGTTAACAAAAGGAAAAAAGCACAGCTCCTTCTGAAAAGTAGTTCAGGCACTGTGATTGGTGACTGACGAAGCAGCCGCGGTCGTCCACGCTGGGGTTGTACGTTGGGACGGTGTCTGGGCCCACCTGGGGGGTTTTCGAAAATAGGGGCGCCCTCATCTAGCCCTCTAAATGGAAAGATCCTCATTATAAGGACCCCAAAATAAGGTACCCGTTGTTTTCGGAAACTCCCACCTGGTGCGAGCAGTTTGCAGCAGTCTCCACGGCGCTCCCGTCCAGGTCTGGCAGGTCTAACTCGCCAGTGTGGTCTCGAGCTATCCTGGGCGTTTAACCAGGGAGAAAAAAGGTATAAACTAATGGCTCCTTTAGAAAGTATTTACGGCACTCCAAAGCCCGGTAACTCGTCCCGGATGTAGTTGGCGACTGTCTCCGAAATGCTCGGTCGCAGAATCGACAACAGTAGAACTTCAGCTGCTTGGCAGCCACGCACGACGAAGGCGCTGCCAGCACCCTCAACCCAAAAGCCCCGATAGCCCACAGTCACATTGGTGCGTCCAAGCGCTGATCCGCCACTGTTGCAGCCTGTCAACATACATATACATACATACATACATACATACATACATACATATATATATATATATATATGTACACACATGCATGCATGCATGTGTGAATTCATGTGTGAATACATGCATGCATGTAAGTTTGCACGCATGTGCATATGTACTTATGTATGTATGTATGTATGTATGTATGTATGTGTGTTGTTATACCTATATATATATATATAAATATATATGTATATAATATATATATATATATGAAGAGAGTCGACTGAGGTCGATTGGCACCGGCGATGTGCAACGCGGTTCTCAGTACTAGTAGAGACGCAAATGACGTGCAAAGTCCACACAACCACGCCCCAAGTACGCTCGCCACATCCAAGCGTTGAGCCTTATAATCTCATACGATGCACGCACCCAAGTGCTCACAAGCGGACTACAAAATCTAGGCCTATATGTCCTTCAACATGCAGGTCCCACACAAGCTTCAAGTTCTTCTGTAGAAGCCTCATACAGACAAGCAGGTAAGTAGCTGGACCTTCCGTGGAAAGCTGCGTAAAAGAGTAGAACGAAATAGTTCCTCTCTATGAGTTCCAAAAAGGGTTTCCAGGTTTTCGCAAAACACAGCAACGGGACTTTCAAAGATGTGGTGTTGAACTAAGCCAACCCAAAATATAGGAACCCTAGCACTGTGACCCCCCGGCTGCACAGCATCGCTTCCAATCGAAAAGGAGCCTCGAAGGTGGTGTTGTAGATTCGTCAATGCGGCCTGCACAGCTGGCATACGGGCCTTCATGATTGAAGGGCGTGGTAGCATGTCGTAGTATGGCTATCTCGGTGCTAGGGCGGGGTTTCGAAACTAAACCTTCAAACCTACAAGTGCTCAAAGAGAATCAGAAGGAGCGGATGTGAAGGAATTCGGTCGATGGCTGCAAGGATTCCAGGGACGGGCTTTAGGGCGATTCAGGGTTTCAGACTTTGAGGGTTTGAGGCTGGTGCCTTAACCATTAGAATATTCGGGATTTTTGCCGCATACCCATCATGAAGCAACCTTATGAATAGTGTTACATAGTATGCATGCTTTTTTGCATTGGATGTTTGTGTTCTGGGGTTACGGTTCGTGGGGATCTCGCTTATGACGTTGGCTCCAGTAGGGTGGATTGGCCAAGTATTCACGCCAGGTTCGGGTTTGAGGCTTAGTGACTTAGTGGCTTACCTACTTGTCGGATATCATGGGGAACTAAAGGTGAACCTTTTTGGTTATATAGGGGCTATATAGGGACCATACTACCCCAAGAAAAGGTTAAAGGTTGCCTACTCTGCTACTATAGGAAACCCTAAACCCTTTATAGAACTCCTATAGATCCCTTTAAGCATCCCTCAAAAGAGCCCTACGCAAAGCTACCCCCCTAAGTATGTAGTGTTTAGGAGCTTAGGACTGGGAGCTTCGGGTTTCCTTTTGGGAAACCTTATCTTCTTAGCTACTATTTGCTTAAGAAACCCCCCAAAAAATAATAATCATCTCTATATTACCCCCATAAGGAATATGTTTTTTTTGTTTTTTTTTGGGGGGGGGGGTCTTAAGCAAATAGTAGTTAGTTGTCGGGTATCATGGGTAACTAAGGACAACTAGGTGGGGGGCTTTTTAAGCCTTTGATAAATCTTAGTAACTAAGATCCTCTTAAGCCCAATAAGGGAAAATATAAAATGTCCCAAAGCCCTACCTAGACAAATTTGGTTATATAAGGATTATATAGGGGCTATTCTACCCAAGAAGAGGTTAAAGGGGAAAGCAATTGCTTATATAGACCCAAGCCCCGCTCGTACAATCCTGAATCCTCTGCAACCCCAAATTGAAAATCCGCTCCCTCCACCCATACAAACCGCTGATGGTTAAGGGGTTAGTGCTTAGGGTTTGGGGCGAACTAATTAGATCCAATCCATCCCTCAGATCTCACACCCTCAAACAACTCCAAACCCTGCTCCCAAAACCCCTGGACTCTCAGGACTGTGCAGTTGAACCCCAGAACCCAGCAACTCAAAGCCCTCATCCAGCATCAAAGCCAGAAATCCCAAAAGCCTGAAAACCTCTAACCCTCCTCTACAGGCGCGCTGGATGTCCCCCCCCAGCTGTGCAACAGCTGGAGATTGTTTGAAACGTATACAAATATGTGGCCCTGGTTATGACCCTTAATATAAACTGCGATAGGGTGGGGGCAGTACCCAATTTAAATCTGTGGTACAGTATTGAGATCCAAGATCTAAGTTTGGTTGAGCTTCGGCTTCGGGTTAAGGGATTTAGGGGTTGAGGGATTTAGGGTTTTCGGGCTTAGTTTAGGGGTTCAGGCTCTTCGGCCTTAGGGTTTTAGGGCTTTGGGGAGCTTTGGGGTTTCGCATCTATGGGCTCGGGGTTGGGAGTTTTGGGGTTTAGGGTTTAGGGTTTAGGGGTTTAGGGGTTTAGGGTTTAGGGTTTAGGGGTTTAGGGTTTAGGGGTTTGGGGGGTTTACGGTTTAGGCGGTAAGGTTAAGGGCTTGGGCTTTGGGACTTGGGTTGGAAGGCTTCCTTCGTTCAGATCCGGTTGCCCTTGTAAGGGAAACCGACAGGCCTAACTTGTAGTTTGGGGTTCCTTATGCTCTCTGAGTATTGTGGAACCCTCGGGAATACTTGGAGGATCATGGGACTTATCAAGTAAGGTTATAAGTACCTTAATTGGTGTTATAAGTATAGTTGCCCTAATAATATCCTAGTTACTAAGTCCCGTGATCCTTTACGTAGTATGATTTGCATTTTCAGGCTAACCTCTCGCAGCATAACCAGAGCCTCATCGATGACCAGCTGCGGATTCGGTGTTCCGGAGAAGACCTTGCTTGTACTGCTTGAAGGTTCGTGGGTCTTAGGGGTTAGGATTTATTATTTGAAGCCTCAAACTCCTACACAAACCACTGGCATGCACGCAATACATCAGGTTCCTGGTGAATCCCTCTAGGCCCTACATTGTCATCCACCAAAACCTAGTCTTTGTAGGACCGCTATAAGCGCTATACTACGGTTTGTAATAATAACCTACAACACAGAAGGTTGTCGTACGGTAGGGTAGGTTTTTAATCAGTTGAGGACGGGGAATCCCAGCACTTATCAGCCTGAAGCCATGTTAAAATTCCCCGGGAGTTGGCTGTGAGGGCTCTGAAGCCCTGTGCATGCTCAATCCACCTGCTTCCCTTGCACACCCTAAACCTAAACCCCTACACCGGAGATCTTACGGCCGAAAGCACTATGTGGTTCCAGTATGAGGAGGGGTTGCTATAGGGAGTCTTGGGTCTAGGGTGCCGGGAAAGAATAGAAAGCTCTCTTCACCGGACTTGAACTGCCCAGCCACTATCGGCGAGATGGTCGCCGCCCTTGCAGCCACAAGCAGCCCGAACACAGTGCTAGCCGTCAGCAACATGATTGGCAAAGCTGCTACGGACTGCTACCTGAGCCTTCGGCTGCGGCTTAGAATTGAAGGCTTTCAAGCTTCTGGTTGGGGGATTCCTCTATTAGTATGTCGCAGTGTGGCAAATCATCTTGGGCCAGCTTGCAACCTCGAGTCTGGGACTTAACCTCATTATTGTTCGTGCTGCTGCCCAGGGTTTACGACCAGTTAGCCGTTGACAACGACACCCAACACTAAACCTGTTGTTAAATCAATCAGGAGCCATCAGAGGACTAACAGTCATAGTATGTGACATAACCTCTCTGACTCCTGCGATACTCATCATGCAAAGAACCTGATAAGCTTGTGAAAGCCTATGGACATCCTACAACTCCCTAATAGTGAGACGTTAACAATGCATCCAGGGTTCGGAGTAACATAAGTATATAACAACCACAAATCTGAATACGCACATCTACGTGTAAGCAGCAAATATTCAAACCTCTTTATTCTGTGGTTACCCTCAGCTGAAACATTCGGGGAGGATGCAGAACATGAAGGCCAGGACGAGACGTATACTACCTCTTATAGTAACCCTTGTAGCACCCCTAAAGACCGGAAGTGTTTAGGGTGCAGGCCCAATTACCCCCGATCGTCGCCTAAACGAGGTTTCCCGGCAAAACCCTAAACCCGAACCCCAAGCCCCTAAACCCTAAACCCCTAAACCCCTGAACCCCTAAACCCTGTCTGTTTGTTTCAGTGCTAGAAGTTCCTGCGACCCCCCCCAAAAAAACAGGAGGGCGTGAGGATACTTCTGGGCCCACCATGAACGAGCAAGGCCATGCTCAGAAGGATAACGCAGGGGTCTTGAGATTCGGAACAGGATTTGGATGTGTGTTTTTACGGTCTGGTTTCATCAAGGAGCCTTAAGGAAAACAATTCGGAACTATTCCGGCCCCTACAAAGCCTGCGAGGCACTGGTGCGGTTGAAGGGTTTGCGGCGGGCTTTTGGAGCTTCCCTGGCACAGCGCCTCGTCCACAATCTGCTGCAGCCTGCTGATGTTGGAGCCAGCCTCCTTGGCGCAAAGCATTGCCCGATTCAGAGTTAAGAGGCATAAAGGCATAAAGACGTATAAAATTACTATGAATACTATTAGTGGTATTAGCGTTTTTATAATTAAACTGTGGTTGTTACAACTAATACGCTATAAAAACTATTTTTACTACTCTAGGGAGGCCGCATGGATGATGCCTCTAGCTCCTTAGGCCGCTGGTTACATGCCTTGCGCATCCCTCTCGGCACTTCCTCTAGCAGTCTGCCAACGAATCGTGCGGCCTTTCCCATCTTTCACGGAAGGCAAATGAGCGCTTTAGGATGCGCCCTCTATCACCGCCCGGATCAACATCGGTTTCGGTGTGATCGACGCTCGTCTTTCGTCCTTGATCCGACAGAGTTGGACTCAAAATGCGACCAGCAGTCGTTCACAAAGTCGTCTGATACCTGCTGTCAGCAACCGAACACCGAACCGGGGAATTCAGTTACGTAGCCAGGGAGAAAGAACTATAAACTTGTATTTTCATAATGGCTCCTCTAAGAAAAAGTATGAAAGTGTGGTACTCCAAATCCCAGAGTACTGTTTTAAGAAACCCTGGGTCTTTATTAGGGTTCCTTATATGAATCCTACTATTTTGGGTTTAGCCCAGGGTTTCTTAATCAGTCCTACATCATTAGTCCAAGCCCTAGACACTAAACCCTATTAAGACACTACCGTTCAAGGGTTTAGGGTGAGCGCTTAGAACGGGGAATCGAATTTAAGAAGGCCGGACTGCGATTTCTGCTGCTTCGAATGTCCTTGTTCTCGGCTTGTGCTCTAGTTCATGGTTGGGGGGGGTTTAGGGTTTAGGGGTTTAGGGGTTTAGGGTTTAGGGGTTTAGGGGTTTAGGGTTTAGGGGTTCAGGGTTTAGGCAGTATCAAAATTTCTTTATTTCCATTCCTTGTTGGATCTAAGTACCCATTATACAAACACAGGGACTTTTCGTGCGCAAACATCCAAGCTTCTGCCAGCGACTCGGCCAAAACGCACCGCTTCTGCTCTGCCTGGGTCACCCACACTTGAACTACAAGCGTTCAGGGGTTTTGAACCCAGGGTTTACGGGTCGGGGCTCAGACTTGTTCACAGGGCATGACTGAATCTGATTGGATGGCCTTCCCCTCAAATGTCATCGCCTGCCATCAGCGGGACTGCACCTACACGCCAACCAGTAGCAGTGCGATGCTGCCAATATCAGCAACAGTAAGAAACTTACAGCATGCAGGCATTCGAGCAATCCGTGGCTTCCATGCGTTGGCTCCGATCTTAAATGGGTGCTGGGATTGTTGGGTTACAAAGGTTATCTTGTTGTGGCAAGCGGCCATGCAATTGTGATTACTATGATGGAATTATAGCCTTCGCGGGTCCTACTAACCAGGGGTCCGCGCTTTCCGAGAAATCCCCAAACTCTTAAACTTGAACGTACAAGAATACTGAGATCCCAGTCAGCCAGCCCAAAAACACTTTGGGCAGCTGCCGTTCTTCCCGAGAGAACTTGACAGCAAGATCGCAGTGGTTCTAAACCAGACTTTTTTTGCATGCAAGTCTGCGCTTAGGTAGAACTGACAACTCTGAAGCGACAGCCTTCTCACACCTTCGAGCTAGCTGTATCTAGCTGTGCTTGTACAGCTAAGCATCCTTGTTCTACTTCTTGCTACTTGCATCCGTGTTGCAGCAGCATGGCGTGCCTCCGCTTGTTCCTGCATGCAACGCCAGGATGAATCAGGGCATCTCAGGGTGTGAGGATGCTGTAACTGGACGATTGATACCCCCAAGCCCCTAAGCTCCGCGAGTAGATCCGTGCGGAAGGTCCTAACCACGTCACTTCTTTCTCGACATTTGTCCGGAAGCGGGGTGAAGGACAAAAAATGCTACGAGGGGCTTCCAGCACAGAGGATCTACATGGGCGTCTAGAACGGTTTACGCCGCAACCGTAAATACAAAACCCAGGCCCGAAACGAGAGATCCTCCAGAAACCCTGGCCCCGGCACCACCAACCTGAACCCTAAACCCTAAACCCTAAACCGTTTAGGGTTTAGGGTTCAAGGTTAAACTGTTAAACCCGAAGTTCTGACTCCCCCGGACAGTCTACTTACAAACGCCCAAATCACTTCCCCAATGAATCTTGGGGTAAAGCGTGACACAGAATAAATCCTGGCTTACCCTGGTTACGCTGGTTACAGAAGGTCAACAAGCATAAATAAAGCCCTTGCAGCTCCTCGTTGCGGTTTATTTGTGTGAACAATATCTGTCCGATCCCTGCATAACCTTAGAGGGCGTGGTCGCAAGGTCCTTGAGCTGCTGCAAGCTGTTCAAGCACGACTCCTTCCCATATACCTTCTCCCATGATGTTATGATCGCGGAAGGATCTTTCGTTGCGGCCGCCGAGGTAAGGGCGTTCGACACCAGGTAAGCCCAGCCGTCACCAGCGCGTCCAGGAGTTCTGAGTGCTGAAGTTTTTGTTCGAGCTTTCCTTCTCCAGAAGGCCTGTAATCGCCGTGGATTCATTGCCAGCTGATAGGCACTGCACGTCAAACTCTTATGTTTCCGGATGATTTGGTTCTTCTTGTTCCAAGAGGCCACCCAATAGTGGCTTTGCCGGAGGGTCACAAAGCAGCCAGCGGCTTGCAGCGGAAGCTGTGTACAACGCTCGGGAATATAGGGGCCTTAATTGGAATAGGGTTTTGGGGCCAATTATACCGCAATTATAATAAGGAACCCCCCAAAACAATTCTGGTTATTTAGGCCCCTATCTTATGGACTTGCTTTTGACATGTCTCTGGCCGCAGAACAAAGCACGGCATGTGAGAGCCCGTCTGGTGTGGCCATCTTTTAGAATCTTCAATGCTACGAAATTCTAAGCCTCAACAAAAATACGTGGGCCATAACAATTAGAATAGGGTTTTGGGGCCAATTATACTATAATTATCCCCAAGATAGCATAGATCATAGGTAATTATTAAGGCCCCTACCCTACTCTACAGCACCATCAACCCTAAACCCCCAAGCCCCCATCTTCAGACGTCCTGAAGCGCACGGACCTCCGCAAGTTCCTTGGAAAAGAAATTTCGTCAGGCCCAGCTACTGCTTGGCTGGCTTACAGGAGTTTTGGGAAGTCCATTATTTTAAGGTGTCGCAGTTCAAAGGAGTTTTGGGAAGGCTATTATTTTAAGGTGTCGCAGTTCATGTAAATGTTATTGTTTAAGTGTGATGGCGCTCTTTGTGGTGCCTGCATGCTTATATACCCCTACGACCACTTTAGGGTGCGAGGATGTTAATCGACTTGTCGGAGTTTTGTAAGAATTTGCCATGGCTTCACAAGAGTTTGTTCAGGCTGCATACTCACACTCCAACTGACTTGTCGGGCGGTGTAGCCGTTTCATCGGGGAAGGCAAAAGTTAAATGGGGGATACCTGGTTCAGGGTTTGCAGGATTTGAAAACCCTGATTTTTCCTAATCCCTTGAGTTTAGGAGGCTTGCACGCTTTTGGTTTTGCGACGGGAGATGGTTTAAGGCTTGATGACTTGAGTGTTTCGAGCATGCGTAAGAAGTCACGGGATCTTGGAAGGCTTCGGGGTGTAGCCGTGTAGCCGTTGAGGTTGTTGGTCGCTGATGTTTCGGAGACTGCGCAGATGTACTTGATGAAAACGATGTGGGCTATCCCTGCGACGACTCTCGGCTTTGCTGGTTCGTTGCTCCTCCTGTTGTTACCGCAAGTAAACATGGCCAGTGTGGTTTGAGATCGGTTGAGGGCTTACATGGTCTTTTTCGCGCGCTGAAGATTGAGGTGAGGATTCTGAAGTTGAGGCCTAGTTCCTCTGGTTGAAACGCTAGGGTCGTGGCATGGACGATACATGGACATCTCGGTTAGATGGCCGAGTCCTCGACCCCGAAATCTGAAGAGCATCCCTGCAACGCGGTGACGGCATGTAAACTAGAGTTCAATCCAGTCGCCTACCTAGCTTTGACCTTAGGAGGTTCCAGTGCTTTCACTTTCAGAGGGCACAGCCCTAGTCCCCCAGATGCGGTTGCAGGTTGTACATGCATAAAAACATGCATAACACCTGTACATAAGATCTGACGAGTGCACATACACACACACACACACGTATATATATATATATATATATATATATATATGTATGCACATAATGTATCCATATGTCTGCATGTGTAACATCATGTACTACCTCCTTCAGGCCTCTACTATAACAAATGTTAGACCTTCTAAAACTGGTCTGCAGCCATCGCGCTGCCGTCAGCTCGCCCACGGACTGCTTCGGTGCCGGCCTCGGATTCATGTGTCACCCGAAGACCCTAAACCCCAAACCAAAAACTGAAACTCCAGGCCCTGAACCCTCATTCCCTGAACCTTTGGCCCCGAAAAATTACAACGTTAACGAGCTCTTGCAGGATTTCGTGTCAGGCTTTGGCTTGCGTTCAGAGGGCCTCCAATGATGCGAGCAAGAAGGATGGATGGTTTAGGGTCTGAGCTTCTACTATAATTATGATATGGAGCCGCATGCTTGGGGTAGACATTATACCACATGTGTGTGTGTGTGTATATATATATATGCATACATATGTGTGTGTACGATATACTATCTCTATACATATAGGCACATCTGTATGCGCATATATATATATATATACACACATATTAAATGTATACTATATTCTAAATGAATATATATATATATATATATATACATATATATATATATATACACACACATACTATGTGTAATAAGAAATTTAAAGAGTTAGTCACAGACTCTTGGGTTGCTGCGATGTACCCAGCGGCACATCACGATAAGCCGTAATACAAAGGCCTGAATATTTACCCGTGCTATTTTGGGGCTCCTTGATATTGTACTGTTTCCTTAAGAATTATAACTATAGCACAATATCTTGTACCATTTTGTGGTTACGTGTCAAAAATGTATATGAAATACACCAAACCCCGTTCTAATTATTAAGATACCTATATCACAAGTCATGTTCCCTCCGTGGACCAAAAAGCCTGTAAAGGAAGGGTTTAGGGTTTAGGGTTATAGGCCCTAATTGGTCCAAATAACCTACCGTTTTAAGGACTCATCTTAGATGTAAGGAAATCATAAGGATCCCTAAAACAGTAGGTTCTATAGGGTTCAGGTCAGACTGATACCCTAAACCGCTAAACCCTAAGACCTTGATCGTTTTGCCTGCCAAATCCTTAGCCTTACCCTGGTGCCTGGGCCTTTAGGACGTGGGGGTTTAAGTAATTGCTGAGGGATTAAGATAAGGCTCGGTGCATACACGAGCTGGAAGCAACCCCCGACAATGGGGACTCAGTTCATTCATGCTCAGTTTACTGTGCTCTTTAGGCAATATTCTGCTTCTGTTAGGCCCTGAACCCTAAACCCTGAACAGTAAAAGAAAAACAAAGTGGCTGAGAAGTGGAGAAACGCTTCTCCATCTCCGCGAGTCGATCCTGAAAGAAGCCTGAGACAAAAATCAGAGAGCATCAACAGCCCAAAAGCCTGTGCAAAACTAAATCCTAAAAGAGCTCAACCCTAAATCCTGAGCCCAACCCTGTAGTCAAGTCTCCTTACAGACGAGCTTATAATGGTTCTACAACGGTGTTCATGAAGATGCCACAAAAGGTGTTGCAAAGGGTTTCCTGTCGGGGGTTTTAGGGTTTCAAAGTTTAGTCGGTTAAGGGTTTACAGAATTCGACTTGTGCAAGATATTGAAGGTTTCAGGGGCCTTTCCAGTTTACGGGTTTGGGGTTTAAGGATTCTCCACTTTAAGTGCTCTTTGTTGTTTTTGAATCCGGTTCAGATTTTCGGTGTTTAGGGTGTAGGGCGTAACATCTCGCAGCCATTTCGTGCTCCTGCAAGGATCTTTGAACCCTCCGACCATTGAATCTAAACAGCAAGGCACTGCCACCCGCAACCCCTCAAACCCAAAAGCTCGAAACTCATTGAAGCCTTCAGCCCTGAAATTCCCTATATGTCCGATCAAACAAAGATAATAAAATGCCTGATGCAACAGCAACAGGCACCTTTCAAAACCCTTGTAACACCGTGCAAAACCCCGTAAAACCCACCACGATCCCCTCTAAAGCTGCCAGAAAACACCCTAAACCTTAAACCATTCATAAGGCTTTCTTAAAAGGAATCTATCGAAATCCAGAAAACATGAACGAACTCTGGAATGGTCCGTCTGCGGATCTCCCCCGTTGCCGGCAAAAGGCGAGCTTGGTCTTCCAGGAGCTTTTCGTGAAGGGGCACCGGAACCATCCTAGGCTTTTAGATTTTAGCTAGGGTTTACTTAAAGGATCATGGGACATAGTAACTATGATTATAATTCGGGTAACTATACTTACAACCCCAATTAATGTACTTATAACCTTACTTACTAAGTCCCATGATCCTCCAAGTAAGGTCCCTTTGAGCGTTGCCATCCTGGGCTTTAGGTTTTGATGAGGGTTTCGGCTCTAGGGTTTTATCAGGGATACCATCCTAAGCATTCTATGCTTTGCTTAGGGCTTAGGGTTTATATAATCGATACCATCCTGGGCTGTGCAATTGTAATTTGGGAGTTTCCGACAATTAACGGTACCTTGTGTGGGGTTCCTTATGATAAGGATCCTACTGTTTACGGTACCATATATTAGGATCCCCAAATTTAGGCAACTTCCAATCAGGGTTTAGGCCAGGTTCTCTTTCGGGCTACCATCCCGAGGCTTTTTTGTTTCGTTTAAGGTTTAGGGTTCTCACCGAGTTTAGGGCTATGCTACTGCAGCAGCTGCTGCTATAGCTAAAGCTACTGCTACCGCTGTCGCATCGCTTCTACCTCAAAGCGCACACTGGAAATGTGCCATTATCTTCGCACCCTTATCGGCGGGCTCTTCTCGCTCGAACCAAGCATGGATTGCGGAGTCTCGTTCCTGGTGCTGACGGTACAGAGGATTGCCGGTCGCCGGAAACCCGAGATGAATACTTGAGACAGCGCAGGGGCCAGTCTTTCATTCGCAGCCGTTACCGAAGCACGTAGAACATGTTTAGCCCGACCGCAAAAAATCTTGTGTTCCATCTGAGCTGGAATCTGTTGCTTCGGTTTGGGATAAATTCGAAACGGCTGGCTCGGGTGTAAGGCCTCGGTGGACTGTCGTTCATACCAAGACAACGTCGAAATCTGCGACACCTAGCAGTGGCTGCGTGGAATTGAAACCGAACATCATGAACGGCAATAGGGGAGGTCTGAGAACGGGTGTCGGCGTCCAGTTTAACCTAAGGTTCGCCGGCACGACGAGGAACATACTCAAGTGGTAAATGTTCGCGCAGATCCACCTGGCCGAGCTTAGGAGTTCTATCATGCTCCTCAGGCGAGCCGGCACTAGAAGGTCGGGCTGATCGATGTCGACTACTAAGCCCTGCCAGTTGTTCTTGTCGCGGACCACGTTCAACGTTGTGGACGAAGCAGAAGCCAGTGCATGGACAATGGAGATAGGTGTGATCGAAGTAGAAGGATGGCAGGCGCTCAACCACTTCCACTGGCAGGATAACACCACCCCCACCACAGCGATCATTTTGATAAACAACATGCGCTGCATCTGACGGTGCAACATCTGCAGCAAATGTAGTCCACTCTGCCGGTGCATCGTAGAAAGGAGGATCCCAGAAACCAGAACTGTCCGAACCTTCAGTGTCAGACTCGCTATCCAAAAAAATTGGGAGTGTAACACTTAATCTCTCCAAGTCAGCAAGCTGTGCGATGTACGGAGCTGGAAGCATGACCTGGACCGGCTGGGGTTCATGCAAAAGTTGAAAAGGCTCGTCTTCTGGTTGCTCGAACAGTAGTTCGGCCCAAGTGTCCAATGTATTAATTGCCGTGTTCTCGGCTGTTTTGCCGCCTACACAATCGATACGCATCGATGAAGACAACAAAGACGAGAACGAGTCGGTGCTGTGTGTAGGGACACCAGAAAAGATTTGGTCGCACGACGCAACGTGGAACACGTCCAGTTGCATGGTCTTGCACTCGTGTTTCCGATGACTGGTTTGCACCAGCATGGTGCCATTTTCCAAGGCACAGAGACCCATGAAATGGTGTTTCACATAGAGCAAGTAGGCTCCACAAGAAAGCTTTGCTGATAGTGTGGGACGACATGATGCCTTAACGATTGCAGCAATGGATACACTGTTGAAGTTATCAATGAATAAGCTATAATTTGAAACTTAAGAGCGGGCACCGAAGGGTAATAGATGTCAAATGTAAATCATCCCGAGCAAGAAACTTGTAGGGCTGCAAAAGGCGGTTGCCGTCCGCCGCCGTCTCTTCACTGGACCGGACGTCTTCCAAGGGTTCTCATCGACGTCTGAAAATTGTCCAAACCCACCTTGTCAGCCTAATTAACCTGATCTGCTTTGATTCGAGCCGACATGGACGTTCAGCAACGCAAGTGCTGTTGCCTACAACATGTCAGAAGCTGCACAATGCTACTGCAAGCAACCGTTTCCCCATGGTTTCTTCCGTCGCAGCGCTTCTTCCCCGAAGCGAACACCAAGAACCGCAGCAAACACATCATCACCCCTTCGAAAGGGAGTGCTTGCTGTGTCTGTCTGATAGAAACGAACTGCATACAGTGTTTCGGCCAAGGTAGGCCACCTTCTGGGAAAGGATCGGCAACGTTCTGAGTTGGGGGGCCTGCTGATGACAAAGCCACAAAGCTCAAGCCTACCCGCTACAAGTAGCGACCTATCCAACTGAATAAACCGCTTGTTGTGTGCCCTTCCGGCCGGGTCTAAGTACAATTTTTTGCTCAAGCCTAAGGGCATCCCCACATGCACTGGGAAGTCCAAAAAAGCGACCAGAGAATTGTTTAGAGTTCAGGGTTTTTTCGCGTAGGATTCACGGCTTCGGTGATTGCTCATCTGGCTGCTCCCCGCTCCGCAGCACCAAATGAAGGAAGTCCTCCCCTGAGCATCCCATTTTGATTACGTTACAATCAAGTAATATCGCAAGAAGATATTGATATTTCACGCTGCGGTTACAGGTAAGCTGCAGATTCGCAGTCACCCCGGCTCTTCCCCAGACAGTCGGCTCAGAAATGCGCCCCTCGCAATGGTTGCTTCTGCCTGCCCGAAACCAGCGAATTCAACTACCAATCTGTACCAACCCACCGGGAACCCTAAACCTCAAACATTCTAAAATTCTCTACCATTAACCCCAAACTGCTATGCTCCAAACTGTCCGTCCTTCACCTGCACCCTACACCACAATACTCAACTCATCAACCCGAACTTCCTATGCCCGAAATGGGAGTTCCCGAAAATTAGGGGTACCTCATTTTGGGGTCCTTATAAAAGGATCCTACTATTTAGGGTACTATATTAGGGTCCCCTATTTTCGGAAACTCCCAAATGTCAACCCCTCCACCGAAACTGGTATTCGGAGCCCGCATCTTGCCGCTGTGTTTCGCCGGCTTCATTTGCGTCTCCTGAAGACATCAAGAAGGACCCTTGAAGTAGAGGCTGGAGATCTCGAGAACTTAACCGGAATCGTCCTAATCATTGATCATGCTGAATCCTGGATTGCGGAACAGTGCGTAAGTTCGTGATGTAGCACCCGCCCTATGCGGCTGCATGCTAGAAGGGAGAAATCTCATTTTTGTAATTTTGCGGTGTAGGCGGAGGTGCTTAGCTTCGTGTTTCATATATGGGAGTTTCCGAAAATAGGGGTACTTCATTTTGGGGTCCTTATAATCGGGATCCCACTATTTAGGGTACTATATTAGGGTCCCCTATTTTCGGAAACCCCCGTATATGGCTGGAGGCTGCTGCAGCGTAGGATTCCCGTGCTTCAGAACGAGACTTCACGACTTTCCGTCCTTGGGCGCGAACACTGGAGCCGCTTTTTAAACCCCCCACGACACGAATTGAAACTCAAAATCCCGAAGGAACCCCTGTAGGACACAAAACAGATACAAACCCAAAAAAAGCACTTACAACGCTTCAGAACGGCTTTCAAACTTCAAACTTCAAGGCGTCTAAATAAAACCCTTACTGAAACCATACAGCACTTCGACCCGCCTCGGCCAGCTGCTGCTGCCATGCCACACGACGTGCCCCGAGCTTTCTCTCCTCAGTGAAAACAGGGGCCAGGAGGTACATACTATAGGGGCCTGTAATTGTTAGAATTGGGTTTTGGGTTATATATTGCTAGAACTATAATAATAAGGAACCTCCCCCCCCCCGAAAACAGATACATAGGTTTTGAGCCCCTATATAAAGCCCTTGTAGGACTCCCTCAAGGGTTCAAAACGTGATTTCTGGGAGTCCCCTAGGGCTCAAAGGGCCCCTTGAAGGGCTCCTTTCGGTGCTTCACGGTTTCTTATAAGGGCTTCTATACGGGATACTATAAGAGATTCCAAAGGGGATCTACAGATCTACAAGCTTTTGCTAGTGGGTTCGGAGTTTGCGGTTCAGGTTTTCGGTGTTTTTCGATTTGGGACTTCGTCTTTAGGGTTTAGGGACCCCCCTAACTAGATTTCGGTTAGGGGGTCTCGAAGGAGTTTGTACCGGCATCCTGCATTTATAGGGCATTTATATGGTTGGCTTTATGGGGGCTTCATGGAGGTTTGGTGAGAAGTTCGTGAATGCGACCATGACCCGGCTAGCCCACCGTCCGAGATTAGGGCTCAGGTCCTTGACCTTTCGTCTTCATCTTCAGATGCCGAGAAGCTGTTTCCAGTGATCTTTGCCACTGGCACACCTCCTGCTGCAAGGCCAGGGCTTGCAAGCCAGTACGGTCTTGGAACCAATATTCTTTACATGATCAGATGGCTGGGCAATCAGGCAGGCAAGACATGTGCACAGTTCATGGACCCTTCACAAGGACCCTACAAGCAATAATTAACAGGGGCTCCAAACGTAAAAAAGGTCCTACATTCCCTGATGCCATCTGTAACTACCGCCGTACACCCTAAACCCCAAACTCTTCACCTGAAGCCCTTTTCAGCACGGACTTGGAGTGTATCCGGCAGCGAAGCACTAGGGCAGAGCTTCCTCAGTCACCCTAAACCCCAAACCCTTAACCCTAGGTCATCCGGAGCGCCTGGGACGTTTGGGCTTTAGATGGCCCCAAAGCCCGGATGACCATGTTGCCACAAAGCCTTCGAATTAGGGGCCCTTCTCTAGGATGCCCAGTAAACTAGGAAACAAAAGGGCTCCCCTTTTGGTATTGGGTAACTTTATAGGGAACCTTGGACTACAAAAAGGGAATAAGGGTGCTACTGGGCATCCTAGTTCCTGAAAACAAACGGAACACTCAGAAAACATGCAGGAGCACATAGCACCAGACCCGAACCTACGGACCGAGGACACCCTAAACCCGTAAGGGAATCTCTTCCGAACCACTAGCTCCTGCTCTACAGTTCGAAACGCCTGGGCTTTGAGCGTTTTGGGCCAGTTTAGGTGCAGGCGCGGGTATTGAGACTAAGCCCTGCTGGGAGGGGGGGGGGGGGGGGTGAGGGTGGGGGCGATCAAGGGTTCAGGCTTTTGGGCTTGGAGGTCCTAAATGGTGGCAGGGCCGTCCCGAGCTAACCGTGCTCGAACACTTGAACAAAACCAGAAGCAGCGCATCAGCAAAACAAATCTGTACCCCTGCACCCGAGACCCTCACCTGGATTTTGGGACACTCCAGGTTTAGGATTTGAACACACCTGAAACCCCAAAGCCTTAAAACCCTATCCAACCCTTATAGAGCCCGGCTAAATCGCAAAGAAATGCTGCACAAAGACCCTATAGAACTCATCAAGGAGACCCATCCTAAACCCTCAACGCTAAGCTCGAAACCCTAATGCCTAAACTGCACCTCTTCCCGGAGCTGCAGGGTGATGCTCGTCTCTTTGACTGCAAGCCTTGGGAATGTGTCAGCTCTGCCATTAGCGTCTAGGGTTTAGGGTCTAAAGTACGTAGCTCCAAACACCGTAAAGCAAAAGGCCACGAAGCCGTAAAGCCCAACCAGCCTATAGCCCTAAAACTTTCTAGACGCCTTGTATCATCTCTTACAGTACTATAAAAACCTTAATAATTAGAATAATTAGAATAGGGTTTCTACAATTATAATAAGGAAGCCCCCCAAAGACCCTATTCTAATTACCAAGGCCCCTATACACTAAATCTCATGCAGGCCCTGCTTAAAACTCTTGCGGTTTCGAGCCGCTGATCCCACACCTTAGGCTGAAACGCTGCCAAAACAAAATAAATCAAAGGGGAAAAGGAGGGTCCCTTAATTTAGGGCTCTTAGGGTTCCTTTAAAAAGATCTATAAGGGTTTAGGGTTTAGGGTTGATTCAAAGGGGAAAAGGAGGGACCCTTAATGGGGACCCCTACCCTATAATAGGCTATAGAATGGGTACATCATGGCTATATTAAGGGTATATACCTAGGGGTCCTTGGGTCCCTCCTTTTACCCTTGGAAAAATGCCACAAAGAGTTAAAGCCCAATAAGCCCCCTGACGCTTCTTAAGGTTCAGGCTTTCTGGGCTTCAAGCACCGACCTGCCTGCTGTCTTTCGTGGCTTCGCGGCTTTAGGGGGTTTAGGCTTCTTGGCTTTTATAATTTAGGGCTTGAAGTCAGGGTATAGGGGTTCGTGTCTTTAGGGCTTTAGGGTCAAGTTAGGGTTTGGGGGGTAAAAGGTTGAGGGTTTGGGTCCACTTGTGTCATGTAAGTAGGGCTTCAGAACGATGGAGATCTAGGGCACTTTTGCAACATAGGTCGGGCCAAGGCGCATGTGCTGCTCTTGACTATTGCATATGATCCCAGAGACTCCAATATCCCTTAATTAAGGAATATGCTTTAATTCATATTAGGGATCCTACTATAATTTATGGTATATTCCTTAATTAAGGGATATTGGAGTCTCTGGGATTTGTCAGTTTCTGCGCTGCCGAAGGCCCTTTAGCTGCAGAACTTCGCCGCTGGTTCGGTTTCGAGGTTCAGGTCCAGAAAATCAAACCCTAAACCCTAAACCCCTGAACCCTAAACCCTAAACCCTAAACCCTAAACCCTAAACCCCTGAACCCTAAACCCTAAACCCTAAACCCCTGAACGCTAAACCCTAAACTACCTGAACCCTAAGCCGAGACCCAGTCAGGAATACATTAGAAGGGGCCCCCACCCTGTAAGAGTGGGATAATAGGAATATAATAGGGCCCTAATATAATCCTTAGAGTCACGACTACAGGGTGGGGGGGCAGCTTCTAAGGAATACAGCTTTCACACGGGCGATTGATGGTTCAGAATTTTGACGCAGAGCCTCACAACTCGAATGGCATAATGCGGACACCTCATCTAACCAGTGGCTTTGGGCTTCCCTTGGCTCTTTCGCTCTTTTTAAGAAGGATTCTCATCATCCCTGGCTCCTTAGCTCCTCCAATATCACTGGCTAGTCATTCTCCCTGGTTAGCAGGAGGCGTTGATGATATGAATCCTGCATTACCCATAATCAGGAATATACCATAGTTGTCATAGTTTAGGGTCATTAAGGTAATGCAGGATTTATACCATTTGTGTGAATCCTTGAGTGTCCATTAGACTACTGGGGATGATGGAGTTGGGTCCCCGAAGAATGGTCTTTTGGGACCTAGCTCCACAATGGTGTATAACTGTACATATTATATATATATATATGTGTGTATATGTATATATATATATATATAGATATATAAGTGTGTATATATATACATATACATCATGGACTTCTGGGATTGATATCTCTGCCCTTCTCAAAACTCAGCGGGCATGACACACGGGGCGAGAAGCAGAATAGAGTCGCATGATGTCCATGTCTAGAAAATCAGACTATGCAGCCGGAGCAGTGCAGGTCCTATTCGTACTTAGAGTTCGGAGACATGCCATTTTAGATATCGTTGGTGCACACGACCATGGAGCCCCAAATCCCTATTCGCAACCCTTCCCCATGACGATGTATGACAGCCAACCTGGCCACGAGTCTTCACCCACGAAACCTATCCCAGGCGCCCTGAAAACACCTAGTGCTTCCGGCTTTAGAACTGAGTCGGGCGTCTCAGTCTGCGCCAACTGTAGCTCTGCAGCCTCTGCAGCAATTCTCTCAGAATTGAGGCTGCTTTGCTGAGTCGGTGTCTGCAGTCTGCAAGCCGCGGACCCAAATCACACCCAAGGTTCGTAACACTCCCTTGTGCTTGAAATGCAGTGAAACTGGAAAATGACTCCTCCTGTGGAACACCTAAGCCTGGGTCTCCGGTCCCAAAAGCCTGGTGAAGGATCACGGCCCAACGGCTGATGGTATAAATCCTGCATTACCCATATTAAAGAGTATACCATAATTACCAGAGTTAGGGTCGTTAGGGTAAGGCAGGATTTATAGCATCAACAGAAGCAATTACCCAAGAAATAAACCCGCTTACCCTCAGCCCCTCAAGAGCTTGCCCTGACTCGTAAATCTCTGCAACCAAAACCTACCTCAAGGAACCGAATGACCCTTAAAAGTAGGGCCCGCAGCCTCATACTATGAATCCCTACATGGCGCATGAAAACTATAAGCTCTGTTAGAGTTCATTTCCTCTATCATGTGCCCTACACCCCTAAACCCTCAAACCGTATGCCTTAACCCCCAAACCCTACCGTCAACACCCCTAACCTCGAACCCCTACAGCCCTAATTCCAAGACATCCCTAGAACCAAACCCAATACTATACGCACAACAGTCTAAACCCTAAACCCTAAACTCCTGAACCTTAAACCCCTACCACTCTCCGGGGTCTAGGCTTCAGGGTTTGGGGGCTTTGGGTTTAAACCCAAAACCCCTAAACCCTCAAACCCTGAAAGTTTTTAGGGTTCAGGGTCATCCCTACCCCTGACCCTAAACCCTAACCCCCCGGAGTTCCCTCATATGTACCCCTTATGGATCCCTTAAAAAAAACCCTTATGGATCCCTTTAAAGGAACCCTTATGGATCCCTTTAAAGGAACCCTTATGGATCCCTTTAAAAACAACCTCCCTAAACCCCAAACCCTAAACCCTTTGAAGGAACCTCCTACTAGCTTTTACCCATAGGCTCCAAAGTAGTTCCTTTTGGGGATTACCCTATAGGATTCTATATATGAACCCCAAAAGGGAACCTTAGGGTAAAGGTGTTCGGGCCCTTATGGATCCCTTTAAAGGAACCCCTAGATGGATCCCTTTAAAGGAACCCCTAGATGGATCCCTTTAAAGGAACCCCTAGATGGATCCCTTTAAAGGAACCCCCTGATGGATCCCTCTAAAGAGGAGTTCGGGGTGGCGGACCTGCAGTCGCTGCCGCTGCTCCTTGCCCTGGCTCCGGCGCTCCGTCAGGGCAGCCTCGAGCTCCTCAAGAGGTTTAGGGCTAAGGGTTCCTTTAAAGGGATCTATAAGGGTTCCCTTAAAGGGATCTATAAGGGTTCCTTTAAAGGGATCTTTGAGGGTTCCCTTAAAGGGATCTTGAGGGTTCCCTTAAAGGGATCTATAGAGGTTCTTGAGAAGGGATTTTATAAGGATCATGGGTTGTAGGCTAGGGTGTACAGTAAACTCCATAAGGTTGGCAACCGAATTAAGGCCCAAAAGTGCTGGGATTCCCTATACATTAACCTTAAGGATTGAGGCTATGGGGTTTCCCACTTTTGTGCTTCTACTGTAATTTTAGCTGTGACTTAGTAAGTAAGGTTATAAGTACCTTAATTGGGGTTATATGTATAGTTACCTTAATTATAACCCTAGTTACTAAGTCCCATGATCCTCCAAGTAGGGTGTAGGGTTTCAGGGCGCTTTTGGAGATTTCGACTGAGGGGTTCCGCAGAAGCTTTAGGGATCTAAGGGTTTCTCTTAGAGTTACCCTAAGGCCCCGAAGCAGGGCTCATATATAGAATCCTTTAAGGTACTCCCCGAAAGGAACTACTTTCGGGCCTATGGGTAGGGCTTGGGTGGAGCGTTTGAAAGCGTTCTTCGGCTGTTTTCCACTTGTTCTGACCAGGCTCGGGCTTTTGATAAGCTGTTTAAACTGTACCCTAAGGCCCCAAAGTAGTTCCTTTCTTGGGATTATCCTGTAGGAATCTATATATCAACCCCCAAAAAGGAGCTACTTTGGGGCCTTAGGGTAACAAGGCCTTCGGAGTGAGGCTTACTTAAAGGATCATGGGGCTTAGTAACTAGGGTTATAATTAGGGTAACTATACTTATCACCCCAATTAAGGTACTTATAACCTTACTTACAAAGTCCCATGATCCCCATTGTAGAAGAAGCCCTATAGATCCCTTTAAGGAACCCTATTATAGAACCATAAGGAACCCTAAACCTTACTTACTAAGTCCCATGATCCTCCAAGTAGAGTTGCGGACCCGCTGTTGCTAGCCCTTCTGTCCTCCAGGGGACCAGGTCGTAGTATCTGCAAGTGCCAAGACAAGGCATCCAACATCAAAAGCAATAACAGAAGATTTAGGGTTGACCTGGACCCCAAAAGTATGTAGAATAATAGCCTTTGATAGGTTTTGGGCCATTATTTTACCTACTTTTGGGGGTCTTGGTATGCCATAGCCGAATTGCCGAACACAAAAAGCAAGACCTGACCCTCCAACCGTTGATCTGGGACGCTGCATGGGGATCTATATGGGAGTTTCCGAAAATAGGGGACCATAATATAGTACCCTAAATGGTAGGATCCTTATTATAAGGACACCAAAATGAGGTACGCCTCATTTTCGGAAACTCCCATATACTCCCATACCAGAAGAACTTGAAGCCCCTGAGGGCCTGATGACAACTCTCTGAAACCGTATGACGCCCCGTGACGCTGTGTAAACTCCCTACCCTGAAACCCGACACTCTAAACCCTACTAAACCTCTAACCCCAGGGATCTAAGGACTCATATATTAAGGCTGTTGGGCCCAAAGACCATACTATATCAGGCTTTTGGGCTATTTTGATCCCTAGGGCAAGTTACCCGACACTCTAAACCCCCCTAAACCCCTAAACCCTAAACCCCTAAACTACTAAACCTCTAAGTTGTGCGGCAGGCGTCAGCCCGAACTTTGTGGCTCTGGTCTTCAGATTGAGCCTTGCAAGGAAGCTTAAAGGATCATGGGACTTAGTAACTAGGGTTATAATTCGGGTAACTATACATATAACCCCAATTAAGGTACTTATAACCTTAATTACTAAGTCCCATGATCCTCCAAGAGGAGAGATCGACGAGCCGGGTGCTGATATTGAAACGGCGCCGGGTTTAGGGTTCCGGGTCCCTAAACCCCAAACTGTATTCGGGTCCCTAAAAACTTTAAACTGTATAATCGGTAGCTGTACCTAGACCCCACAACTACCCTCCAGTATACCCCAAATACGGCCGTGTTATACTTGAAGCTTCTACGCAGCGTTGACTGGCATGTGGTACTGACCTCCTGAACCCCTAAATAAGAAGGAGCTCCTTGTCGAGGGCTTGTGTGGGTGCTGATGCCTAGCCTCCAGGAATCTCGGGCTGAGCCTCAACAATCAGGCTTAGGGACCATAAAGGCTCTATCAAACTATACTGAACTTAGAACCCTAGCACAAATTACAAGTTCAGCTGTTTCTTAGGGATTCTAATAAGCAAAAACTAAAAATATTTCTAAGTACCCCCAAGTAAACAGAAAGGGCCCTTGGGGGAGGTCCTGGTAACCTGAGGCCTCTTGGGCCTTCGGATTTCGACTAACATAGAGGCCTTAATAATTAGAATACCGTCCCTTACGCTTCCATTACAGGGGTCTACAACATGGGCGATTATAAGGATTTAGTATAGGATCCTTAATAATCACCTATACGATTTTTTGGGGGGGCTCTATTAAGGCCTCTATACTCTGATTGTTGAGGCTCAGCCCGAGATTCCTGGAGGCTAGGCATCAGCACCCACACAAGCCCTCGACATTTAGGGGTTCAGGAGGTCAGTACCACATGCCAGTCAACGCTGCGTAGAAGCTTCAAGTATAACACGGCCCCTAATATTCAGGGTGCCCAAAAAGGGGCCTTAATTTTGACAACTGCCCATATGGGCCATAATAATTAGAATAGGGTTTTGGGCCCATTATACTATAATTATCCCCAAGATAGCATAGGTAATTATTAAGGCCCCTACCCCGGTATTTAGACCTTCGGCCCGGGCCCGCACCCTTGCTTAAAGGATCATGGGACTGAGTAACTAGGGTTCCATAAAGGGCTCCTTTAAAGGGGATCTATAGGGGTTCTATCATAAGAGGGGTTTTAGGGTCTACTTACAGGATCATGGGACTTAGTAACTAGGGTTCCATAAAGGGCTCCTTTAAAAGGGATCATCTATGGGGGTTCTATCATAAGAGAGGTTTTAGGGTCTACTTAAAGGATCATGGGACTTAGTAACTAGGGTTTTAATTAGGGTAACTATACTTATAACCCCAATTAAGGTACTTATAACCCTACTTCCTAAGTCCCATCATCCTCCAAGTAACCCTCCATCCCCGGTAAGCTCGGATGTAGCCTCCAGGCAAACGAGCATAACAAGCCTAGAGTAAATAGCATGGTGAGCCTTTTTTATGATGCAGGCGTCGCTATTAGACTTTACCTGAGACTTTTCTGAGCCATAACCCCCCAGCCGACATGGCGAATGGCTAAAAAAACCCTGGAAGCCCTGAAACCCTTAAACTCTAAACCCTCAAACCCTCATAATTACCAGTGAAAGAGCCCTTGAAGGGAACCCTTAAATGAACCCTAAACCCTTACAGGAACCCCGAACCCGTCAAGAAACCCTTCAAGGAACCCCAAACGCTTAAAGGACCCCTTAGAGGAAGCCCTAAAAAGGATGCCTTAAAGGAGCCCTTAAAGGAACCCCAAACCCAAACGCTTGAAGGACCCCCAAAAGCTGACATTAGCGAGCAGCCAGGGCTTTCTCGAACTGCTCCCCGATCGTCTGGTATCCTTAAAGCTTACCATAAGGGTTTAGGGTTTAGGGGGTTTCGGGTTTAGGGTTTAGGGTTTAGTGGGTTTAGGGTTGGGAGCTGACCATAAGGGCTGAGTGTTTAGGGCTTTCCATAGAATCTCTGAATAATTTCAGGTTCAAACTTCTAGAGGTATTTCGGAAGGGGTTTGCAGAAGCCTGTGGATTCGGCCTAGGCTTTGTGCAATTTGTTCTTCGGCTTCATGAGTTTTTAGAAGGTTTGGGAAGGTTAGTCATGATGCCCGATTTTAGTCATTGTAGTCCTTATGTCATAGACTATGAAGGCCAAAAAACAGTAGCATGACACCACAAAGGCGCCCATGTTCCGGCTATGGGCTAAGGCTAAGGTTTAGGGTCCAGGCAAAGGCACGTAAACGACCATGCGAACACGCGGATCTTACAAAAAAGGCCTTTCGGAGAAATCTCCATGGTGGGGCGTTTGCCTAAACCCTATAAACCCTAAACCATTTGTACCCGTACCGGAATATCATACCCCATCAGCCCTAAACCTTCAGACAGTTGATGTGAAGTTTTGGTGCTTTGCGAGCCTGAATCCTGCTCGCAATCCCCACCATTGATCGCAGCTTACGGCTTGGAGTACAGGGTTTCGGGCTTAATGTCGAGGCCTTCATAATTAGAATAGGGTTTGGGGGGTTCCGTATTATAGTTATAGTATAAAAAACCCCGAACGCTATTCTAATTATTAAGGCCCCTACATTAGGGTTTCCTTAGAGTTCTTCAGATTTTTTTAAATGCCCGGGGAGCAAACGTTTCGGCTTTAATGTAAAAGTCGCAGTATTTACCGATACTAATTCTTGGGGTTCCGATTATAACGGACTTTAGCATGCGCATCCTATACCCCAGAATCCTACTCTACCTTCTGCCCCTATGCGCAAACCCTTCTAGCCAACCTTAACGGAATCCATTTTAAGCAATCCTACCCCATAATTCCATGCTTGTTGAGGGCCCCTACAGCAAGCTTGCCGGATCTTTTTTTTTTTAAAGTGCAATGACTTGCCGGATCTTTAAACCCCAGGGTTTCTGTGTTTCGGGTTTAATTGGTTTAGGGTTTAGGGTTTAGGGTTTAGGGCCCTAAACCCTAAACCCTAAACCCTAAACCCTAAACCCTAAATCCTAAACCCAAAACTCCTAAACCCTAAACCCCTAAACCCTAAACCCTAAACCCTAAACCCAAAACTCCTAAACCCTAAACCCCTAAACCCTAATTCAAAGGATCATGGGACTTAGTAACTAGGGTTATAATTAGGGTAAGTATACTTGTAACCCCAATTAAGGTACTTATAACCTTACTTACTAAGTCCCATGATCCTCCAAGTAGGTTCTTCCGGGACTGGGCAGGTGCGGGGAGGCCGCGATCAAGCGGTCGAGGGTTTAGGGCTTTAGAGGCTTGGGGCTTAGGGGTTTAAGGGTTTAGGGGTTTAAGGGTTTTAGGGGCAGGGGTTTAGGGTTTAGGGTTTAGGAGTTTAGGGTTTAGGGTTTAAGAGTTTAGGGTTTAGGGTTTAGGAGTTTAAGGTATAGGGGTTTGGGGGTTTAGGGGTTTGGGGGTTTAGGAGTTTAGGGTATTAGGGTTTAGGTTGTTGAGGGGTTTAGGTTTCAGGGCCTCGCGGCCCAGGTCAGGATTGGCAACACAAGAGCTCAGGTGGACCTGCGCCAGAAACCGCTTCGCTGCATATCTGCGCCAGCTGGGCGCGCTGACGCCGAAGTTGCTGCATCTTTTGCTTCTCTGCCTCCAGCTTCTGTTTCTCTGCCTGCAGCTTTTGCAACTTTGTGACCCTAGGCCAGGCAGTGCGGCGATTGATTGCCGAGCCTCGAGGCTATTGGTCCCTTGCGGCGCATGCAAACCGTTGGGCTCTGCAGCGTCGCAGGACGACGCCTGGCCTCAAGCCCTTACTCAACCTAAGCCTGTGCACGTTAGCTCTGTCGGACCGTCGCCCTTTCTCACCAAGTTTCCTTCTCAAGCCATAAAGCCCTGGCAAGCTCAAGTCAAAAACGCTGAAAGTCACGAAACCGGATAAGTTCGACAGCCCCTCAACTCCAAAGCTTGAGCCATACAGAGCTAAAGCCCTGGCAAAGCCCAATACATGTTCTAAGCAAACCCTCAAGCACCAGTAGCAACCCTATACACTGGAAGCCTGAATCCCTGAACTGGAAATCCAAAGCCCCCAAACCCGAGAACAAAATCTTACACCCTAAACCCCTAACCCCTAAGCCCCTAAACGGCCCACCCAGGTTCGACGCCGCAGAACCCAGCGCTGCTCCTCTGACTCCTGCAGCTGCCTCGCAGAGTTCTGATTTGTCTGTCTGAGGTCTATGGTTTAGGCTTCAGGGATTAAGTTTTAAGGTTTAGGCTCTCAGTTAGCCCAAAGGGTCCAAGTACCAATATAGTAACTACTGAATAGATATACAAACGATACTATTACTTGGACAATTGAAATGTTATGATTGCAACTACGACTACCAGTATAGTTCTTATGTCAGCTGTGGCAAAATATTTTACTACCATCGTGTTCTTGTTGGTGGGCAGTTGGGTTTGATAATGTTTGGTGGGATTCGACTAGGTTCTCGACCGCTGCGGAGTCTATCCTGGAATAATGGAGATCCTTTATGAGGTTAAGGCTTTGCAAAGGATATCGTTTTACAGGGTGTGGATACTTGACTGGGGCTTGAGGTATGTCAAAGGGTGATGGGACTCAGCCAAGCAGCAAATACACAATGAAGTGGGACACGTGGTTGCTGGGCTGGTAGCAAGAAAATCTGCAAGCGTTCTCTCATTTACGCTTGTCCGAAGCCCTAAACCCCAAGAACTTCGTCTTGCAACACGAACAATCAAACTCGACGCATCAAGACCGGAATCCTTCAATCTCGATTTTCTGCTATGCGAAGTTTGACCACCGCCCATGTAGAGACAGAGCCCTGAAACCCTAAGGCCCTAAGCCCAACAAAGCGAACGCTTCTTGCCCAAAAGCCCTGAATGCACAACACCCTCACACATTTCTAGAGGAACATGCGACTGAGCAGGCTGTTCTTGTGTAGTGACATAAGCACCTCAAAATACTGAGCGCAGAATACTACTTGTAACCTTGCTGAGTCCTGTTATCCTTCATAAGAACCCTATAAGCCGCTATAAAATCTCATCGCGACAGCCCTACAACCATTCCATAAGGCCTTGTTACAACAACCCTGTACTACAGCCGTAGAATGGCCTAGTTCAACAACCCTACAATCAAGCCATATAAGAACCCTCGAAGAAGCCTTAAGCCCTAAACAAGCCTAAACCCTAAAAACCTGAAACCCTAAACCCTAACAGCTAAACCCTAAAAGCTAAACCCTAAACTCCCCAAACCCTAAAGCCCTAAACCAGGCTGTACGACACATCCGTGCCTTTTGGCATCCTCCAGGGACGTCGCCCTGAGCTCCAGCCCAGGTTGAAAGCAGATGGGGGTAATGTAGGAACCTGATTAAGGAACCTTGGGCCGTTTTTAGGGTTCCTTCTATGAATCCTACTATTTTGGGGGTTATAGGCCCAGGGTTTCTTAATCAGGTTCCTACATTTCTACGACTATAATATAATGCGACAGTAAGGGTACTCTCCGGACACTATAAAGAACAGGCGCTTCAAATGCCCTCCACACAGCAAAGGGTAAGTCAAGACCGCTCAAGCTATCCATATCCCAAACCCTAAACTATAGACCTGTCAGGACCTGTAATCTAGGACGGATTCGTGGAGCGCCACACGTTTGAAGGATGCACGGGATTTTGCAACAACGAGGGTATCTAAACCCTAAACCCTAAACCCTAAACCCTAAACCATCCTGGACCGTACGACCCTCGACTCTGAAGCCCCTCAACTAAACCCAAAAACCCTACCTTAACCTACCAAACCCTACTTTTTTTGTAGGTTCTTATTGTAAAGCCTAGTATGGAATTTAAAAGGGACCCTACAAAAGAGTAGGTTTTGGTAGGTTAAGGTACATCCCTGAGCTCAAAATCCCTCAAACCAAGAACCCTGCAGTTCCCCGGCCACGTGGGGGGTGCCAGAAAATACGGGGGGCCAACGCATATACCGTATATAGTCGGATCCGTATAATAAGGAACCCTACATTCACGTCCCCCGAGCCTTCAGGTATCCCTAAACCTTAAGCCTTCAACCCTCAAAGAAACCCGTAATGCCAAACTGCAAACCCTCAAACCTCTCATAGATCCCGTCATAGAACTCAGAAACATGAGTCCACAATCAGCTGCTTCTGCCGAGGCTCAGCGAGCGTGTGGCGTCGGCAGCGTTGCCCGTCTCCTCTCCCGGACGGTCAGCGTCACAAGGCTGTGCTTCTGGGTTTCCATTAGGATTTTATACGGATTCTATGAAACACTTTAGGAGGAGTGCTGTAAGCATCATAGTGCCTTTTAAACCCCTAAACCCTAAACCCTAAACTTTTAAACCCTAAACTGAAGGCTTATGGGGTGTGGCGGCTAGGAAGTTCGGACTCGGAAGGATGCAGGGCTTGCAACTTCGGTCTCCTATCTCTGAAGCCTACCCAGAGGCTCATACCCTACCCCCTTTTTTAGGGAGCCTACTTTTTAAGATCACAGATCCTACCCATGCAACTAGGTATCCTAGAATAATGGGTAGGGTATGAGCCTCTAGGTAGAGTAGGGCTTAGGCTTTAGGGTTTGGATGTTTTTTCTTGGGGACGGGAGGGGGGGTGAGTATTTGGGGACCAGAGAGGCGTACACGATGGTTTAGGGTTTAGGGTTTAGGGTTTAAGGTTTAGGGTTTAGGGTTTAGGGTTTAGGGTTTAGGGTACGATCGGCATGTGCGGGGACTTCGGAGAGTACTGCCGAAACGATGCTGAAGCGCGAGTAGCCAAAGTAGGACTGATCCTGGGCCCTCCTTTCTCTAAACCCTAAACCCTAAATCGTAAACCCGACACTCCAAATCCTAAACCCTACACTCTATCTAAATCCTACACCCTACACTCTGAATCCTAAACCTTACACTCTAAATTTTCACCCTAACTCTACACCCTAAGCCCCTTTTAGCCTTTAAGAAGGGATCCTCAAAACGCAAACTCGGTGCCCTGAGCCGCCTTCAACTCTGCAGCCAGTGCCGGGGCTACTTGGGGGATCATGGGACTTAGTAAGTAAGGGTCCTTAAAGGGCTTCTTAAAGGGATCTATAGGGTTCCTTAAAGGGATCTATAGGGTTTAGGGTTTAGGGTCTACTTGGAGGATCATGGGACTTAGTAAGGTTATAAGTACCTTAATTGGGGTTATAAGTATTGTTACCCTAATTATAACCCTAGTTGTCCCATGATCCTTTAAGTACACCCCCACCCACGAGAAAACCTGCCAAAAAAGCGAAAGCAATCTATAGCCTTCTTCTAGGCTTAGGGGTTTAGGGTTTAGGATTTAGAGTTTAGGGTTTAGGATTTAGAGTTTAGGGTTTAGGTTTCTATAAGACCCAAACACACAGAACCACGCACCAGAATGCACACCCTGAGGAAGCCCGGACAGTCCTGCTGCACCTGTGCCCTCCGCGCTGCCAGCTCCTGTTCAGCTCTGAAAAGGTCTGGAAAACTCGAAGCCGATCCGGAGTGACCAAGAAACAGCCAAAGCTCGACTCAACACAAACAAGCTACAACACATAAGCACGCACAGAGAGCGTAATATCGGGGCCTTCATACTTAGAATAGGGGTTTGGGGCCCATTAAACCATAATTGTAAAAAGGAACCCCAAAAATAGTGTCGGCAATTATTAAGGCCCCTACATTAATCCAGAAGCCAGTCTAAGCTTGGGAAGACAAACACTTCATGAATGTAAGCTGCAGGCACCCCGCGCCCAAAGCCCTAAACAGCAAACTGTCCTCTAAACCCTTAACCCAAAAGAAGCCAACAACACATTACGACCACGGAAACCACCAGGATATCTCGAACTTTGATCTGCAAACCCGGATGACGCGAATAACTCCTACCCCAGGCCCAATCCCCCGTCAAAACAAAAACCTTATCGAACCCTGGACCCCAAACCCCACCGACATAGGGCCCTGCAAAACTATTCCCAAGATTCTGAGCCCAAAACTCCTTCGCCCCCCAAAAAAAAACTGAACTGGGGACCTAGAGACGATAGAAGAGTTTCCGAAGATCGGGGATCCTCCCCCCTATAGATCCCATATAGTACCCCTTATAGACCCCTTAGTAGCCCCTATATAGATCCCTTTAAAGGAACCTATATGGGAGTTTCCGAAGATCCGGGATCCGAATATAGTACCCTAAATAGTAAGATCCTTAGTCTGAGGACCCCAAAATAATGTACGGCCTAATTCCCGGAAACTCTAAACCCTCATCGAGAACCCTTATGCACCTGAAAAATACCCCTTTTAAGGAACCCTAAGGTGCCCCTAATTGTCGGAATCTCCCAAACCCCAAACATCGCTTCCACCGCAGATTCCAGAGAGTTCCTCGAGCCGTCGGCGTAGGTCCAAGACTTCACGGCGGCTCTGTTCCTCGTCGCGCATTGTAATCTTATTCACGTTTTAGGATTTAGAGTTGAATTTAGGGTACCTTTATTCAGGGTCGAGGGTTTAGAGCATTTCAGGGCTTTGGGTTTAGATTTGAGTTTAGGGTAATTCTATTTACATAGGGTTGAAGGTTTTGAGTTTGGGGTCGCGCCGTTTTGTTGCAAGGTGGGGCATTCTTGGCAATACTGAGCCCGCAGTATTGCTTAAGCAGCCGCGTTTAGGGTCAATTGAATCTCGGGTACCGGGCCGGAAGTAGAATAGGGGTTTGGGTACTATAAATCTGATAAGGTTTTGGGCTCGGGAACTTCAAAGATGTAGTATTTAACAAGGATCGAACCCTAAGAGTGATACTTAAAGGATCATGGGACTTAATAACTAGGGTTATAACT
Source organism: Symbiodinium sp. CCMP2592 (assembly GCA_905221615.1). Classification (NCBI taxonomy): domain Eukaryota; class Dinophyceae; order Suessiales; family Symbiodiniaceae; genus Symbiodinium; species Symbiodinium sp. CCMP2592. The sequence continues at coordinate 1,864,283 of CAJNDT010000779.1, forward strand.
AGGGTAGCTCTACCTATAACCCCAATCAAGGTACTTATAACCTTACTTACTAAGTCCCATGATCCTCCAAGTATTGGTATCTATTTAGGCCCCTGTGTTGGAACAGTTTTGGGCGGACAGGGTACCGGGGTTCTCGACCAAGAGCCCTAAACTTCGCACACTGGAGGTTGGCAGTCCAGGTAATGTGGGGCCTTAATAGAACAGGGGTTCCCTTTAAAGGGACCCTTAAAAGAGGTCTACAAGGGATCCATAATAATAGGGTTCTATAATAACAGGGTTCTATATTAGGGGCCTTAATAAATAGAATAGGGTTTTGGGGGTCCTTCTTATGACTGTAGTATAATATACACCCAAACCCCAGTCTAATTGATAAGGCCCTTGTACTACACCAGGTGTCTTGCACTTGCTGAATTACGTTACTTTCCAAGAGTGGAGCTGCGTGTCGTATCTTGGGGTGATGCTCTTTGACATGATGAGTGCCGGGCACCCTAAACCCTACTTAAAGGATTATGGGACTTAGTAACTAGGGTTATGATTAGGATAACTATAGTTATAACCCCAATTAAGATACGTATAACCTTACTTACTAAGTCCCATGATCCTCCAAGTAAACCCTAGGTTCCGAATCAAGGCAAACCCCGGAACTGACCACCTGCGGGGGGGGGGCCTGGGAATCAGTAACCAAAAGCCTGGCACACGTCATAACCCACCCTTCTATAGTACCTGTACCCTGATTCTAGCACCCTTAGAGGAACCCCAAATCCTTAAATACTAAAGACCACAGGTAACTAAATAATCAAATCCTCTCACCCTTATCATAGTACCTCATAGCTCCGTTATTGCAGTACCCTTATGATAACAATACCCTTTTATGAACCCCGAAGCCTTAAGTAGTCAAATCATAACCCCACCCTTCAAGTACCTTGAACCCTCAACCCTAAGCCCTAAACCCCTTAACCCTGCCCCAAACCCCCAAAGCCTCCATAGGAACCCCGAAGCCTCAAATACATAACCCACCCTTCCTGTACCCTTATGGTTATAGCACCCTTAAAGGAACCCTTAAAGGATCCTTACCCTTATAAGAACCACGAAGCCTTAAGTACTAAAAGCCTCTGAAAAAAGCCCAAGCCTAAACTCAAGGCCTAGGCCGCCCACCTCCGTGGGTGGGCGGCGCTTAAGCCCCTCGACCTCGATGGCGCAGAGCGACACAATACGCTTGCCCGCCTTTCCACAGCCATGGGGAACCAGTACTGGTCCCTATTAAAGTAAATACCCTAAACCCCAAGCCCTTCACCTGAAGGACCAAGACCATTTGGGCCCCCCTCCAAAAAGGGACCCCTGAAGGGGGGGCTTGGGGCTTGCAGCGAGCAGAGTTCAAGGATTTAGGGGGAGACCTGGACAAAATTGCCCCCCCAGGCCAGGCCCCCTAACCCCCCGGCTCCGCCCTGCCCTGCCCTACCTGCTGCCCTGCCTTCCCTTCCTTGCCCTCCACTGACCAACCTGCTGCTGGTTTTTGCCTATTAAATTCTGTTCATAAAATGTGCATTTTCATTATGGCCCGATACCAAAGTCGAGGTCCCCTTCTTTCTTTGTCTGGGCCTAGTCTAAGGCAAGAAAGAAAACCATCGAATGGGTTTAGGTGCTAAACCCTAAAAGGAATAGGTTTGGGTGGTTTGGCCGCCTTAGACGGCGTGGGGTGGGAGAATTAAAAGAAAGAGCCATCCACCATCAGGCTCCAACAGCCAATCGTCATATTACGACGCACTCGACAATACACTGTCGCAAACTACTTCCTCTTCTGCGCCACTCTACGGCAAACCCTAAACCCTAAACCCCAAACCCTAAACCCTGAACCCTATAAACCCTAAAACCCTAAAACCCCAAACCCCAAACCCCAAACCCTAAAACCTAAACCCTAAACCCTATAAACCCTAGAGCCTCAGACCCGAAACCCTAAACCCTAAACCCTAAAACCTAAAACCCTAAAACCCTAAACCCTAAAACCCTAAAACCCTAAAACCCTAAACCCTAAAACCCAAGAGCCCAAGAGTCGATCTGCATCTCGTGGCTCTCGCGGAGCCTTGGGGCTGAGATGTTCCTCCTTTCATTTGGGAAAAAAAGAGACCCCAAATGGGGACCCCTGCCCTATAATGGGCTATATAATGGGTATATAATGGCTATATTAAGGGCATATGACCTTTGCTTTTGGGGGCCTTCGAGCTAGGGTTTAGGGTTTAGGCATTTAGGGATTTAGGGTTTAGGGTTTTTAGGGTTTTAGGTTTTAGGGTTTAGGGTTTTAGGGTTTTAGGGTTTATAGGGTCTAGGGTTTGAGGGTTTAGGGTTTAGGGTTTTAGGGTTTAGGGAAACTTTAGGGTTTAGGATGTAATCATGCGAGTTTCTGTAAGGATTCGATCGGGGTTTCTCGAGCTAAGGGTTTTACAGGGATCTTATAAAAACAGCCTTAATGTCAGCTATGAGAAATTGACACTTGCAGGACAATCTTGCGCAGTTTTGCCAGACGAATCAATGCGTCCAAATCTTGACTGCTCCGCCTTCTGCACAACCCCTGCCGCAAAGGCGACAGGCGAGACCAGCTTACTGCCAGCCAAACAGCGCAGATCACACAGCTCCACGCCATTCACACTCAGCAAACGGTCTGGTAGCGCGGAGCTGTGGGTGCAAATCAATTGCAGCGGAAACTGTGGACACGCCCAGCAGACCCGAAACTAACACGCCTGAGGAATGTGATGGAGCGCTGGAAAGCTTTCGCAGCCGTCGTCATCATGAACTTCCCAATCCTGCGGGCAACCGCCTTTTGCAGATCGCCAGGCCAACCGCATCCTCGGTCAGCTGCTGTCTGCACGCTTCAGCCCCGATCTCTGGGTCGTTGTCGTCGGGGGCTTCGTGGTCGGAGTTCAGCATTTAGGCGTAGGCTTGAGATAACTCGACGAGAGGCCTTACGCATACATCTTACTATTCCTTAACTAACCCAAAACCTTAGAAGGGGCCCCCACCCTGTAATAGTGGTATAATAGGAACATAATAGGGCCCTAATATATTAATCCTTATAGTCACTATTACGGAGTGGGGGCAGCTTCTAACCTAAATCCTAAACCCTTAACTGCAGGGTGTTGGGCTTCTGAGGAAGATTCAGCCTTCGATGGGCGATGTCACAACGCTTCAACGTGAAAGGTCTACGAGTCTAGGCTTCTGAGAGCTTCAAACAGAGTCTCTCCATGTCAGGACTGGTCGAGTATAGGTAATGTAAGAGCAGAACAAAATTCAATAGAGTGTCGGGACGCGTTATACTACTATAACCATAATAAGGAACCCCCAACATAGTATAGGTAATCAGTTAGGTCCCTATATTTAAAGCCTAACATAGATCCCTTATAGACCCCTTTTAACCAACCCTTTCAAAGAGCCCTATTCATATTCTAGAGAAAGTGGACCCCTGCCCATGTGGGATGGAGGGAGCTTCTAGGATAGAGGGCTTAGGGTTCAGGGTTTAGGGCTCAGCGCTTAGGGTTGAGGGTTTTTGGGCCTACGTGTGACAAAAACCTACCCTATGCCACAGACCTCTGAATACCAATTTTTACACGTAATGCCTACATGTATTTCGACTGCATGATCCTGGCAGCCCCTCTGTCGCAGCGCAGCAAACTAAACCCGAAGCAGTGACTGCTAAATCTTGCAAGCCCTAAACCCTAAATCCTAAATCACAAGCCCTTGCACCCACCCCATATATAAACCCTGAACACACCCAGTCTGCTCCATGAAAATCCCTAATGCCCAGGAACTCGGAGAGTTGCAAAGCCTCCGCTTCCAGCGTGCGAATGCGCTGCTCGGACCTGGGCGTAACTCGACCTCCGGAGCCCTCGCTGCACCTCCCCTCGAATTCTTTTCAAACTGAAAGTTGGAAGAGTGCTCGGGGGAAAATAAGGATTTTCAAACTGTTTAGCATGCTTGGCATTGCGACTAGTAGCACTACGGTGTTAGTATCAGATTCTTCTGATATCTGGTATTTACTATTCAGTATTCACTATCAGTACAGGGTTGTGGGTTTTAGGGGTTCGGGTTTAGACCAGGATCCCTGGGCTTGGGATGTAGGTACAGAGCAGAGTGTATGATTCATGAGAATTGCTCTTGCGACACTTAACACCGCTGCTCCCATTGTCATTCCTGGTACTGCTAACTATACTGTTTCTTAGGGGGTATAATAACCCAAAATTAAAAAAGTATTTCTAAGTACCCCTAAGCTAATGTTACTGTCACCTATGCAACTGTTCTATAGATCGGCACTAGCTGATAGTCGTGGCATCGTCATGGTTTTTGCTATGGACACTCACACCAGTGGCTCTTGTTGACCTCGGGCTGGCACTCGGGGTATGAAGCATATGGGTGGTTGTCAAAATTAGGGTCCCTTTTTGGGTACCCTAAATAATTTGTGCCATATTATAATAGGAACCCAAGACAACTACTCTAGATGGGTGGTTGTCACAATTATGGTCCCTTTTTGGGGTCCTTATTATAGCACGGCACCCAATATTTAGGGTACCCAAAAAAGAACCATAGTTTTGACAACCACCCATATAGACGCAGAGATTGAGACTCGCGGGGTCCGGGTATATCGCGCTTATGTCGAGATGAAAGATTAAGCGCGTGGGATGCAGAGAATGCAGAGCGGTTACCATGGGCGGTCTACGGTTCGGCCCGAGGCAGCTACTCGCAAAAAGAGACAGGAACTGCGCGATTCATGCTTCAGGGCAAAACAGTAATTCACCGGTTGAGGCCAACATTTGCACTGCGCCCTGAACCAGATCAAAATCCTCGAGCTCTTCATGCCAAGCTGCTGCGAATTGGCATGGTGCAGATTGAGCTCCTTGCATGACGCACCCTCCAAACCCGCACTTTTGGCAGTTACGGCGCTCTGTCACCTTAGAGATGGAATGCTAGCTTGTAGTACGCAGTGTCACCTTCTCTCCGGAGTTGCTTCCCTTGCCTTCGTGTGCTTTCCCGCAGGGCATGTCGGGTGGGGAGGAAACAGCAAGGCCCCGTCTGTCCCGTGGAGGCCGTTAGCTTCCATGTCTGCCTCAAGTCAAATTCTTGAAGTTTAGCCTCTTTGCTTGCTCTTTCCCGGGCGAGCTCCGCATTGCTCGCAAACGATTTTCTCTGCGTTGTGCAACAACGCGCACAAACCAAGTGCAGAAACAGGCAAGTCAGCAAAAATGGTCTGCAAAGAGTCCACCCTGCATGAGCCACTCGGATCTCATCCTTCAGATCCTTTTCACTTCCCGGAGTCTTCTCTCTTAGTCACGAAACAGGGCGCATCAAGCCTCGTCACGAAATCAGAGTATCCGAATGGCTGCAGAACTTCCTTACGAACTTGGAACTGCGAATTCAGGGCAAATTCCTCCGCAACCGGAGTTGTGGGTAAACCTCGAATGGATGGAGTGCAAGGCCACCAATCAAGCTGAGAGCAAACACTTGCGAAAGGTGGCTCAACCATGGATGTGTTTCGAGAAATGCCTGCAAGACGTTGACCTCCGTAGCATGGTCTAAGATTTGTTTGAGTGACGATGGTCATATATGTATACATATATATATATATGATGTATGTATATGCGTGCCTGTCTGCCTGTCTGTCTGTGTCCTGCCTGCCTGTATGTATGTATGTATGTATGTATGCCTGCACTAACATCTGCATTATAAGCTGCGGGGCTTGGATGTCTTCGACCCAAGGTCTGTCCTGCTGCATACGCGCGACGTCTTGCCTGTGCCAAAGCCACGGCAATCGAACCATCTACAGGTTGTACCAAAACCCCACCCAAAAAATCTGTGTACACAGCCGCTGTGGTCATGTATCGAGGATACATGGGCGGTATTTAACAGAAGGCAGTTTGGGGGGCTAGAGGAGGAAAGTCTTCAACCTAATTCCTTGGTTCACTGATCGCATGGGGATTTTGTTTTGTGGCTCCTAGAAGGGCACTACAACAAGGTTACTATAACAAAGTCAGGGTTTGAGGTTCAGGGCTTCAAGGGTTTCGATTGCAGACTTCGCGGTCTGCGGCTGCGGGCTTCATAATTAAGACGGCTCCAGGCTCCAGGGTTTCAGAGATTCATGGTCCAGATTGGTTCAGCATGATTAAGTTCAAGCATGTAACCATCTGAAACTCCATGCGACCAGCCGCTGCTACAATTCCCGGGCCACGTGCCTGAATACGTTGGCTCCCTCATATATTCATACACAGGGTATGCGAAGCTATTCCGATAATGTTATTCGATTTCCGCCGGGGCAGTTGCACGAGCTTGGTATATCCCCAAACTTGCAGCACTTTCAGAAGATTGTTACAGTATAGAGCTTTCCCGCGAAGCCGGCTGACCGACATGCAGGGTTGGCTGCCCGAGATGCAAACGCGTTGCCCGAGATGAAAGCCCTTGTTGCTTTGATGCGTTCGGCCCGACATGCAACAAAAAGTACCTCGGACAGCCGCCCTGCATGTCGCGCTTTTGCTGTTTTACTATTTAACTCTACGCACAGTACTGCCGTGGCCTATGCTTGAGGTTGGCAGCCCGAGATATCAGAAATCATCTCGGGCAGCCACCCCTGCATGTCGACCTTTCACTGTTCTGCTACCGTCCGTGGTAGTTCACTTCACATACCGCGCTGCCGTGGCAGATGTTTGGTGTTGGCGGGACGAGTGATAGATAAAAACGTTTTGGCATCTCGGGCAGCCACCTCTACAGGCCCTACATGTCGAGCTTATTCTTTTCACAAGTTCTACTATTGTAACCCTAAACCCTAAACCCAAAACCCTAAACTGCCGTGGCCGGTGTTTAGGGTTGGCGTCCGCTCGCCTTTTGGCATGTCGGCCGAACGCACGCCCTACGACAGTCACATGGACACAGAATAGCATTTCTCATGTCGCGGGTTCACAAGTCTTCTATACTGAACTTAGAACCCTAGCAAAATTCATAATTTTAGCTGTTTCTTAAGGATTAGAATAACCAAAAACTAAAAATATTTCTAAGTACCCCTAAGCCCTACGGATTTGGAGATTTCGGACTTAGGATCTATAACAAGTACCCCAAAGTCTTGCCAAGTCACTTGAGTTCTGTGTGCTCGGCTTCCACCCCGGCTAGCCTCAACGTTAAAGGCGGGTCTGCAGCTCGGTTTAGGGTTTAGGGGTTTAGGGTTTAGGGTTTAGGGCTTTAGAGGAGTACTACAGCGGAAGCCAGAAAGTTGGAATATCATTATCGTAACCCCTTTAAGGTAAATTATAGGGGATCCTACCATGAAACCATATTCCAACTTTCTGGAGTTCCCTTTAGAGGAGGAGGATTTCAGCGGACCGTTATCGCATTTTCTTTGCTTAGGAACCCCGAAGGAATAATAACGGCAGTTCTTCCGAGATTAAAGATCCCTTATAGAACCCTGCTTGGAGGGTCGGGGGACTTAGTAAGTAGGTAGTAAGTAGACTTATAAGTACCCTAAAAGGGACCCTAATTGGGGTTATGGTACTTATAAGTCCCTAAAATTACCAGTTACTAAGTCCCCCGACCCTCCAAGTGATAGTAGCCCTTAGAGTACCGTTACAGGACCTCTGTCCAGAACTGAAGGGCTGAATACACTACACCAAAAAAGTGTAACCTTTTCAAGTATGGTAGGATTAGATACACCCCTAAAGGTTAAAGGTTACGTACTCAACTACTAAGATAATAGACCCCATTATAGTACCCTATAGTATGACATATAGAACTCTGATAGCGACCTTTGTTGAACCCTTCAAGGACCGCTACAGGCCTCTAGTACATAGTTAACTAGGTCCCCAGTTTTGACAGCTCAGGAGCTGAGATTTGGCATCGGCGACGACAGCCTGCAGGCGTCGGGTGCCCACGTCTAGGGCTTCAAGAATTTAGGGTCTACTTAAAGGATCATGGGACTTAGTAACTAGAGTTATAATTGTAGGGTAACTATACTGATAACCCCAATTAAGGTACGTATAACCTTACTTACTAAGTCCCATGATCCTCCAAGAAGGGTTAGGCTTCAGAGTTAGGCCTAAGTGACTTAGTCTACTAGGGTTTAGGATTTAGCAGTTTCTTTTTTGTTGTTTGATAGCTCCTTTGGCAGTTAGGGCTTCGGCTTCAGGCTTAATTAGTGGTGTAGGGTATGAGGATGTAATCCCGGTGAAGAGCGAAGACGAAACCTGTCCAAGAAGGTTTGATGTACATCAAGCAAACACCCACGGCGGCAAAGGGGTAGATATGTTAATTTACATCAATAACCGAAGGCGTGCACCCTATGCACACCTACCTCTGAGAATCCAAAGTGGGCTTAGAGTTTAGTGCTTATTGTTTACGGGTACGGGGTACAGGGAAATGAAGTTGAAGGCTTGATGGTTCCTAAACCACCAACAGCTGCTTCACCGCGGTGCTGTCGTAGGGTCTGGGGTTCTGGAAACCCAAACCCTTGAAAAGGTTGACTAAAAAAGTATGCATGCCATGGGTTGTAGAGTTTTGCCTTTTACGGCTCGGAGTCTTAGGCTATGGCGTTGTTTACCACAAATTCTGTGCAATGTCATTCGAATTCCGAAACCCAAACTTCCTAGACGTACCCAAAAAACATACACCGGATTATTCCAGACGTTACACATTCAGCCGAACCTAGCAAAACACGCTTCTTTTCGAAGCCCTACTGTACTCAGCCTTCCACAACCGCCAAACCAATCTGCAAAGTAATGTAAAGCTCGTAAAAGGTCTTACTTACTGTGGCACCTCGTGCTTGGACTCCGTCGCACGGAGTTCACTGCGTGCTTCACGCCGCTCGGCCTGGAGATCTGCTTGCACAGGCAATCTAGTCAACGGATTCAGATTCAGCTGGTTTTAAGGTCTCTGATTTCTGAAGATCCTCTGCGTCTCCTGTAAGTATTCCAGAAGGTTTGACACAGCACCCCGTAGATCGCCCTCGCCCTAAACTCGAAAAACTGACATTCCATAAGCCACAACCCTAAACCCCTTGCCCTAGACCCTAAACCTTATACAGCCCTTAACCTTAAAGCTTAAACTCTGAAACCTAAACCCTAATAGACCCTAAACCTTAAACCCTAAACGGCCCTAAACCTTAAAGCTTAAACTCTGACATCTAAACCCGAATAAACACGAAACCTTAAATGCGGCGGACCTCGAGACTCATGACTTTCGTGGCCAGGTCTTCGATCCTTGCAGCAAAGAAGTGAAGGAATCGGACGCTTTTGTCGCTAGGTCTAAACCCTAAACACGTAAGCCCTCATGCTCCGGGTACGGCTTGCGAAGTGTAGTTTGAAGTTAGTGCTTGACTTCGGGATGAGATCAGAGGCTCCAAAATAGGGCCTTGACAATTAAAATGGGGTTAGGGTTTAGGGTTTATCAGAATAGGGCTTAGGGTTCAGGGTTTATTATAGTATAAGTATATAGGGACATGTAGGGACTATAAGAGCATGTTCTTACCTATAGGACCTATCCTGGTTCGACCGGTGATTTACGTTTCAGGCGGGAGGCTGTCTGCGTCGCTCGTGAACCATGCGCTCATCGACGACGGCCTTTGTCACCCGATTGCTTATTCTGAACCCCTATTCTGATGAACCCTAAACCCCAAAACCACCATTTGAATCCCAGAGCCCTGAACCCCAGTTCTCATAAACCCTAAAGCCTAAACCGCCACTTTAGTCCCAAAGCCCTGAACCCCCTACTCTCATAAACCCTATAAAGCCTAAACCAACATTTTAGTCCCAGAACCCTGAACCCCTATTCTCATGAAGCCTAAACCCTAAACTACCGTTTCAATCCCAGAACCCTGAACCCCTACTCTCATAAACCCTATAAAGCCTAAACCAACATTTTAGTCCCAGAACCCTGAACCCCTATTCTCATGAAGCCTAAACCCTAAACTACCGTTTCAATCCCAGAACCCTGAACCCCCTACTCTCATAAACCCTATAAAGCCTAAACCAACATTTTAGTCCCAGAACCCTGAACCCCTATTCTCATGAAGCCTAAACCCTAAACTACCGTTTCAATCCCAGAACCCTGAACCCCCTACTCTCATAAACCCTATAAAGCCTAAACCAACATTTTAGTCCCAGAACCCTGAACCCCTATTCTCATGAAGCCTAAACCCTAAACTACCGTTTCAATCCCAGAACCCTGAACCCCCTGCTCTCATAAACCCTATAAAGCCAAAACCTCAGGCTTCCGAAATTCCGGGCACTCAGGGCATTAAAGAGCCTGAGGATTGCCTTAACTAGCTAAGGGGAAACCGAGGCCGGCTGGCCAAGGCCCCCTCCTGAAAATGCTTCCTGAGGGCCTCTCTCTGCTGAGCAGTCATGCTTGACAGAATCTCCTCAGGGGCCTTCTTGGATCTGGCCCACGACATAGACCAGTTTCGTCGTGCAGTTGGGGCAGCTCGCATGTCCATCTACGGGGCATCCTACGGCCCTACGGTACTTCAGTTGCCGGAGTTTATGGTACGATCTTCGCGAAGTACACGAAGCATCTGGTCTTGGACGGTGTCGTGAATCCCTTCCCAGATGTTGAGGAAAGAGGAGTACTGTTCGCCAAGAGCATCACGGCTACGTGGAACGGCATGACAAGGGCCTGTGACCTGTCTGTAATTGACGGCAGCGCAGAGGAAGAGCACTGCCCTGCTGCGCCGATGTCAGAATCGAAGGCTCTATACCTGATCCAAGACTCGAGCAACCCAACTAGAGCTGCTTTCATAATGCAGCTTCTGCTATGGCTTTTCGCCTCTGAAGAGGGTCTGGGACATCCGCACATGATCGCCAGTGTGGTCTTCGCCTGTGAACCCCTATTCTCATGAAGCCTAAACCCTAAACTACCGTTTCAATCCCAGAACCCTGAACCCCCTACTCTCATAAACCCTATAAACCCTAAACCAACATTTTAGTCCCAGAACCCTGAACCCCTATTCTCATGAAGCCTAAACCCTAAACTACCGTTTCAATCCCAGAACCCTGAACCCCCTACTCTCATAAACCCTATAAAGCCTAAACCACCACTTTAGTCCTAGAGCCCTGAACCCCCATTCTCATGAAGCCTAAACCCTAAACCACCGTTTTTATCCCAAACGCTAAAGCATAAACCACCACTTGAGCCCTGAACCCCTATTCTCATAAACTCTAAACCCTTGACCGCCATTTGAATCCCAGAACCCTGAACCCCTAATCCCATGAAACCTCAACCCTGAACCACCATTTTCACATTCTCAAGAGAGTGGGATCCTCCCTCTACAGGAATGTTACTCAAGAAGATGCTGAACTTTGCAGCAGACTGCCTTGGTGAGTTTGCGGTATATATATGTGTGTTGCCTGAAAAGTGAACTTCACCAACCATGCCGAAGGTGTGAGGTGTGAGCCCAAATCCAAATATACACAGAGTCTAAGCCCTAAGCTCTTGTAAACCCTTATTGACAGGAGCTTGGAAATCGAAAAGCCCCAGAGAGTAGCCCCAACCCCTCTGGAATACTACGGGGCCCAACTGTAAAAGGGCTCAAAAGGTGGGATGAAAGTAGGTGGGATATCCCCAAATAAGATCCAGGGATCCTTCATCCTACCTACCTTCATCCCACCTTTTGAGGCCTCCGAAACTGTAAACCCTACATACGTCCACTGATTCATCCTGCAACCTCGAACCCTAAACCCTCAACCGAAGTACCTCGAACCTCAGCCTGGCCCCTGCAAAAAAACTAAGTAATCCTTAAATGGGAGTTTCCGAAAATAGGGGACCCTAATATAGTACCCCAAATAGTAGGATCCTTATTATAAGGACCCCAAAATAAGGTACCCCCCAATTTTCGGAAACTCCCAAATCTACAGCATCGGGCTTTGGGGTTGGACGTTTGGGGTGGTAACGGCAGAGTTTCGGATCTAGGGTTGAGGGTTTAGGGTTTTAGGGTTTAGGGTTTTAGGGTTTAGGGTTTAGGGTTTTAGGGGTTTAGGGTTTAGGGTTTAGGTTTAGGGTTTAGGGTTTCGGGTTTAGGGTCCATTTGCACGGCACAAGCTGAAAATGCCTGCATCTGTTGCTGCAGGCCTGAGTCAAACGAGGTGTGCGACTTGGAGGGTTCTCGGGTTTTGGGTTTTAGAATACAGGGCTCTCGGTTTACAGGTTTGGGCTACGGCTCTGTTAGCTCTTCCAGCGGAGGATTCTTGATATGGGTGGTTGTCAATATTAGGGTCCCTTTTTGGGTCCTTAAGAAAGTATGGCACCTAATATTCAGGGTACCCAAAAAGGACCCTAATTTTGACGACCACCCATAATATGCCTTCGAATCAAGCGGGTTCAGACAGGTTTGAAAGTGTTGGATTCTCGGCTTCGGTTTTGGGATGTCGGGGAGGCTTTTCTACAAAACCCCATGGTGGCGTCTTATCTAACCTCTACAGATTCTAGCGCCTTAGTTGCTGCCTTCAACATGACGTACTTACTGTTTGAGGTCTATCTTTCGGCCCTACTGTGCCAACCTCCCATGTGACATAGTATGCGTTTGTTCTAGGCTTCTCTCTCGCTCTCTCTCTCTCTCTCTCTCGCTCTCTCTCTCTCTCTCTCTCTCTCTCTCTCTCTCTCTCTCTCTCTCTCTCTGCGCGCTAGTTTTCCACAGCCCGGAACAGACATATGACATCCTTTGATCAAACTTTGATCCCTCCATGAGATAAGATAGATTCCCTCTGAGCACTAAGTCCCGTAACCCTAAGTCTCAAAGCCTGGAGCCACTCGAAACCCAACACCCCAAATCTAAATCGAATATGAAGCTCCCCATACTACGAGCAACACTCTGAACCTGCAACCCCCAAACCCGCAACTCAGAATCCTTGGGCTGGTGAAACTGAAGCTCCGAATCCACAAACCTCAATGGAATCTAGACGTTTGGGTTTCGGAATATGGAACCCTAAACCCTAAACCCTACTTGGAGGATCATGGGACTTAGTAAGTAAGGTTTTAAGTACCTTAATTGGGGTTATAAGTTAGATGGGGCCCCGGCCCACTAATAGTTCAACAATAGGTTTATTATCAAACAGACAGGCCAAAAGTAGCGCAAGGAAATCTGATCTCATTCGGTTTTCCAGGGCCAGGCAGTGTTTTGAATCCAAATATGTTTGGCATAGTTTGGCGATTAGGGCTGTGAGATGGGGTCGGACCGGCGAAGAGGTTGGGAGGAGCTATCTGCAACTTACCAGCGAAGAGGTTTGGAACCACGGTTTCGTTACCATCGCAACCTGGGCCCGGAGACCTTCTTTCAGACGGCCTGGACGCGGGGACTGGACTGGCCCGGCCGCCAGAGAGACAGAGCAAAACTAGCACCAGAAAAGCACAAAAAAAAAGCACAATCGGACCACGTCGAGCACAAGAAAAGCACAACAGACAGAGACAATTTTGCACCAGAACTGCCGCGCACCAATGTGTTTTGAAATCATGGAGCACAAAAAAAAAGCACAAACATACAAACACGTTTGGTTTTTGGAGCACAAGAAAAGCACAAAAAAAAAGCACAATCGGATCGTTTCGAGCACAAGAAAAGCACAACAGCCGGAGCGTTTCGAGCACAAGAAAAGCACAAAAAAAAAGCACAAACATACAAACACGTTTGGTTTTTGGAGCACAAGAAAAGCACAAAAAAAAGCACAATCGGAGCGTTTCGAGCACAAGAAAAGCACAACAGCCGGAGCGTTTCGAGCACAAGAAAAGCACAAAAAAAAAGCACAAACATACAAACACGCTTGGTTTTTGGAGCACAAGAAAAGCACAAAAAAAACACAATCGGAGCGTTTCGAGCACAAGAAAAGCACAACAGCCGGAGCGTTTCGAGCACAAGAAAAGCACAAAAAAAAAGCACAAACATACAAACACGTTTGGTTTTCGGAGCACAAGAAAAGCACAAAAAAAAAACACAATCGGAGCGTTTCGAGCACAAGAAAAGCACAAAAAAACACAAACATGCAAACACGTTTGCGGAAACGAGCCCGGAGGCCTGCCTAGATTGCAGAAAGAGTACAGACAGAGCACAAGAAAAGCACAACAGCCGGAGCGTTTCGAGCACAAGAAAAGCACAAAAAAAGTGCACAAACATACAAACACGTTTGGTTTTTGGAGCACAAGAAAAGCACAAAAAAAAACACAATCGGATCGTTTCGAGCACAAGAAAAGCACAACAGCCGGAGCGTTTCGAGCACAAGAAAAGCACAAAAAAAAAGCACAAACATACAAACACGTTTGGTTTTTGGAGCACAAGAAAAGCACAAAAAAAAAAACACAATCGGAGCGTTTCGAGCACAAGAAAAGCACAACAGCCGGAGCGTTTCGAGCACAAGAAAAGCACACAAAAAAACACAAAAAAAGCACAAACATACAAACACGTTTGGTTTTTGGAGCAGAAGAAAAGCACAAATAAAAAGCACAATCGGAGCGTTTCGAGCACAAGAAAAGCACAACAGCCGGAGCGTTTCGAGCACAAGAAAGGCACAAAAAAAAGCACAAACATACAAACACGTTTGGTTTTTGGAGCACAAGAAAAGCACAAAAACAAAGCACAATCGGATCGTTTCGAGCACAAGAAAAGCACAACAGAAAAGAGGTTTCTGTGATCGAAATGTCGCGCCCGGGTACGCCTCTCAGTACTAAACTTGGTCGAAGAGGCCAGACCCCGGCCCGGCCTCAGCCCGCCCCCCACCCCCCCCGTCCGTTCAGCTTTCCAGCCCAGCCCCCTCAGACCCCCCCAGCACCCCCAGCCCCCCCCGCCCCGCCCCCCCTAGTCACGCAGAGGCATTGCAGCTCCTGATGTTTGCTCAAGATCGAATCCGAGAAAACAACAGGGGTGTGACTGTGTTTGCAACTCATGGGGTGGCAGTTTACTTGTTGTCTCAGTCTTGCGTTTTCCATTCATGCGAGCATGATCACAAACGAGTCAACATTTCAGCATTTCCCTCACAGCTCCACTCCGAGTGCCAGCAATATTTTCTGAGAAGCGGCAGGCGCAGGCACTCCATTCAGAATGCGAAGAAAGGCACCTTAGGACCTCAGTTGATCCGGTGCTGAGAGCCTTAGCCGCGACATCCCAAGGGTGGGACGGGCGGGAAGACTTGAGATGAGACATCACAGATGAACGGCACACTGCGTTTCAATGTGAAACCCGTTCAAGAACATTCATCACAGCTCCACTCCGAGTGCCAGCAATATTTTCTGAGAAGCGGCAGGCGCAGGCACTCCATTCAGAATGCGAAGAAAGGCACCTTAGGACCTCAGTTGATCCGGTGCTGAGAGCCTTAGCCGCGACATCCCAGACATAGAAGCCCCAAAAAGGCCAGCTGGCAAACGGACGAAGTCAGTTGCCGAACCGATTTCTAAAATGGAAGTCGTCAATCGTGTCAGCAGCGACTGCAAGCGCTACTGCAGCTCGGACAGCAAACAGGCGAGGATAGGGCTGAGCAAGTTGTGTCCACAATTGCAAAGACCCAGGGTCTTGCCCCCTAAGAACGATGTGATACTTACCATTGCGGCTGCAAAGCCCGCCTCGACCAGTACACACAAGATTGAGGCTGTGATGTTCCTGCCCATGCCAACACTGTACACGAGTTCGTCTACGCCACCTAGCATTGTGCTGACAAAAATCAGTGAGGAAGGTGCGCGAAGACTGATGTCGGCAGGCCCGCTTGATAGGAGGCAGATCCCAAACCATTGAGCTCGGCGGATTCTCAAGAAAACAAGGAACAGAATGCTTGATAGCGAGCCCAACGATGCTGGCGGTGAATCGAACTGTGGCATTGCCTTTGGCAAGTTTAGCTTTGTTCAAAGAATTCAGATTGCTGTGACCCCAAATGTGACTAGTAGAACGAAAGGGATTACCACCACCCTCACACGGAGCAAGCTTGTTCTGACTCCAAGTACACGAGGGGGTAGCGAGCCAAATGCCTTTGACACAACCGCCTTTGATCCAACCCCGAATCACATCGCAGACCCTACGATCACTAAAGTCAATTCGACGATCAAGGCAGAGGTCAAGGGCAAGAGTGGGGTGCCCGTTGCGCTCAAGGTTGGCAGCGACGTCACCGCGACCACAGAAAAGATCCAAGAAGATACGCCTACCAGAGCTTTTAGCTAAGCGCATCTTTTGACGAAACATACGTCTCAGGAGAGTTGGACCGTCTAGATGCTTTGGCCAACGCGGGCGAGCTTTACCTTCTTGTTGGAGCCGGCGGGTGACTGTGTGGTTCCACAGCTGCTGCCTCCAAATTTTAGGGCCTTCGCCTTCAGAAGGTCGGGCAGCGTTCGAATGATGGCGGCCCCACGGTCTCGAATCGCCTGCGGGATGCGGGCCAACTCGCTCTGCAGTCGTGCCTGTTTGACGTATCGTTTCAGGGAAGAGTCTGCAGCCCAACGTCCGCGTTGTTTCACCTCCAGCAAGCTCCGCCTTCTCGACAGGACATCGTGAGTTGCCCCACAGTGCCGCAGGTTGTAGAGATTCCACCCCATTTCGGTCAGCCCCAATCTGTCGATGGCAGCAGTGAAGAGATTGTGGAGGGAACGATGCGAATCGCTCCAGAGTGGGGAGTCTGGCCTTTTGCCCGCAATCAGCCCGAACAGAAGTGGCCCCATCCAACTGTCGGAGTCCAGCAGGACTGAGGCATCGAAGATGTTGGTTTTGCCCGCGATCTTGTCCTCGCTCGGGTGAAGGAGGATCGCCCAAGAACCGAAGGCATTGCCGGCTAGCGCATGCCTTTGAGGTGGAACCAGCTGCTTCACCAACAGGTTCGAGCACTCGCCCGGCCTCAGGTAGCAAAGAAACTGGATGAAGAGTCGCAGGCACATCTCTGCATAACCCATTTCGAGCAGCACTCCAATGATCGCGCCGAGGGCCTCTGCAGGGATGGGGAGTCGTTGTTGAGGAGGCGCGGCTAGCTGCCAACCTTTCAAGGCCCTGGCGGCGCGGGGCAGTGCCCCGAGAGTGCCTTTCCCCACATGCGGGTGAAAGAACTTGATTGCCGCGACTATGCGGATGCCACTGTCGATCCCTTTCCCCATGTCGAAGAGCTCCTCCAGGTATCCGATGAGGAGATTGTCGAGGAGATGAACGGTCATGATCAGCAGCGGGTCCTCTCCGAGCCAAGCCGCGAACGCCTTCAACCGATTGGTGTAGTCCGTCAGGGTGGAGGGCCTCACACTCCGCGACTCTAGGTATGACAACCTGGGATGGACTTTCGTCCGGGCCTTCACGGACCGCCTTCTTGCAAGCCGCCTTGGCTGATTTTTGCAACTCATCGTCACGGAGGAGCTGCTCTAGCCGAAGATCGTCCCACCAGTGCACGAGCTGAAGTTCCTTCCACTGCTGAAAAGCACGCGACGGAGCGTCAGCTGGATTGATTTCTGAAGGCACCCACCTTACGTGCACCTTCGAGCCGGTAGCGAGACACAAAGCTGCAAGCTTTCGCAATTGCTTGTTGAGATGGGCGGATTTCCTCCGCCCTTTGGTGGCAGTGAGAACAAGGGGGAGGTTATCACTGAAGCAAAGCAGTCTCTTCTGTATGCAACGATTGGCTCGCAACAGATGCTCAACTGACCAAGTGAGGGCACGAGCTTCAGTGTGCAAGATGTTAGCCTCATGCTCCCAGGGTTTTGACCACGCAACGCACCAATGCTTGCGCAGCATGATGTCATGAGGGACTTCCTCAAAGCCAAGGCTCGTAATGAAACTATTGTTCTTGCCAGTGGAGTGTGGTACACAACTGATGAGCTCTTCAGGCTGCCCCGGCTTAGTTCGCTCCTGGAGAGCACGCTCCCGTGCCTGCAGAGCATCTTCAAATTTGAATCGCCACCGCTCGCTGCAAGAACCAATGCTCCGAACTTGCCCGACATCAAGCTGCCTATGACAAACGCCGACGCCCCAGGGAGAAGAGTCACTGGCGACAACATCTGAACTCCACCCCGTATTGATTTTGAAACGAAAGAGCGGGAGTAGAGCAGCGATCCACTGCAGCTCCTTCCGGACACTCTCCCACAGGCGGGAGGCACAAGATAAATTCTGATGTACGAAGGCATACGAAGCACGAAGCAGTGCAAGCCCTTGTCTTCGCCCCATAAGAGCCCAGGTACAATGTCCGAGAATGAGTTGCAATGTCCTCCCAGTGCATACTTGAAGTCTGAGAAGCTCCTCAATCGCGCTCTTGATCTTCAACAACCGGCTAGTCTTGATAGAAACAAAACCAGTTTGACCATCGAAGTGGAGCCCGACGAAGTCACACTGTTGTTGAGCTACCTCGACTTCATGCACTGTGAGACCCCAGCCCCTCAGAATGTCGCAGATTCGTCTGAGGCCTGAGTTCACCGAGTCAGCATTGACGCCAAACACTCCGAAATTGTCTACGTACCCAGCGACGGCGAGATCAGTGTCATGTCGAACTTCAACGGCCCCTCTTTTGTCACCAACTATCTGTGATCCGTCAAACCCAGCATGATCAATAGCATTAAGCAGAACCTGTTGACAAATATGCAGCGCCCAGTTCCAACCCATGGGGAGTACTTTGAGGTACGGCACAATCAGCGTCTTGGTTCCGCACGCATTGCCGTCGACACTGGTAATACCCAGACGTCCAGCCTCGATAGCGGGGAGTGTGAACATCCGGGCGAGGTCGTCAGGAATGGAGAGGGTGTAGAAGGCGTTGGCTAGGTCGCCCGAGGCAATCATAAAGGTTTTGTTCTCTGGCATTTCAAGGCGAGTGAACGCATCAGCTGAAGGAAGGTCGGTAGTCGGCGGGTCGACGAAAAGCTGATTGAGACGTCTAGTGTCAAAAAGCAACCGCAGCTGACCAGACTTCTTTCGAACGAAGAAAATGCCCAATCGACTTTCACACACTTCGGCAAGCTGAAAACCCACCATGTTCCTTTGGATGAGCTCATCAAGAAACCCACAGTACTCAGCAACGTTGTTCTTGAGGACGGGGTCAACATAAGGCGTAACGGGTACATTCTCCTCACGCACTCTGTCTTTGGACTTAAGCATATGCATCTGCCAGCCCCCAGCCATTCACGGTCAGCCTGGGACAAGCACCCCATCACAGGGACGGGCGAGGACTTGACCTCAGGCCAAGAGATATTCTCTCTGGCGTAGGGCTGAACGTCGCTCCGGCCGTTGTTATACAACCGAGAGGACGAGCACAACCCCCGAATACCATCCCCAGTCGCATCAGGAGTTTGATTCGCATCAGCATGGAGGTAGGCATCGGAGATCAAAGAAAGAACTCGGCGCTGAGCTCGAGTGCTCTTTTTACGCATGTGATGTTCCGAATTAACACAACCCGCAAGGTCGTTGAGAGCTTTGATCCCTTCATTGGCATACAAGCGCCAGGACTCACTGGGTCCCGCGCTCTCTTCCCATGGGATCTCGGGCAGGGGGAAGATGTTACGCTGACGCGACGAAGCATCAGCAGCTCCCACCCCAACACCAAAAGACGTCAAAATGGTAAGGATTAAGGTAGACACAAAATTTTGAAAGCCAAGGGTCGCGAATGATCTCCCAATCATTTTGCATCTTTGTCGCCTTTTTTGGCCAACACTCGTTCTTCTCGAGCTTTCCTTCTCTCCTTCGCGACCAAGGCTTCCCTCTGCATCTCCGTCCCGATCCACTCGGTGAGCTTCGGCGAGACGATCGATCCGACTCGGCTTCCAGCATTTGCCCCCATGAAGAGAGCACCTTCCCCCGAGTCCTCCGCCGCTGCAAGTTTCCATTTGTGCCTCTCTTCGATTCTTTGGATAGCACGGACTATGAGCTCTGCGCCTGCCAAGTTCGTCACATCCACTTGGTCGTACGTCATGAAGGTGTGCAGCACTTTGCACCAAGCTTCGTGCTCCATAGCTGGTCCATCCGAGGGTTGAAACTTGCAAGCCACCCTCCAAGCTTGATGATGTTGCAATGCCGAACCTCCGTGATCCAACATCTGAGTGATCACATGCTTGGCTGTCCGCGGACCTCCGATTGGCCAGTCTGGAAACTCCACAACCTTGCTTTCTGACACCGCCATCCGGAACTCCTTGAACCGCAAGCCAGAGTCGTCTCGGGAGATACTCAACGTTCTTGCGTCCTCCGGTTCGACGGCAAAATGCGCTCCGATCCCACCTCCAAGGGCAGCAGCGAGCCCTGCGTGGCCAGCTCCATTGTCGGCAGGGGCAGCTTGCGCCGCGCCGCCTAGTGCTGACTGTCCAGCACCCGGCCCTGCCAGGTTTGCGATCTGACCACCAGGTGGAGCGGCATGAGCGGGTGTACCGGCTGAGAGCCCCAAACGAGCTCGCTCTACCTGAGCGTGTGCTTCTCCCTCCGCGCAAAGACGAGTGATAGCAGCAGCATCTGGCAGGACGCGAAACCGGTGTATCTGGTGACCCAACAAACCATAAGGTACTGGCCCGGACGGATCGTAAGCCCTCCATCCCGAAATGTCTGTGTTCGCATTTCCGAGGTCCTCGATGTACAGATCCGCTTGTGGAGTGAGTATCACCCATGAAGAGCCTGAAACTGGAGCTAGCAGTAAGCGTGCGTGCCATAGATCCTCTGGGACGTTATATTTGACCAGAACAAAGCTCCCCGGTGCTAGGAGACCAAGAGGTTGCGGCCCCAAGGGAGCTGCGCCGGCCATCAACTGTCAAACTCTTCTGAACTGGACCCTTTTGCTCGGCGATAGCAGCTCGAGACCTCCAGCTGAGGAGGATGTATGCTGCCACAGCCAGAACAAACAGGAAGGCCCCGGTGATCGGCCCGATCTCAATGTGTCCAGTGGAGCAATGCACTACGGGGCAGGTAAGGCTGCCACAAGACACCTGGCAGGCCGGACACGTTGACGTTGCCCAGGCAGAAGAGCTGAACCAGGAGAAGACGGCACCCGCACCGAAAGCTGCAGCCAGCTCAATGGCGGAAGCTACCATAATCCCTAAAAGACTTGAGATGAGACTTCACAGATGAACGGCACACTGCGTTTCAATGTGAAACCCGTTCAAGAACATTCATGGTGCTTCATCTTGTGCTTCTGTTTCTGCCCACTATTAGTGAGGCGGGGCCGCACACAAGTTATAAGTATAGTTACCCGAATTATAACCCTAGTTACTAAGTCCCATCATCCTTTAACTAAACTCTATAAATCTCCTCTTATACTAGAACCCCTATAGATCCCCTTTAAAAGAGCCCTTTAAGGAACCCTAGTTACTAAGTCCCATGCTTGGGGTTTGGGTTTTGGGTTTCGGCTTCTGGGGCTACTCCGACATCGCTTTTCCGAGCCCCCGGCGGCTCCCAGCTACAGGCCGGGTGCGCTCGAAACCCATGGCTCTCTTTAAGGGGCTTCTTTTAAGGTCCCTTTTGAAGGGGCTTCTTTAAGGGTTCCATTAAGGGGTTCTCTTTAAGGGCTCCTTTCAGGGCTTCTTTAAGGGTCCCGTTCAGGGCTCCCCTTTAGGTTCCTTTAAGGGCTCACCCAAAGCTCTGCTTTCTGCTTGCTCACTCTGTGGATGTGGAGTTTTGGGGCACAAGTCTGAGAAGCCAAAGCCTACTTCTTGTTTTCTAAGCCTATAAGCCCTAAACTACCCTAAACCGTGGCTCGGGTTTAGGGTTTAGGAGTTAGGGGTTTAGGGTTTTTTCTATAGCAGGGCTACATACAGGGCCTGAAAGGTGGCTTCTATGAGCTGCGGCAGGGCAGAGTTCAGCGCGTGGGCTTCAGGCGTTGATGCCTGCCTCTTAGTATTGAAGGGTCTTTGGTAATTGCGGGGATATCATCTTGCCCTGCACGTCCGAGGTAGATGCGGGGTGTATAGGCCCGAAAACCCGGCACACTAAGCCGTAGCAGCAATGAGGCAGTATGTATCATAACAAGTTGGCAGGCTTGAGCCTTGAAGATGTTTGGCATCCCACGAAGAAGGACTCTTCCCCCTACCCTGAGATACATAGATATTCTGGGTCAAGGAGGGTCCAGGAGTCTTTAAATTTTGGGGTCCAGACATACGGTTCAGGGTAGGGTTTGAAGGAAGGGGAGTAGGGCTGATCTGGTAGAGCCAGGGTACCACACAAGTCTGTAGGGCGTCCTACGGGGGAGGGAAATGCTAATGACTTGAACAGATTTGCGGATTATAACGCAGCGAGGCTGTGGATTGCAGCTTTGCAACTCCATAACGGATGGAGGGCCAAATGTCGATTCAAGCTAGCACTTGAAGGTTCATGCTACTTGGCAAGTAGGCTTTCAGTAGGCTTTGAAGTACCTGAGTGCCTATCCCCCCTTTTCACCTAATGTAGGAACCTGATTCAGGAACCCTGGCCCTATCACCCCCAAATAGTAGGATTCATATTAGGAACCCTAATAAAGGCCCAAGGTCTCTCAATCAGGTTCCTACATAATTATTATAGTACCCTTGTAGATGCCCTATAGTAGTCCTTCTAGACCCCTTTAAAGGAACCCTACATATTTAGAAGGAACTCTTCACCTACGTACCGCAAGGAACCCTTGGATCCCTCACATAAAGTAAAAGGCAAAAGCCAGAAAGTTGGAATATGATTATCCTAACCCTTCTATGGTAAATTATAGGGTCTCCTACCCTGAAACCATATTCCAACTTTCTGGAGTTCCCGGTAAGTAAAACCTGCAAGCTCCCGAAACCCCAAACCGTCCATTTACCAGCCCTGGCACCAAACCCTGTTCAGGGTTTAGAGGCTTAGGGTTTAGGGTTTAGGGTTTAGGATTTAGGGTTTAGGGTTTAGGGTTTAGGATTTAGGGTTTAGGATTTAGGGTTTTAGGGTTTTTGAGACTCACATCATACCTCTCCTGTCCTCAGTTATGCGGCAGCAACTTCGCTCTTGCCTGGTAGTCCCGGACGCGCGAGCCGTTTCCTGGGACTGACAGCTCGCCGCCACTGAAGGCTACTGATGGGCTCTGAGCAATAGGCAATAGGGCTCGTTTGATGCTTTCTTGTGGTCTTGATATAACTAATTATAACAAGACTGGGTTGTGCTTTAAACCCTTACAAAAAATACATGAATAGATTCCCTTTATAAGGAAAGAAGGGCAATTAAAAATTATCCCAAACCACAACCCAGAAGACAGCTTTACCATAGTGATACCGGGAATATAAGGTGATATCTAATAAACAATCAGACCCTTATTTCGGACTCCAGGTGTAATTTATTTTATTAAAGTCTAGCCTCTCTTGTTGAAGTTCTGCAAGGAATCACAGCAGGCCCCATAGATCCCTTTAAGGGAACCCTCATAAAATCCCTTTACGGGAACCCTCATAGAATCCCTTTAAGGGAACCCTTATAGATCCCTTTAAGGGAACCCTCCCAAACCCGAAAGCCGTGACCCAGGAAACCTCAAGAAGGGCCCTGGTCGCCGCAGAAAACTAAAGCACCACCTATAGTCTCCATTGTAGTTCCTTTTTCTGGTTTAACCAGTTTTGTATCAAGGACCCTAAAAGGTAACCCCAAGAAGGAACTACAATGGAGAGTATAGGAATTTCTTAGAAGCTGCCCCCACCCTGTAATAGTGACAAAAAGGGTTATCTTAGGGCCCTATTATGTTCCTATTATAGTCCTATTATACCACTATTACGTGGGGGCCCCTTCTAACCAACACCCCAAAACCTCTGAACCTGCAGATCCCGGAACGCCAGACCTTGAGATCCCTGAACCTTGAGATCCTTAAACGTTGAGAACCCTAAACCTTGAGATCCCTAAACCTTGAGATCCCTAAACCTAGAGATCCCTAAACCCGACTTAAAGCCCAAATTCCTAAGCCTAAACCCACTTAAAGGATCATGGGACTTAGTAATAGTAACTAGGGTTATGTATAACTACGGTAACGATACTGATAACCCCAATTAAGGTACTTATAACCTTACTTACTAAGTCCCATCATCCTCCAAGCAGAGCCGAGTTCAGGCTAAGCTGCGGTACTGCACCAGTATCAACGGATAGTAGCGCGGCCGGCCGAAGTAAAATGCCCCTGACTTGCTGCTTGAAAATCGAGGTTTAGGGTTTAGGGTGAATGACATAGGCTGCAACAAGGATGTTATAAAAACAAGGGGCCTCCAGGCGCAGTTGCAACAGGGTTTGGGGGTATGTTGTAACAGAGTTGCATAGGGGCTGTTGGGGCATACTATTACACATCGCGCGGGGCCCTATATTCGGGTGGAGCAGCACCCCTAAACAGTGGGTTTTTAGGAACCCTGAACCCTATGGTTCCCTTGGTGGCTTCGAGTTTAGGGCCTTCCGACTTCAGGATTTCAGGGCTTACGCTTTAGGGTCAAGGGTTGTTGGGCCGAGGGTGTCGGGCTTTTCCCTAGACCTTAAACCCTAAACCCTAAACCTAAAATCCTAAACCTTAAACCCTAAACCTCTGAACCTTAAACCCTTAACCCTAAATCCTAAACCTTACACCCCAAACCCCTGAACCTCAAACCCTAAACCCCCGTTTAGACTCGTTTTGGGATTCATGCGCCAGGCCAAGGACCGGGACATCTTGCATTGAAGAGGTGTCCGGCGCCGGAGAGGAAGCATACTCGTCGGGAATCATAGGGAACTAAAGGTTAACCGTTTTGGCTATATAGGGATTATAGAGGGAATATACTACCCAAAAAAGGCTAAGGGTCACCTACTCGACTACTGGGGAAGAGAGAGAAGGAGTCGCCATGAGGTCTTTCTGGGGCTTTAGACTTTTGGGATAAGTTAAAAGTTTAGGGTTTAGGGCTTCGGGATGAGGGTTTCGGGTTTTAACATGGAAGGATGGATAAGCAGAGGAATCAAACGTTTAGAGACAGTTTAGAGAGGTGTTTGAGGGGTCAGGAAACTTTATAGGTATGGGTCGCACGATGTTTTGAGTAGGGCAGCCGTCATAAACCGACTTGCAATCTACTTCCCCAGCCCCTTCGGCTTACAAAGAGCTCTCACATCCTAGACCCCAACTTCTCAAACCCGACAAATGCTGTCATACTGTTGATGGACGAAATCCTGCATGACCCTAAGGACTCTAAACTATGGGAACTATGGTATACTCCTTAAAATGGGTAATGCAGGATTTTGTCCATGAACAGTATGTATCCAATTGAGCCGCTTGTAAGCCCCACGAAACCTCTTTGGGCCTCTGGGTGTAGAGCTTAGCAATCCCAACCCCAAATCCTAACTAAATCGGTAGAGGCTGTAACCCCCTGGGGTTCTTCTTAAGTGGGTAGTGTAGGAGCCTGGATAACCAACATTGTCCCTTAGGGTTGCGATTATGGCTAAAGAAGAGTATTATACACCAAACCAATATTCTAATTTGTTAGACTGCAGACCCTAAAATCTGCTTCGAATTTCAAGCTAGAATTCGCTCGAACTAGCCCCAACCAAACACGCCCTAAACCACCTAAAATCTTTCAACCCCGTATGGCCTAGTCTTAAACCACTTCAAAGAGACTATAACAACCGTATGAAGCCTTGCGAAGGCCATTCTAAACATCTTCAGCACCGAACCCCCGAGCCTTTGTGCAAGTCCTGCCAGCTCGACGTGATCTCGGGTGCCTGAACCACCGGATTCGGTAGATGCCTTAATAGTATTCTGAGCCCAATATTCGCTCGAACGAAGGCAGCAGGTTGCTCATATTATCAAGACTTTTGTGTCCTAGCCACTTCTGTGTGCTTCCAACTTCTGGCGATCTGCAAAGAAAGTCCATCCTCGGCCCGAACTTGTCGTCAGCCAAATCAACACCAACAACATTCGAAACCACACCTTTGCCTGTGTTGGTGTGGAAACTGAAATAATCGGCTACTTCGCTTCGTGTGCAATGGGCGCAGTAGGGGCGGTACATCGGGGTGATGTCGGGAAGAAGTATAGCAACAGTCGACTGATGCGGTGGTACGACGGAGATTGGGATCCGAATGCTCTAGGGTGGAGGGTTGGGATTGTGGTTTGGAAATCCTAGGACTTGGGGTCTAGGAGTCAAAGGTTCGAACCCTGCATCAACTTAAATCCCAAGAGTCCTAAAGGGACAGGAAGGCCTAC
The DNA here is from genome assembly GCA_905221615.1 of Symbiodinium sp. CCMP2592. Lineage (NCBI taxonomy): Eukaryota > Dinophyceae > Suessiales > Symbiodiniaceae > Symbiodinium > Symbiodinium sp. CCMP2592. The sequence continues at coordinate 1,890,325 of CAJNDT010000779.1, forward strand.
TTAAAGGATCATGGGACTTAGTAACTATAGGGTTATAATTAGGGTAACTATACTTATAGCCCCAATTAAGGTACCTATAACCTTACTTACTAAGTCCCATGATCCTCCAAGTAATCGTGCTAAGCAAAGGGCCGCGTCATAAATGTCCCTTTAGGTTGCGAGGCTTGTAGGCCTCGTAAAGATCACTAGATCCAGGGCTTAAGCCTTCTAGGGTTCAGGTCTGGGGGGTGTGAATTACTTAGGAATTTTGGAGTGCTTCGGGTCTCTACACCTTGGCATCATTTGTCGAAAATATCCCTTGGCTCAAGTCCGAAGCAGAATGAGTTGCAAGGTCATACAGACAGAGATGCGGGACGGCTCCGAATGCTAATTATGCTGCCTGGCTCTGTAAAGCAGGATCGCTGCTTCTGGATCCTGGAACAGGTACATCGCAAAGAGGCACCCGAAAGGGTGCCCCGTAGTAGTAATAATCATGATCGCAATCATTCATGATTGAATCATAATGATAGCAACGACATTCTATAATTTACCGGAGAAATCCATCCCGCCTCCAGCAGAGACAAGTAGCTGTCGACCTCAAGTGCTGGCTCTCTCTCTCTCTCTCTCTCTCTATATATATATATATATGTATGTGTATATATATACTGTACTATCATACAGACGACAATATATTAATATACGATCATACTACCATATGTACTTTCATGCGTGCTGTCATATAAATCAGAAAATATACTATCATACGCAGACCCCATACACCCTGAGCAACGAGAAGTCGTCAGAGCAGTAACTCAACTCAGGTATTTTTTATATACACAAATCGTGAAGCCCACCACAAGAAGCTCAAGCGACCAAACTCCACACCCAAGCTGCAACCAGACGGAACTCCCATGAGTGCGAGGCCCTAGACTGCATCATGGCATCACAATCCCCATGACAGCTTCTGTTACGCCATAGTACACCGGAGCGCACAACCCGAACCCAAACCATAGTTCCAAAAACTCTCAATTTGGGAGGTCGGCCGTCACATCCACCGCGCCAAAGCGACCCAGCCTGAAGGAATCGGACGTCCTTTTGTGCGCTTCTTGGCGGGCCCTTGTTGTAGTCTAGGGCTAAGGATTCACAGGCACGGATTCACGAGGGTCAAAGCACGGGAAAGAAGGTTGCTTTGGGAAAAACGAGTTCTCGCAACACTACCATCATGAAGGTGGTGGCTAGCTTCTTGGCTTCGTAAAGAGAAGATGCCACTGTACTCAAAGCGGTTTCGGGACCGGGTTCAAAGATACGAGGACCAGAGTAACCTGAGAATAAGGAAACTTGGGGACTCTACTCTAGACGCATCGCCACGAAGGATAGAAGATACATAGAAACAATGGTCAGCGCCCAGGTGGTTTGAAGCCAACAGGCTTGTGTTTAAGAACTTTGGGCTTAGGCATGCTTTTCCCAGCTGGCACCCATCTGCTAAACCCCGTCACACCATTAAACCCCAAATCCCAAACCGTTCAAAACCCTCGTAAATATCTACATCCTGAAACCTCCGTTCTTGAACCCCATGCGTTCGGCTTTCTATGACCTGGATGAAACAAAGTGCACCAAGGCTGCCGCACGGTCGGTGATGATGCCAAAGCATCTGCTGTCTCCTACAATGCAGTGCTTCTGGTTTACTAGGATACCCAGTAACCTAAAAATAAAAAGGCCTCTCTTTTTGGTGTTGGGTAACTTTATAAGGAACCTAGGACTACAAAAAGGAAATAAGGGTACTACTGGGCATCCTAGTTTAGTAAGAGCTCGCAGAGGCGTTCCATACGGGTCGGATATGGGTTCTCTATGGTTCTATGCGGTGACTGTCGGCGCTCGATAGTGATTCCATATAATATATGAACTAAGGGGTTCAAAAGGGGTGCTATACGATGTTCTATGGGGTCCTTGGCTTCGTAGGTTGTCTTATGAGTAGCAGCCAGCACTGTGGGACGGTAGCCGCGAGAGACGCGGGCGCCCCGATGGGTCAGACTTCGCCGGTCGAGGGGTTTAAAGTTGAATATAGGGGCCTTAGAATAGGATTGTGGGGCCCTTGGTACCATAACTATAGTAAGGAACCGTTAAAATAGTATAACCTTAATAGCTTTACGTATGCGATTTTGAGGGTTCCTTGTTACACTTTTCACTAAGGCCCCTACATTCTAGCGGTTAGGGTTCAGTGACTTCGCCTGATACTCACATGGAGGGATGCCAGAGCTCCTTACCACGACTGCTCGTCTCACAAGCAACGTCATCCACCACTAAAAGTAGTAATAGCAATAATTGTAATGATAGTAGTAATAGCAATAATGGCAATAATAAAAGTAATAATATAGTAATAATAGTAATAATAGTAATAATAGTAATAATAGTAATAATGGTAATAATAGTACTGACTTAGCACAACCTTGAACCAGAACATGCCAGTTTCTGGATCCGCCGCAGCGGCTCACTCTGATTACGTCTGCAAGGTACATGAAAATACTTTCATCAGGGAACCAGTGTGCACATGACACAACTCGTGCCAAGAGCCGTCTCCCCAGGCGAGTTCATACGATAGCTATATAGCTTTATGGCCTGAGGGCAGTCCTGTAGATTAGAGAGTGTTGGTATATCGGTAGGCACGCATTTGCAAGGACGCTGTTCCCGTCTGTCTGCCTGCTGCTGTTGGCTTGTGCCCCACTCCGCAAGCTAACAGCAAGAGCAATCGAATCATCTCTCCCTTAATCCCTTCGGGACACCGGGTCTCCGAGATTTGGCCTCCGTATCAAACTGCTTCGAGAGGTGCCTATACGTGGGAACTTCGAAACGAGGCCGTAACCTAGGCAACCGAAACCTGCGAAGAACCGATCAAAGGCTCAAAGCAAAGAGTGTTCTCGCTAAAGGATTATATTTAGGTTACCGTAATAAGGATCTATAGAACAAAAAACCTTCCTTATCATGGAAATTTATGAAATTGAACCCCTTAGCAAGAACCCAGAAGACGGCTTCTTACACACCCCAGACCTAAACCGTAAATCCTAAACCCTAGACCCCTAAACCCTAAGCTTCAGGGTATAATGTCTGGAACCAGTAGCCTGGGCCAAAGACTCCACACCCGTTGCTTGAACTTCGAGCCCCCTTAGCCTGCATCTTAGAATCGGCTTAGGGCTTAGAGCGTTGAGAGGGCTGCTTGCAGATTCGTGGGTAATTACTAGAATAAACCGCAAGTAGCCGTTGAAGTAGCTATGCTTTTTCTAGACATCTTATATCCCAACTTGCCAAGCCAAACCCCACGGAGCGTCGACCTCCAGTGCCGGGCGCAAATCCTGAAAAGACTTGGACCGCGGATCCTGGGCGAAAGTTCGCGGAGTCGGCGGCTTGCGGGTAAAGAGTTCAGACCCTTCGGGGTTACCCATAGGCCCCAAAGTAGTTCCTTTTTGGGAGTACCTTATAGGATTCTATGTATGAACCCCAAAAAAGAACTACTTTGGGGCCTTAGGGTAGGGACTTTATAGAGGTTTACCCAGAGTCCCAACCACACTAGAACAACTCTAAGTCCTAAGCTTGAAACAAGCGGAGCCCGGAAATCTGCAAGGTGTAGGATTTAGGTTTGCAAGGAAATCTCACAGCACGGGAAACTTCAATTGCACCCAAACAACCCGAACCCTGGAGGCGCTGCAGTGACGGAGGCTTAAACTCTTTTGTGGCAACTATATGTGTGCATATGTAGGCATGTAAATATTACATGTGTCTGTTGCGCTTGTCTGTATGTAAGTGGGGTCCCTATGTCAGTACGTCTGAATGCCTGTATATGTATGCATGCCTGCATGCATGTTTGTATGTGTGGCCGTTTGTTGGCCTGTATGTACGTATGTACGCATGTATGTATGTACGTATGCATGCATATACGTATGTAGGCATTTATGTATGTATTTATGTATACATATATACATGTACATATATATATATACACATGATTATGTAAGCCATACCATGCCATGACATGCAATGTAGTGCAATGCAATGTACTGCAACGTGATGCAGTTCAATGTAGTAGATATTTATAAAGAATATATATATATATATATATATATATGTATACACGTACATGCATAGATGCATAGTTCAGGGAGCCCTAACCGATACCGCAAACATATATGAAGACCCTCTACCTTCAAGTCGTTTCGAGCAGCCTGCTTGAGCCCTCGTTGATGGTATTGCAGCTTCAGCTTTATCTGGCACGCAAATGCACGCTCGCTTCTGCACAAGCATATATCTATCTACCTACCGGTCTGTCTATGGATCTATCTATCTATCTGTCTGTCTTACCTATCTATGTATACATCTAAACCTAGATCTATGGGCAACTGTTTACAAATACGATATGTCGACCAATGGCGGTTAGTTTGGGAAGGGCTTCAGTCGACCGAATCAGTTTTTCGTGCAGATGCGTCAGGTGCAATAGAGGGGCCTTAATATTTAGAATGGGTGTTTTGGAGTATGTAAGACTAGAGCTATAATAAGGAAACCCCAAAACAGTATTGGTAAGTATTTTTTTACATGTGTTAGACCCGACCCTCCCATCGAATCCCCTCGCAGCGAGGCACATGGTGAAACTGCCACTTTTTAGTAGCATGAGAAAACACCAACGACATAGGTAGCACACGCAAATCACGTCATTATGTAGTTCATGACATAGTCCCGACAGGCCACAGACAGAGGAGAGCGATGTGCAAAGTTCACAAGTCCCTCCACGACGCATATTCTAAGCCACCTCTGCGTTCAGCCTCTTCATCCCAGTTTTCAATCAGAGCTTGGTCTATCTCCAGGTCCAAAGGCATCTCGTCATAGATCTCTTCTTCCTCATCCAGGGGAGGAGGACTGAGTAGAGCGAAGGGGTCAACGATCTCCTCTTGCACCTCAGACATCTCATTCACGACCTCCTCATCCACAGTCACAGCCATGCTCCCAGGATCAGGTTGATCTTGTCCCACGTCAGCCATGTGCTCAGCACCCACAACGGACTCCTCGTGCATCACACCCTGATTTTCATATACGAATCCATCTTCTCTTCGATCTGCAGGAATATGGGCCTCTGTAGCAAGAACAGCAGCCTGCTCCACATTCTCGCCATTCCAAGTGCCCTGCTGCTCCGAAGACCCATGCATACCATGACTTCCACTTTCAGGAACAACTACCCAAACAAAGTCACCACCAAGATCCACATACTCAGGGACTCCATGAACGTCGAACCCTCGCAAATCACCACTGTGAGACGACCTCCTCGGACTCCGCGAGCGAGAAGGAATGGCCGACCGACTGTTCCTCAAGCGCTCCGAGATCTCTGCCGCCACCAGCCTAGCCACGGTTCTCGCCATTCTAAGTTCGGGAATGGACACCTGTGAGGTCGACGTTGCATCCCAGTCACCAATTCCTCCCGCCAGCGAAGTAGCGTTAGAGTCTTCACTTGGGCCATCGTCCTCCGTCAAGAACTCCGCATTAGTGCCACCAATTGGATCGCCATCATCCACATTGGTGGTACTGGTAGTAGTCGTAAGCCAAGCATCCAGCGAGACAGACACATCCCAGAAAGACAAAGTAGTCGTGGAGGTCGAAGTTGTAGAGGAGGACATGTCATCCCCAGCCAAAAAGTCATCCACATAACTAGCCGACACATAGGCTGAACTATCATCGAATGGCGTGACTGGAGCAGTTGGGTCGAAGACCGGGGCGGACGGGATGTGTAACGGCGTGACCGGAGCAACAGAGGGCAAGGCTCCCAGGACCACAAGCGGTGTCGTGGGAGGCGTAGGGTCAAACACAGGCGCTGAAGGTATAGGCAAAGGACTTCCTGGTGGAACATCACCTCCCATGTGTGGCGTAGTAGGTGCTTCCATCCCAGAGTGCGGCTCCCCAGTGGGCGTAGGTGGGTTGGTTGGGTCCCATCCCCATTGCATCGCCCATGTCTCCAGGGTATGAAATCTCCCTGGCAATCGGGACGGTGGCATCATACTCCCGGTCGGCGTAGACAAAGACGACGGAGAGGATGTCACCCCCAAAGGCCGAGTAGAGGAGAGCCGAGTTACACCATGCTGCATCCCCTGACGGACTGGTCTTGGTTCCGGAGTGGCTAGCCGTGGTCTCGGGCCTTCCCATGAAGAGGATGCACCCCCAGTACCTCCAGATGCCAGTGCTTCCATGGTGGCGTGGTCACGTTTAAGAAAAGGCCGTGGTGTCACCCTCATCCCCTGATTCGCCGGCGGTCCAGCGGGTGGTCGGATAGGGCGCAGCTGCCATCGCCTACCGAGCTCCTGTAGTGCCCGCGCCCCACGTTCACGCGCCTCCCGGTTGGTCTTCTCAAGGATATCGCGGTGCATACGTTCTCGTTGTTCAGCAACCACGGATGCAGTGATGGCGTGGATATCATTCAGAAATGATTCCGCCCAGTCAGCTAGCATTCGATGTTCAGCAGCAGTTCTAGGAGGAGCCGTCCTTGGTTCCCCAGCAGGGATGGTGAGTTGACGAAGTAAGTTCGCCCTGTAGTCCAGCAGTGCCTCCGAAATGAGCTGAACGACCCTGAGGTGTTGGTACACGCCCCAGCGCAAACCAGGACCCCATGCAAGGGATGACTTGCTCCGAACTTCCCGAAGCGCACAGCCCACCAATTCACAGAGAAGGTTTCGAATGTTGTTCTCACCCAAGTTCACCTCCAGAGTGTTGTGGACCACCAAGTCATCCGCCGCCAAGGTTGAAGACTCCTCTGCTCCCGTGGCCAGTTGTAGGAGCAAAGCAGTATCCTCCGGTTGGACGACCAGAGCGCTGAGCGGCAACTCCCTCGCAAGCTCGTCCTCGTCTTCCGTCTCCCCAGCCATGGTGGAGGTAGTCGTCGTGGAAGTCCACCAAGTCATCCCAAGGATAGACAAGTCACCCACGGCCGAGGATGGAGCAGGTACAAGAGCACAAGGAGCATCCAGAGTTGTGAGAACTGTCGTCCACGAAGTAGTCGTTGTAGTCGTCTCATAGTCGGGAGTCTCATGGCCGGAAGTCAGAGCGAACGCATGTTCACCAGGCAGGTGCACAATGTCCAACACAGAGCTCCACATTCGGGTGATAGCCACGATCCATGTAGAAGTCATCCAGGGTGAAGAGCTCGTCCAGGTAAGGCATGTCGTCGAAAGTGTTATAGAGGTACTCGTCGGGAAAGGACAGGTGGTCCAAGTAGAAGTCAACCAGGAAGAGGAGCTTGGCCAGGTAGGGCACAATGTCAAGGACGTCGTGGAGGTAGTTATCAAGGTCCAGGTAGGAGAAGGCGGCTCCTAAGCGCGAGAACTGAGCCAAGCAGCCACGGGTAATAGCCCTGAGTGCCACATCATCACTTCAACCACTGTAGAAGTCGTTACTGCGGGTGTCAACGAAGTGGTGGTGGACGTACAGGTTGAGAGAGCAAACATCGAGAACGTCGTCCCCATAGTGAGAGTGGGCCTCCCGGGCAGCGCCGTCCAGGGAGACGGAACCTCGAAGTCAAAGTCGCTGCCAGTTGATTGTACGGTGGTCACCCCATTCATCCACATTTCGAACTCATAGGGCGAGCGACCATGCCGGACAAGAAAGAGAAGCGCCCAGCTGCAGAGGCCACGTCGACGCTGAGCCACCATGTTGTGTCGGCGCAGAGGAAGGGGCACTCAAGAAATCAAAGCCAAGAGGACTACAGAAGGACGTCCCAGTGTACATCAGCATGTGTAGCTTCATCAAACACCAAGGACATGGACAGCACTGTTGTAGAGCCATCTTGTTAAACAGAAAGGTTTTTAGTACCGCAGTGAGAGCTGACGCCCCCGACACCACTTAACATCCCATTGTGCAAGCCAGGTTGATTGTAGGTCTGCCCAGCGAACTCTGTCTTGCGCAGTTTCCTGCCAGTTCACCCCAAAAGTTGTGCTAAGTTCACGTTCGACTCCGCAAGCGTAGAACGAGCCCGGATGTCGAGCACCCGTGTCTGGTGAGAGGGCTTGTTGACCTTTCCACCACTTCATCCCTTTCCATGTAAGGAGCTGTGAAACAATCCCCGGAGAGGCGAAGACACCCATGCCAGTATCCTGGGTTTGCCGTGCCCAGTGACCCGCTAGGCTATGCTGCAAGCGACGCACCCTTGTACTCCATCGATCATGACCATGAGCTGCCAGCCATGCGCGCACAAACCGAGTAGTGCGAGTGTTCCACTCAAACCAACAAGGGAGGCTGGGGTTCGCATCCTTTGGATATGCAAACCGTGCAATGTACAGCTCTGTGCCCTCCTCCAGGGAATGAGACATCTGCCGAATCATGCCTCACGCGTACATCAAGTTGTACACCGCGTCCGGCATGAGCTCCTCGTCATCGGAGTCCTCATGCTCGACGGCGGCGCGTGGCAGTTGAGCGACAGCAGGGATGAGCTCCTCGCCGTCGCTGTCGGAGTCCATCTCCTCGTCGCTGTCCGGCGGACTCTGAAACTCGGAGTCGCCTGATCCGTCATCTTCGAGATCCTCGAGATCCTTCCAGTCCTCATCATCTTCGGCCTCGCCGGCCGAAATATCAGCCGCCTCCTTGCTCCGTTGCCAACTGTCTGCTTCGGCTTGCCATTGCCTCAGCATACTCAACTTCTCAGATTCCCAGGCTGCAAGACATGCAGCCTGCTCTTGGCGCAAGCACATGACCTCGTCGTGCCAAGTCTGTAGCAGCGCAGAGCGATCCTCTTGCGCTCGCCGGGCTGTCTGAGCTTTCTCCTCCTGCAATCTCGATAACTCGGCCCGTAGCTCAAGCACTTCCCTTTGCAGCCTTGCGAGCTCACTGATCTCGAAGCTCTGTTGTGCCTTTGAGGCCGGTTGCCGGGTGCTTCTCCCAACCGGTGATGTTGTCGCAGAAGTCCTGAACTGGGAGTAGAAGGAGTCCAAGAACTCAACTTTTTCCGCGATGCCATGTGCAACGCGGCGCCGACGGGCCGATGGGAGCACAACCTTCTGATCGCCCGAGGTGGGCTTGCACGCCGTGCGGCCCTCGAGGCGTCTCAGCTCTTCATTAAACCCGTTCTTGACGCCGTTCAAGAAGGCGGCCAACATGAACATGGTACGGGGCGCAGGACAGGGCGGCACAGTTAGATCGGTACGGGGGCGGTATGCTAGACCCTATAGTAGGGTTTCATAACCAAGCTTTGCCATTCCGAGAGTGCTGCCGGCTGCATTTCTCTAAACCCTAAACTCTAAACCTTCAACCCTAAACCCTATACACTCTAAACCCTCAACCCTCAACCCTAAACCCGAACCCCTGAAACCTAAACCCTACATACACCCCGGTTTAAGCTTCGGGGGCCTGGGCTTGGGGTCTAAGGGGGCCGAATTTTCCAGGAGGGAAGTTCATCTAGGGGCCTTATAATACTTAGAATAAGATTTGGGGCCCCTTTATGGTAAGGAACCCCAAGGAATAATATTGGTAATTATTTAGGCTTCTTTATTAAATCGAACCCGAAATCTCTTGCCCGGATGTCCAAAGGCCCAGACTCTCAGACCCGAATCCTCAAATCCCCGAGCTGGGTTGTCGTTCAGGAGCCCTTCCAAATGGGAGTTTCCGAAAATTAGGGGTACCTTATTTTGGGGTCCTTATACTAAGGATCCTACTATCTCGGGTACTGTATTGGGGTCCCCTATTTCCGGAAACTCCCAAATGAGGTACGAACAGGGGCCTCTGAAAGATAGCGAAGGAAGTATGTATTGTAGGGGCCTTAATAATTAGAATAGGGTTTTGGGGGTTCCTTATTATACTTACAGTATAGTATACCCCCAAACCCTATTCTAATTATTATGGCCCCTACATTAAATGTAATCGTGACTTGACACCGACTTCATCTTCGGCTTTCAGAAAACATGGTACCCAAATATAAAATCAAAGCAGGATCATAGGGCTCAAGCAGTCTTTCGGGCTTAGGGTTTAAGGTGTAGGATTGAACGTTTCGTTTATGGCTCCAGTTGGGATCTTTAGGATTTGAGTTCAGGTTTAAGTCTAGATATCGGGGTTCCCGCTACCCGGACCACACGCGGAACTGGGCCCAGAACGAAGAAGGCAATCAGCAGCGAGTCGTTGCCTTGACACGCCCTAAACTGGGTTCTCGTTAAGAAATTTGATTTTTAGTTAAACCTGATAGGGATCTACAGTAAATAATCTGGTTAAATAAGGTAAGCTCCTTAACAAGAACCCAGTAAGCCCAAAGCCCTAAGCCCATCATTAGCATTTTCCACTGCTAACTGTAAGCTGAGCCCGAATAGAGAGAGCTCTCTTCACTAGAATAGGGTTCTGGGGTATCATGATACTATGCTCATGATGAGAATCCAAGGAATACAGTTGGCAATTGTTCAGGCTTCTCTCATCATCCATAGGCCTCTGTTAACTGCGCACGTGCGTGTTCCTATCGCTTAAGACACTCATCCTTCTTCGCTCATGTTGCTCATGCGGACTTGCTATTCGGCTTTCGGCTTTTCAGAAAGAAGCCCAACTCTACACTCGCCAATACTCCGAAGGACTTACAAATACATTCACCCAAACCCAGAACCAGGTCTAACTTCATAAGACCCACAAAGGTCATTGAACTAGTGTGGCACGTCGGGGAGCATTATCTTGAGGAACCGAGTCTTCTGGAACCAGATGACCCAATAACTTGCTTCATCGTTTAGGGTTTAGCGTACGCGGTTCAGGGTATTTAGGTTTCAGGGTTGGGTCTAAGCTTGCAGCGGAGTGTTTTGGGGCGTATATGGCCCATGGCCCGTAGCGGGCCTGGCATTAACTAGACTGGGTTTTGGGGTGCTTGAGACTGTAGCAATATGATATACGGCCTACCAGGGGATCTTGCGCACAAAAGAGGGCGCGGGGCTTCGTTTTCGACAGTTTAAGCCTTTCGACTTTTGTTGCACTTTAAGGGTTGCATTCATGGACGACAGGTAGGAAGAGTTTAAAGGCATGAACAGTACTAATGGAACTTCACCAAAACGTACTCTAATTACTACGCACTCTACATCAAGCTATATAAAGCCCCACAGAAACCCTTATCCTAGCCCTTCAACAATGCTATGCAACCTACTACAGCTATTACGGCCCTTGCTCTAAACCCTGACGCCTCAGCCCTTGTATTACGCCATGCCAATTCCCATCCTCAGCTTGCTTGAGGTTTGGGCTCATGATCGGGATCGCAAACGTGTCCAAATCCGAGCCCGACGCCTCTACACATTGAGAACGATTCTTTTTCTGTGCTTAGGGGGTGGGGCTTGACATAGTTCGTGTAGGCTCTTATAACTTATAGGGTCATCATATTGCAGCCTTGAAGATATTCCATTGGGTTTTGGAACTACTGCTGGGAGCTTTAAGGAGAAGCAAAACTAATCCGAATCGGACCATTGCCAGTACGACGAGTGGCGAAAGCGCGTCACCTCGGTCGTTTGTTTTTTTCTAGGGGTCGGACAGGCGAGGCTATGAAATCTAAAGCTCCGAAGTTCCTGTCCGAAAGCCCTACCCCCTAAACTGACAGATGTAAACCCTAAAACCACCAAAGCGAAGTGAGCACGTGATGTGGATGTAGGGCTTGAGTGGCTTCGGGAATGATTTTTTGCTTTTCGAGTTTAGGTCGTAAGGTGCAGGATCCGGATTAGCAGCCCAAAACACATACAGGTTTTAGCTTTTCAAAATGGTATATAATATCGGGGCCTTCATAGTTCCTAATATCGGGGCCTTCATAGTTCCTAATATCGGGGCCTTCATGGTTCCAACAGGGTTGTTGGGTATATGAAAGGAAACGGCACTGAAACCAAGATACTGGTACTTAGTAAGCGGCCCCCGACCCCCTATGCATAACGCCGAGCTTCGCTGAGATTCTTTAGGGGATTACCCTAGAGCCTGGCACTAAACCGCTACAAAGACCGTGACTATGCAGTTTGGGGCTTTCCTAGTTTGCAGAAGGGCTACGGATTCAGGTTGTAGGGATGTTGGGCACAGCGTTTGGGGGGTTGGCTGCGGTTTAGACTGATAGTGTAAACTCGAAGGAAGCAAATGCTGAATGAAAGAGAAGGTATGAGCAGGTCCTCTTATTCACAAATTGACGTTGGATTACAAAGCTGTTCTCTGACATGAAACCCTCAACCCGAAATTCTCAAGCCTAAGCACCAAACACTAAACCCAAAACATCCCAAACCTGAACTATACTGAACTTAGAACCCTAGCAACAATTATAGTTTTAGCTGTTTCTTGAGATTTTCACAACCAAAAACCTTAAAAAAACTATTTCTAAGCATCTCCAAACCTTAAACCAAGGCCTTCAGGGTTGAGGCTCGAGGAGTTAGAGAAACCCACGTGGGAGCGAGGTGTCGGGATTTCTTCAGAGACTCAATATATCCTTGATTAGGGAATATATGCCTTAAATCCATATTACCCCTGGACCCCAAAAGTATGTAGAATAATAGCCTTTTATAGGTTTGGGGCCATTATTTACCTACTTTGGGGGGTCTAGGTAAGGATCCTACTATAATTTAAGGTATAATCCTTAATTAAGGGATTGGAGTCTCTGGGTCGTTTCGAAACACAGGATTTTGGGTTGAGGCCGCGACCGTGTCATTGAAATTCAGAGTGTCAATGCGCAGAACGCTCCGTGTCCTGTCCAGTGACAGTCGAAGGTCAGCACGTGGTGGCTTGCTGGCATAAGCATACACCATAGCTGGAAAGGGGAAAGGAACAACAGTGTCTTTCACGTCATTGCAGATAGGAAAGCGTGCTGAAGCCACCTCGAGGCTTCTTTATAAGGCGACACCGGTTGACGAACCTACCTATACTGAACTTAGAACCCAAGCAAAAATTATAATTTTAGCTGCTTCCTGGGATTATAATAACAAAAAATTACAAACTATTTCTAAGTGCCCCTAAGCTACTTGAAACCTCCAAGATCCGACTTTGAGAAGGAGGCCAAGCTGGCACAGAAATTTGGCTTGAACGCTATTTGGGATTTGGGGCTTGTGGTTTACTTGGAGGATCATGGGACTTAGTAGTAAGGTTATAAGTACCTTAATTGGGGATATAAGTATAGTTACCCTAATTATAACCCTAGTTACTAAGTCCCATGATCCTTCAAGTAGGGTTCAGGGTAGCAGAACAATTCTCCCGATACCTCAATCCCAAAGCGCCAAAGCCCGATTCTTAAACCCAAACCCTAAACCCCAGCAGCAGAAGGCTTCCAAACCTACAGTAGAAGCCCAAAAGTTGGAAACCCAATAGCCTGAATCTTTAAGAGTAATGTAGAGGGAATCCCAGCACTATTTGGCCTTCATCCGGTTTCCAACTTTATGGGGTTTACTATAAGGGAGTTTCCGAAAAGAAGGGACCCTAATATAGTACCTTAAACAGTAGGATCCTTATTATAAGGACCCCAAATTAAGGTACCCCTAATAATCGGAAACTCCCATAACCCTAGCAACAGAAGGCGTGGCATCCGAAGCCTCGAACCTGCAAGCACTTTTTGGCGTGGCAGGTATTGAGACAGATCAACTCGAATCGGCGCTTGGCTCTGTGGCCCCGGGCTTTAGGATTTCCGGGGGCGTCAACCCTAAAAACTCGAAGCTTAAGCTTTCAGAATCACCGTGGGTCATAGATAGCCCAAATGTGTAACAGCTTGGTACTGGGGCACGCACGCCTTCAACTATTTGCGACAATATCCGGTGGATTGTTACTTCCCCGAATGTGATCAACGCTTGCTTGAACGGGTCAGGGAATTTTGGACTTAGGGTGGGAATTGAGGATTCCTCGGGATCCCAAGCAGGACTCGCAAGCCATCGTGTCTGTGTCCGCTCGGGCACTGGCCACCAAAGGCCAAGTTCATACAAGCGCTTTCACGGCGGGGGGCCTCTCAACCCTGAACTCCTAAACCCAACCCCAAACCCTCAAAATTTGGCTCCAGAAACAACCAATCGGATCATTTTAGCGGCTTCTGCCAAGGGTTCTACATGGGCTACATGGGGCTTTATGGAGTTTTACGCGTCTTACTAAGACCAGGAACGATATGCCAGTGGCAGCTTACGCATTAGCCATCATGCAGTGGTAAAGGATTGTACCACAAGCACTAGTACAGCCTGTGGACGATTTGAGGTCGGATCCCCATAATTATGGGGTACATTGCCTTGCAGAACTGGTTATTATCGAACTCTTACACCCATATGAAACCCTGACCTGTTCAGGGCTGAGGCCTTAAGGTTTGGGCTTACCCATAACCCTAAACCTTAAACCAGAAGTTGAGAGCTTGGGGAGGTTCCCTGGACGCTGCTGGCTGCTTGAGCTTGCACTTTGGCCTTGGGGGAGCAGCAGGGTAGGGTTCAGGGTTTCCTCATCCTCCTTCTCTTTGCTTGTTTGTGGTGGGGCCCTTATTGTCTTTGGGATCCAAGCATGCAGGGCCATGTGGCGTATGGGTTGCGTGGAGGGTCCATTAATTTCCACAAACTCGCAAGTGGGCTCACAAGGTAAAACCTAAACCCTAAACCCCTAAACCCTAAACCCAAAACCCAAAACCCTAAACCCTAGTTACGCATTTGGATTTCTGGGCCGGGGTTCCGGGCTCAGGGCTTTTGGTAACTTCGTTGCTTGCTGATTTAAAGCTTGGGCAAAGGGGCACTGGGTTTGGAAATCAGAGGGTGCTTAGGTGTGGCGCTTGGCCTTGAAAAGTAGATGGACGACGGGGGAGTGTGCAAGCATACGGGAAGTTCAGGCATCTTCATTAGAAGGATCCCAAAACTTCGAGCAGGGTTTTGAGGCAGGTAAATGGAATTAGGGATACCTTATTTTGGGGTCCTTATAATCAGGATCCTACTATTTAGCCTACCATATTAGGGTCCCCTAGTTTCGGAAACCCCCTTATTCGAGAATTCTGAGAAGGGGAGCCCGGAAGAAACTCAGATTTCAAGATGACCTCTTATTCCCCACCACCTCTAGGGCTCTAGGGCTGACTATCTCCGACTTTGCGGCATGAGAAACCCTAAAACATAAAGCCTAAGTCACAAACCGTAAACCTATAGTGTACATCTTCAGGCAACCGTTCTCCGAATACTCCGAACTCCAAGAACCCTGGCATAGCCCACCCGCACTTCACAGCGACTTAATCGGAGCTTCTCTGTTGAAGAAAGGCCGGTTCGGTTTTCAACCGGCATAAGCATGCAAAGAACCTCCGAGCCTCCTCCGAAAACCAACACTCCAACTCTTAAGGTGTCCAATTGAGTAATATACCTTAAATTACAATAGGATCCTTACTGGTAATATGATCAAGGTATATTTCTTACTTAAGGGATCTTCAAACCCATTATCCGCTTGCCCCTACCCACAAAGTTAGATAAGGAAGAGAAGACTTGCGCTTGTACTGAACTGTCAGGGTCAGAGGCAGAGTAGACAAGTTCTGAATCGAAGGACCTACTACCCCAATAAGCCACAGAAATAAGAGGTTAAACTTTCCGATCCCTACTTAACTATAAGATCCCAAAACGTTTAAAGGGAAGGTATTGGGGATCTAAGGGGAACAGACTGCGAGTCAGTGACTTCAAGGAACGGAGGAACCAACGAGATGCAGCTGTGGTCCGAGAGTTCTTAGAGTAGGGATAATTAGAATAGGATTCCTTTAAAGGGGTTTATAAGAGTTTTATAACCATAACGGATAGCGGTGACTCAAGTCCTAATCACCATGCCACCACTACACTGTGTGTGTGTGTGTGCGTGTGGTTTTGTGCTCGTGTTTGTGTCTGTCTGTGTGCGTGTGAGTGTGCGTGCATGTCTGTGTGCCCCCACAGTCTGTGGAGACGACAAGCCGAAAGTCCTGAGCATGCTGATCCCGAAGTTCGTGTCGGCATGTGCTAAGGAAAACGGCGGCGGCGATCTCACCACCTTTCCTCGTAAACTCCTCTCAGTCGCAGTTTACATCGATGGTCCAGGTAGGTTAGGTTGGCTCATGACGTTCGCTTGTTTCGGTTTGGATGTTGTTTGCTTGTTTTCGGGTTGGGTCCAGGGTTTTACGGTTAGCAGTTTTGGGCTTCGGGTGTTAGCAAGACCCAGGATGCGCTGTGCAGTGGCCCGAGGGTTTAGGTTGTGTCAAAACCTACTAGCTGCGCAGCCTGTGTTTTATAACAAATCTACTATAAAAGTTGGTAGCCTCCCTCAAGGATACTATAAAAGTACAAGTTGGTAGCCTCCCTTAAGGATACTATAAAATATCAGTTAGTAGCCTCCCTTAAGGGTACTATAAAATATGAGTTAGTAGCCTCCCTTAAGGATACTATAAAATATCAGTTGGTAGCCTCCCTTAAGGATACTATAAAATGTAAGTTGGTAGGTTCTTGTGTGCTACATTGAAAGCAACCCAAAGTCTCGGAAGCGAAAGCCTCGAACCCTTGAAGCCCTAAGCCCTAAACACGTGAATCCCTGAAGCTCAAAAACGGGAAACCTCAATTAGGCCCAGAACTCCCAAAAGTCCTACAGGCACCCATTGAAACCGTGCAGAGACCTTCCCATACCCTCTAGAACACTCCATGAGACGCCGCCTGCCCAATCAGAAACAAGGCAACCCTGCGTGAGGCAGACGCATCCGGACTGAGGCTTCGCAGCTGGGGTGTCGAGGTTTAGGGTTTAGGGTTTACCTCAACCTGAACTGAGCCCTAAACCCTGAACCCGAGACCCTGAGCCCTAACCCCTGAACCCTAAACCCGTAAAGCCGTGAAACCCAAAACTTTGGGGTGTAGAGCGCAGGGGTCTCTTGGCTTCGTGGCTTCGGCTTGGGCCTTGGAGCTTAAGGTGCTTCGATACAGAGCGTCGCAAGAAAGTGGTGCTTAAGCCCCGGCCGGTAACCCGCTTCTTCTAACTCCCATAGATCCTGCTGCTACCCAAACCCTAAACCCCAAACCTTAAACCCTAAACCCTCACTCCCATCATCCTTCATATGGTCCCGAGGAGGTACCAGGAGCGCGGTTATCAGGCCTTCTGAAGAGGGGCAGAAGCATGGTCCAGTCACTGAAGCAGTGAGGCGTAGGGTTAAGGGGTTTCAGGCTTTAATTAGGGTTTAAGACTTCAGCTCTTTAGCCGCACAGATCAGGCCTTCCTAAAGTCAGGAAGGATGCCCAAAGATAGCACAGCCACTTGAGAACACAGCAATCCACCTAACCCGTAAAGCCTACAACCCTAGGCCATATGGCTCTAGACTCTGAACCCTGAACCTTAAGCCTTGAAACACTGAACCGTAAAGCCCTAACTTCTTAATCTTGCGGGCTCCCGTGTTGCTTGTGACCGATTGTCTGACAGTGGTTGGAACTGAAAAAGTTGTAGGTTTGCCTTAGTTAGTGTTTGAGGACTTTCAGAGTTTAGGGTTCAGGGTAATTAAGCTCCGTCCCAATCATATCCCCGCAATAGGCAAACGTACTCTTCTGATTCCTCCACACGCATTACTAGGGCTCCAAAAAGCACGTAAGCAAAAAATAGGGTAGGGATATCCCGCATAAATCCCCTTATAATGAAGCCCAAACAGGTAGGGATATCCCCATAAAACGCTTATGCTTATGTGCTTTTTGGGTCCCAGCAACCTAAACCTCGAAAGCCCAACCTAAACCCTGAACCCTCAACCCCGGAACCTAAATGGGAGTTGGCGAAAATAGGGGACCCTAACAATAGTTCCCTAAATAATAGGATCCATATTATAAGGAACCCCAAACAAGGTACCCCTAATTTTCAGAAATTCCCAAATTCCCATGCATGGGATCAACCCCAGGCCGTTTAGTGCTGGCGCTCCAGAGTCTTTGGCAACTTGGAAGGAGTATCTGCAGAAGGATGCCTGACCTCTCATTTCACGGTGTGGGGTAGCCTTCCAGTAACGCAAGCCTGTACAGTACTAACCTCATAGGGGCTTTAGAGCGAGCTACAGTAGCCTTCATGTAACATTGTGCTAAGCCTGTAGTAACCTGCCATGACTTTAGGGGTTTTCATCAAATCTGGACTTTTCGGGTCAGCGCGGTCTCTGCTGCTACGTGTGGGGCTCAGGTTGTAAGGTTTGTGCCGGCTGATGTTGCTACTGCTGTTTCTCTGGGGACTTGCTCGCAAGAGTGATTATGTTTCCCATCTGTGTCGAGCAGACTGAAACATGCGACGCTCCTCTACCACGGCGGTCGCTGTTTGCTTCCAGGGTTTAGAGTATAGGGTTCAGTAGGGCTTTGCAAACCGGATTATATGCAGTACCCTCATAAATACCGGCACTGGTTTAGGATGGTAGAGCTAAGGGATGCTGGAGGTCGCACAGTTCTGCTTGCCTGGTGAAACTTCAAACTTTCCCAGCCAAGACTGATGTGCCGGGACTTGACACCAGCGAATCCTTTCTACCAATCCTGTCGGTATGAGAAATTGCATAAATAATTAATTACCAAGCTGCAAAGACCAGATGCCCTCGATGCCGAACACTATCAACTTCAGAACTATGCCCAGATGCCAACACTGATAAATATGTCCGCCTTCTTTGAGGACTTTGCAAGTCAGCTCAGTCCTTATCGAGAGCGAAGAAGCTACTAGTCAGCATCTACATTTAGTCTTGGCCGGCGGTAACAGTGATGGCAATAGCAGTAACAACAACAGCGACACTAACAGTAACAAGAACAATAAGACTCCGGATGATTACCATCATAAAACTGCGAGAAAACAGCAATAGCATTAACGGATGTAACTATCACCATAGTAAACTTAATAGTAGCAATGTTAACGATGATAACCACCGTCGTAATATTCACACTGACGAAGATAAATAACCATTCTACAAATCAGGAATCGGGGTGGTCCCGGCCTCTTCCTGGCATAAACGTGTAAAGGAAAGAGCATACCACCAAGCCGACATCATGGGATTTCGGAGCACGAGGCCTGTAAATTTGGATGTGTATTCTGAAGTTTGCCTGGTGTGTGGGTGCGTATGTTTTGATGTGGATTGACTTCGTGGAACAGGGTTTTGTTGGACCCGGCTATTGATATGGCACCCTTGACTACCTATCCTGAAATCTTGAGCTCTCCACTCGAGGGAATATGGGAACGACAAGTGGGGTTAGTGTACCTTGATAAGTGTACTTTATGCCTCAACCTCTTATGCCTGAACCCTAAACCCTGTACTTCCTGTCTGCGTCCCATGATCCTAAGTTTCCACGGTACTCCCTCGGCCGTTGAATCATGTGAGCAGCATATCTTAGTAGGTTTAGGGTTTAGGATTTAGGCTTGCTGTCTTGAGAATCCAACAACTCTCAGACATAACCTCAGCAACTTGAAAAGAAAAGTGCACCCCTGGGGCTCCAAATAGCCCAAAGTAAGTACCATTGATAGACTTAAAGAGAGTTCCCTCTCATATTGTTAAGAGTTAATCTTAGTCTTAGTAGCAATAGTAACAATAGTAGTAATAATGATAGTAATAGTAATAATACTAATAATAGACTTAAGACTCCAAAATAAGTACTATTCGTACACTTGGAGCCCTGGGGACGGTCTTAGGAGCTGCGAAGGAATAGTTTATTACGCTCGGTCCGTTTAGAAACCTTTGAAGTGTACTACAAGCTTATTAGTAGGTGCTTTTGACTACTTTGTTAAGAGGAGGAGCTCAGGGCATGAACCCTAATGTAGGGGCCTTAATAATCCGAATAGGAAATTGGTGTCCTTTATAGTAAGATTATAATAAGGAACTTCAAGGAATAGTAGGGGCAAATATTTGGGCCTCGATATTAGCTGCAAAGTCCTATGACTCAGCATCCTAAACCCCAAACAGGGGCCCAGCTAAGCTCCTGGAGGAGAGTCTCACATAAGATGCTCTTCAGCCACCTCCCACGGAGAAGGTCCCTTATCCCCTACTTGGAGGGTCGGGGGACTTAGTAAGTAGGTAGTAAGTAGACTTATAAGTACCCTAAAAGGGACCCTAATTGGGGTTATGGTACTTATAAGTCCCTAAAATAACCAGCTACTAAGTCCCCCGACCCTCCAAGTATGGTCAACCTTAGGCCCCCTCAAACAAAAAGGGCAAAAGGATATGATTACTGGAGGACCAAGACCACATAGGGGAAACGACCAAAGATCCCACTCTAGCGGCCTTGATAACTAAACCTCGGCTGTTTTGGTGGCTCCTTACTGTAATTATAGTCAAAAATACCCCCTAAACCCTAAACCCTAGATCCCCCAAACCATATTCCGACGATGAAGGCACCTAGATTATGGGCCTAAAAGTAGCGCGGCAAAGCAAAACAGCGAACCCGACAGGGCTTTGGCTTTGAGCTTCCTGTGTCCAGGAGGTACAGCACAGGTTTCGAAGTCTCCGAAATCCCACAAACCGGAGCCCAAAAAACCCAATGTTTAAGCACACCCCAACAACCTGAAACCCTAAAGCCCAAGACTCTAACCCCACTTTGCAGCCAAAGAGGGTCACGCTGGTGTCCGTGGTTGCTTCTAAACGCCGAGCCCTAAACTTTCAACCCGAAACATGCCACCTGTTGCATCTTCCGGCGTGTCACAGTTTTGCCTTCAGGGTCCTTACTTGAGGGATGACGGGGCGGTGCACGTACGGTTACAAGTACTGACACTTATTCGTGTTATAGCCCCAGCCCAAATGAAGTACTCGTAAGTCTCCTGGAAGGAAGTGTAACCCTAGCGGTGCTCTGCGGGACAAGCAGCAACTACGTAAGATAGGGGCGTTAATAGAACCCCGTGCAGATACCCTTCAATCAACGCTATTCTAGTTCTTAAGCGCCCCCCCACACATGAACTCCTGAAAATCCCGAATAGAACCCTTAAAGACCCCTTACAAACCCCATATAACCCAGCAGCCACGGGTGACCCAAAAGAATCTCATTCTGCAATAAAAGGCGGTCAGGCAGCTCGAGACGCTGCCCGGAAGCTAGGCAAGGCGGAACCCTCAAGCCGTAAGGGTTTAGGCTTTACGGTGTAGGGTTTAGGGTTGAGGGCTAGCCCCTGGACACTCCACAGTCTAGAACCAGAAAGCGTAAACCCCCGCCCGAAGCCATAACCCCCTCAAAAACAAAGCAGAAAACACACAGCTGAAAACGATATAGTCAACGTCTTCAGCTCTAGCATATAACTCAAGCCAAGGATAGACCCGGG